>JACMZG010001911.1:18023382-18166185 GCA_018340805.1 Microvelia longipes
TTACAGTCTCTAACCTTTTTAAAAATAATACTAATTAGCTGCACCAGTAAAAAAATAAAAATAAAAAAAAAATTATCATTTTTATTAATCCAAAACCTATAAAATAAAAAGAAATTTTATAGAACTAATTATTTGTAAAATTACGTGATATAAATTATAATAGTAAATGTATTTTTTGTTTAATAATTATCACAAACTTTTGTAATTAATGTCAAGTAGTAAGATCGATTGTCAATGTTGATTATAAAAAATGGAATGGTAATACATCAAATGTTCCGATTAAGGGTAATTAATACATTTAATTAATCATTAATAGGAGATTTTTTAAGAAAAAATAAATTTATTACTGAAAAAAAGCAACATTTGTACAACAAGATCAAATAAATTTAGTGTAGAAGAGGTGAAGAAGTAAGTATTTTAAGATGAGCCCAGTCGTAAGTAAAATCATCTCTACCCGTTTTTTAATTAGATGAGCCCAGTCAGTAAGTAAAATATCTCTACCACGTTTTAATAAGATGAGCCCGACAGTAATAAAACTATCTCTACCCCATTTTTAATAAGATTCAGTAAGTAAACTATCTCTACCCCGTTTTAATAGATGGCCCGGTCAGTAAGTAAAACTTCTCTACCCGTTTTAATTAAATGAGCCCAGTCAGTAAGTAAACTATCTCTACCCGTTTTTAATTAGATGAGCCCGGTCAGTAAGTAAAACTATCTCTACCCGTTTTAATTAGATGAGCCCAGTAGTAAGTAAAACTATCTCTACCCGTTTTTAATTAGATGAGCCCGACAGTAAGTAAACTATCTCTACCCGTTTTTAATAAGATGAGCCCGGTCAGTAAGTAAAACTATCTCTACCCGTTTTTAATTAGATGAGCCCAGTCAGTAAGTAAAACTATCTCTACCCGTTTTTAATTAGATGAGCCCAGTCAGTATTTAACATTATCCCTACTCGTTTTTATTCCCTACCATTATCTCTACAACATTTTAAGTATATTTTTAAATTCAAGAATTAGAGCTTCAAGTGCCGAATTAAATTTCTAAAGCAGTTTTTTATCTTATATTTATAATTTTTCGTTCAGGAGATGTCTAAAAACTTTACAGCCAATCTGATGAAAAATTCTTATTAAAATTTCGAAACTTGCTATAAATAATATTGTGTCTTTTCAGGTTTTACTATCTGATTATATACTTTACACTAGCGTAATAAATGTACTTATGAAATGTAAATTTTTAAGTAAATTATTAACTAAATGTAAACCAAGTAAATGTACCTGACCTTAAACCTTTTGAACTATTTTTTAAACAAACTACTTTGGCGTAATTTATTTAAACTATTTAAACTGTTCGAAATTACATATTTTAAGACATCTTAAGAGTCCAGCTTTTTCTACGGATATATATATATATATATATATATATATATATATTATTTATATATATATATTATATATTATATATATTATATTTAATATATATATATATATAATTATATATATAATATATATATATATATATATGCGTATTTATATAAGTGTAACCAATCCTATAATCCTCTTTACACTAATAATGAACAAAGAATTCTTCAGAAAAGTTATTTATAATTAAATATTATACAAAAATTCAATTCAAATGTGCTAATGCAAAATCTAAGAATATCACATAGTTTAAAAAGATCCAAAACTGACCTAAGGAACCGTGACTTAGCCTCTATTCTTTAATCAAAGCTACTTTTTATTTCATGAATATTTTTAAAAAAGAGAATAAATCCTCATAATGAACCTGATAATATTCTGGTTTATAAAGATGAGATAGTTTAACTGAATTTCACTTTCTTTCGCTAAACACGCGACTGGAAGAACTAGATATACCAGACAAAAACCTGTCTTGAATTAATTTAACTCTCCGTACCAATATGAGATTCACTATTGAACCGCCCAGGAAATACTCGAGCAATGACTAGCATCTATTTCATATTTTATATAAAACATATTAAAAATAATTGGATCAAACAAATTAAATTAAATGAGCGTAAAATGTTTCCATAAATAAGAGAAATTATACAATATGATATTGTGCAAGAACACCGTCTCAAATACACAATATTGTTTTTTTTTATTTGTTTAATTAGTTATTATTTTGTTTTAACTAGACGGAACAGTAATAATGTCTTGTTGGCCGCTGCGGAAGGTAAATACCGACATACGACTAAATCCATCAAATATATTATTTTTGAAATTAAGACAATATATCTAGCTCTTTGTAAAAAGCTTAAATTGTTTATCTAATTAATAGTTTATCTATTAGATTAAAAAATAGTAAAATCTATATTCTAGTTTATACTATTTTGTTCTGACATACAAAATTAATAAGTCTATGCTATTAGATTAAAAATAAGTAAGAAAATCTATATTCTAGTTTGGAAGATACTATTTTGTTCTGACATAAACAAAAGTAATAAGTCTATGCTATTAGATTAAAAATAAGTAAGAAAATCTATATTCTAGTTTGGAAGATACTGTTTTGTTCTGACATAAACAAAAGTAATAAGGTCTATGCTATTAGATTAAAAATAAGTAAGAAAATCTAATTCCAGTTTGGAAGATACTGTTTTTTCTGACATAAACAAAAGGTAATAAGTCTATGCTATTAGATTAAAAATAAGTAAGAAAATCTATATTCTAGTTGGGAAATACTGTTTTGTTCTGACATAAACAAAGTATTAATAAGTCTATGCTATTAGATTAAAAATAAGTAAGAAAATCTATATTCTAGTTTGGAAGATACTATTTTGTTCTGACATAAACAAAAGTAATAAGTCTATGCTATTAGATTAAAAATAAGTAAGAAAATCTAATTCCAGTTTGGAAGATACTGTTTTGTTCTGACATAAACAAAAGTATTAATAAGTCTATGCTATTAGATTAAAAATAAGTAAGAAAATCTATATTCTAGTTGGGAAGATACTGTTTTGTTCTGACATAAACAAAAGTAATAAGTCTAAGCCATTAAATTAAAAAAAGTAAGAAAATCTATATTCTAGTTTGGAAGATACTGTTTTGTTCTGACATAAACAAAAGTAATAAGTCTATGCTATTAGATTAAAAATAAGTAAGAAAATCTAATTCCAGTTTGGAAGATACTGTTTTGTTCTGACATAAACAAAAGTATAATTAAGTTGATATATTTTTACTTTTCCACGTTTATACCATAGGTATATAGGAAAGGATTGTGTTTGCAAAATAAATCTGAAACCAGGATGTCACAAGAATTAGGCGTAATTATGCTATCCGGAATAATTTTGCTATCAGGTTGGGATTTGGCACTCATGTAGCAATGTATACGACAAACATATGTACTAAGTATTATCTCATTATCAGTATTAGTTAGATTTTTATCAAATGAATTGTATAGTTTTTTGTAAAAATTGTAAAAAAAATCGAAAAATAATTCAGTTGGACTAAAATTAATTGTTTTAGCAAGCCTGAAGACAAGTTTCACCTTTCTTACATTCTGAGGACGAGCCAAGCGGGTCCGAAAGGGATAGGAAGTTCCGAGGTACTCCGTACATGATTATTTTTGATTTCTTTCTTTTAATTTTTTGTTGTTTTACTTTGTTAGTTAATTTAAGATAAAAATTCTTCTTGATAAAAAATGTGAGCACGAGATATTTTTGTAGGTTTTATTATAAGAACAAAAGCTTACATATTCCAGTCGAATTTTGAAACAATTAAGAGAAATAAAAACTAAAATGTAGTAAAGACAAAAAAAAATGATCCTTAATACTTACTGAGAAAGATTAATTAATGGAATAAACTTTATTTCCTGCATTAGAAAAAAATCTTTAGCAATATTTTACTTCTTTATTAACATATTTCATATTAATTAGATAAGTGTCTATTTTACTTAATATACGCAATATAAACATAAGCATGTGAAAAATATCACACAATGAACACACAAGATAATAATTCGCTTAGCTGTGAAAATTGAAATAAAACGCAAGTAAATTGTCGCAATTTCAAAAGAGTAATGTGAAAAATAATTTGATTTGTGAAACACAACACCAAATTAATCATGCGTGTTTTTATTTTATCATTTTTTAACGGCTTATTTTATTGCTAATTTAAAATACCCGTGCGAATATTAGTAAATTAATTGATCAACATTGCAATAAAAACATAAGTAAGATTAATTAAAAGAAAATGTCATTGGAAAATAATAAAATGAAGTAATAAATGAAACATTAAAAAAACTAAGTAAGAAATACATTCATAAAAAATAAAAACCTGAAGGAAAAAATTGTTTTAAATTGCAAAGACAAGACACGCAAGCACACTCAGCGATCACTGTCCCACATATTGTGCAAAATCAATCATACATATAATAATTCAACGTTAAAAATTATAAGAATATTGTGCAATTTGGTTTCTCGTGTAAGCATGCAAAACAATTGTAAAATGAAAGTTACATTGCAGAAATATGGATTAATGTTAATCCAGGATTTAATTTTAATTTATTTTAACATTTAGATATAACAAATACATGTTTTTAAGCAAATATGCACGAGAAGGGCGTGCAAATTGAAATTGTTATTGAACTATTTCTTAAATTTAAATTATTAGAGGTGGTTGAATTGCAAAACAATGTATTAATATTGATTTTATTAATTTTGACACAGCGTTTCGTCGCCAAGAACATGACAATGACATTCTTCTTTGAAAGAAAAATGTGGTCGCAATATAATTTTTACTAACATAAGTATTGAAATTAACAAGCTTTAATTCGAATTTTAAGCTTGTTAAACAAATTTCTAAACATTGGAGCAGAAATGTCTCCAAAAAAATTTTAAGCACTCACGAATTAAAATAATAACTAAAATTAAATTTACTAAGCCGCTTTTCTTGAACCAAAATTATTTTATTATAAACATTATTAAGATTTAAGGCAGGATAAAAAAAGAAACTTACAATTAAATGAAAAACACATTAACTGTTAAAGTTGATCATTAATCTCAATTAACATACCTGTAACAAAGAAAAAAACAAAATAATTAAATTTATTAATTTTAAACAAGCAATCCCTCCACTAATAATTTTTTTATTAGTGGAGTAATTAAAATTAATCAAGAGACAACTTTCTGCCGCATCTGACTATCATGAGTTATTCTCAAGAGAGCTAAGAATCGTTCTCAGCTGATGATGGTGATGCCTGAATGCGGCAGAAAGTAAACTCTCAATGATTTGTATAGAATATATAATTTATTTATTGGATTACTGTACAAGATAGCTATTCTAATTATTGTAATTAAAATAATATAATTTTAGGTATTATTTAATAAATTAATTATTTAATTGTACAGTTATGTTGGATTCCTTATAGTAAGAGGACAATTGAAGGGACAATTGCCGCTACGCTACTTATTTAAGATTAAAACAACGTACGTTATCTAAATAAATTATTTCCAGAGTGAGTCGTCAAGTATTACTGTACCAGATGGTTTTAGAGTGACACTAGAAGGGACAAATTCATATAACACACCATTCGATTAAACGAGTGATTGCGAACACAAGTTAACATTAAATTGGGAAGACCTAAAAGAGGCAACGAATATCATTTTAAACAAAATTGGTAAAAAAGGTACTAAAGAATATATTTTGATTAAAATCCTTTACATCAGGCGTCACGTTCAATAAAATTATTTAAATTAAATAAAACCTAAGTATCTATTGATAAAGCATCTTAAGAATGTGTCATTTTACAATAGATATATATTTAGTAAAAAATTGACTAACAAAGTAAAGAAGATATAAAGTGACGCGAGAAAGTGACGCCTGCGAGACTATGAGGCGGGCGACAGACTGTCTCTTAAGTTTAGTTAAGTTTAGTTAAGTTTAGTTTGTTTTTTTGGGGTTTCATAGCTCTTTTTAGATATTTGTTGAAAAATAGCATGTCTATACTGAATAAAGTTAACATTATTAGTAATGAGATCAAAATAAATCTTTTAACTTCCTAACTTAAAATCATTGAAAAATAGTTTTAAAAATAGCTATACAGATTTACTAATTATTTTACGATCCTTCAGATAAATGTACGAAGCACTATATAGTAAAAATATCGTAATTTTTATTACATTGAACTAAAATTATTAATAGTTTTAAAGAAATAAAGCTTGAATAAAAATACAATTTTATTTTGCAGCTGGGTCATTTTTTGGATTCCTGTTTAGCTGCTAGTGATGATGATTCAGTAAAAAATTGGGTCCGTAATTTTCAATTCTTCCCTTTGTCCGTAACAATGCGGTAACTTTCTAACGTTGTTATCTTTCTTTATTTCATTTTAACTTCAACTAACTATGCATTAACTTCATTTTATTTTCCATCTTTTGCAGTTCACATTTCATACTGTATAAGATACCTCATGTAACACTATTACTCAGATATTTTCACTAAACATATTACAATAATAATTTGTCGGTCCATGACATTACACACAAACTCATGCAACCAAGCTATTAAACACCACTTAAATACCGACGAAAATTTCACGTTTTCATAAACCAGTTCTGATATATTAACAACAAAATTAATTTTCACCCAAAGATCACGATCCTAAACTTGACATCCATATAAAATTTAACCGAAATTGATTTTTCATATCGTTTCAATAAAGTTTAATCATAACACACTACTTATAACACGAAAACTAACACTGTCAAAAAATATTTTATAAATATTCTTATATAAATAAGATTTAACAAAAGTCCAGTCATAGTACCCAACTTGGCATAAAAACATTTTTTATACTCTTTGAAAAACCTGACAATATAATTGCATATAGGTATTAAATTTGAAATGCTTCGTTACGTATTTTTCGTAATATTTTATGCATTTTTTCACCAAGACTAATATATTAATTCCATAATATATTTTATTACTGCATGTATTATTTAGACTTTAGTGTATATTAAATAAAAATTTTATTACGAAGTTTGTTATCCAAAAGATTAAATATTTTATTATAAAAAATAAATAAATGACAGATTGAATAAGTATTAAGAAATAGAATAGTGGCAATATAAAAATGTCTTTAATAAGGTAAAATATGATTTAGTAAATAAAAATTACACAATTTTTTATAAAAAATAAAATAATTGGATCAAATCTCCACCAAATAAACAATTAAAATAATTAAAAAAGTTATAAATAAAAAAATGATCTCCCCACAAATGCAATAATAAGGCATAGAACATTTTAACATTTTTGCAGAGACTTTTAATTCTTTTTATTTATTAATTAATTAACGTTAGCGAAGGGAACAAGAAAGGAAATAGAAAAGAGATAAAACCAAGTAAGGATACAAAATAATAAAAAAAAACAATTACATTGCTAAAAAATAAATCATGTAAGATAAAAACAAGTGAAATAAAAAAGAGAATATACAAGTTAAGGTATAAATAAGTTAATAAAATACTCAGAGATATAAAAGTAAGTACTACGAGTATATAAAAGTAAACTAAGCAAGTAAATGCATTAAATGTTCACTATGCAAGTAAAAACATAAAAAATAAAATAAGTAAATAAGTATATAAATAAGTAAATAATAACGTAAAAAGTAAACGACGCAAGTAGAAACATAAAGAAGAAAACTAAGCATTCAAAAATATATAAAAATAAACGAAGCAAGTAAAGAAATAAAATAAGTAAGTAACATGACATCAAAGGGTTAAACAATGGTTTATATACATTTTTATTTACATAATTTAGACTGGTAAGACCAAAACGCGCATTCCGTTCACGATTTAGTGCGTTACGCACTAAGCGATTTTGTATGGTACATAACTAATCAATGATCTGTTACACGAAATACTGTCTTCAGTGTCACTTCGCTAGTACTTCCAAAACCAAACAAATTTAAATTATGTTCTGAGTATTATATAATTGTACTTCGAATCTAAAATAATTGATGGAGTCAAGGCTTCGAGCAGCTACAATAAACGTCATATTGTCGTTATAATAATCATTTTTTGATTTTGCTTTGTTTTCGACAGTAACGACCTTTATATAAAACATAGATAAATAAAAATCCGAAAATGGTTTAAGCATTAACAAGGTTAATGACAGTGAAAATATTATTGTAAAGAATTATTTTATATAAATATGATATTGAAACCTTTAAGGCCAAGGTAAAGTTCATAAGTTTAAGGTGATAATAAAGAACACAAATTTTGACAAAAAATATTGCGAGTGTAAAAAAACGATTTAAATTAAATAAGCAGGCAAAAATTGCAAAGTTGAAAAACAAAAAAGGTAAAGTTATTGATATGCCGGGTAAATTCAAAATAATCAAGCGATTAACTTCCTTATTATTTTTTTTTTATTTTGAGACGGATCAAGCAGTATTGTTCTTTTTTAATTAAAAAAAATAAATAAATGAGGTGCCTCCGTGGTCAAGGTTGTTAAGGCGTCAGTATTTGTATTGACCTTTAACACCACAGATGTTTCGGGTTCGCATCTCACATTACTCTATCAGTTTATATAATATTTCACCAAGTCAAATAGAATTTCACAATTAGTTCTTTATTAAAAATTGTCCTTTATTACCATGACTCACAATAGCATTATTTTTATTATAGAGCGTAATGAATTCCAAATCGTTGAGCTAATTTATTTTTAGGCCACAATAAGTAAAACTTTAAGTACAAAAACTAGTATTATACTTGGATAATATTGCGACGGTTTTATCTATTATATTATCTTATAACAAGTCAAAGCATTTTATTCAACATAAAGGATGGTACAATTATGGTACACAGTTCATAGCTAAAAATGGGCAAAAAACGACTTACTCATTTCCCTTCTTTTAAAAACAATTGCCTCTTGATCCATACCATAACTTTAAGGTAAGTGCTACTAAGGTAATTTTCATGTTAAATTAAATTCTTAACAAAGTCAAAATAATTCTATCATTTAAAAACTAGACACATATTACCTAATAGCAACACTATAATAGTAAATATTTTGGCCGTGAAATAAGACTTAGAGCGTGGAGAGGGCGTTGCAGGAGACAACCGTGTCAGCATTAACACATCTCAACCTATATTTTTCTTTTTTCTTCAAACTTTTTTTTAAAAAAAGAACATAAATGCCAACAGTCAGGTACGAAACGCCATCTCTTTTTCCATTCCTATAAACTTTTTTTATTTATTGGTACCTGTAATGCGCACGTGCTCATAAAGAAATAATATTTTATTGTTCGAGGTCAATGTAGAAACAAAAATACTCTTCTTTTTATGTAAAAAAGAATTGCTTAAAAAAATTATCAAGAAATGCAACAGTCCCATACCTGTTGCATTTCTTCGTAAACAATGTTATGAATAATATAAAAAAATCCATCCTATCATAGTTCTTACTCTAAGTTACCCTAGTGTACAAACCTCCAGTGTGTTATAACTATAAAACATTTCTTTCTAATTTGAAATGATAACTAAATTGCATTGCAACAAATAACTTTACAAAATCATTTCAGAAAATTAATAATTGAAAGAATTTTCTATAATTAAAAAGTTTCTTATTTGTGGACTTGTAAAACAATATATAAATAAAAACAGATTAGTTACACAAAAAGTCCTTTTATTTTTCATATATAATGATAACTAAGCTTTCGACTTAAAAATTAGTCATCATCAGAGTTTAACAAATATAAAATATAAAATGAAAAAACAATTTTACAGACTACTTCATATTGCACCTTGGTATGTTTTGGTAAGCTATGTTTAAAAAACCGTTAAAAACTGTTACATTAAAGAAATTTAAAAATATCATGATATTTTTAAATTTCTTTAATGTAACAGTTTTTAACGGTTTTTTAAACATAGCTTACCAAAGAATTTTCTATAGTTTGTTTTATAAGCAGAGCAAGGCTAATAGAATAAGAAAAGTTGAGACCATTGTAAAGAAATGTATACTTCAAGATAAGTTGGGAATGGCTAAATTTTTAATATATTTATAAACTTTTTAATATCTTATAACTTTTTATATATTAATAAACTTTATTTAGCAGATCTGGTTTTCGGCAATAATGCCATCTACAGTGCCGTGGTGAGATGTTGAGTCTTTAAATTCAGATTCCGTGAACTGAAAGACTAACATCTCATCATTGCCGAAAGTCAGCTCTGCTAAATAAAGTTTAAAATTAGTGGAACATTCTAAATAAAAATAAATAGTACAAGACATTGTTTATTTTATTTCATACTAATCTTTCTTCATGTCTCATTCTTAAGAATTTTCGAAAGAGGACTTAAAGGAAATTAGCTCTAAGCAAAGATGGTAAGGAAGAAGTTTTAAAGTAGGCGTTTACAGTCTATAAGCATTAAATTAAGAAACTAAACGCAGTGATTATATGTTTACCACCGAAAATACAGATTTACAACCATAAAAGGAGAAAAAGGCATGTAAATGCACTACGTATCAAGTAGGCAAGTTTATAAATCGAAAGTGCTCTAATTAACTCGGTCAATGTTACTCAAAGTAAAAGTACCTGGCACTGAAATTAAGTACCAAGGTGTATCTAAATCAAATATGAATATATAAATATTACACTCTTATCATGTGTGAATATACATATTTTTTATTGATACATTATCTCCTGTTTTAAATACGCTAACTAGAACAACTAATAAACTAAAAACAATTCAAGCAGAATAAGCGTTTTTATTTAAATACAAAAAAAACTAACAGTAACCTTATAAAGTAATATACTTGAACTTAAATTATGTTATTTCACCTTATTCATTAATAGGAAAATTTTAACTTTTAAGTCGTGATATTTATGTCTCAAGAAATGCATACTACTTAGTATATATAAAACTGCATTTTAAACAAGTGTTTTTACAATCGTGACACCTGACAGAAATAGTTTAAGGAGCAATTTTTAAACATTTTTGAACAGAGAATCGAACATTGCAGAGATAACGGTGAGTTAGATTTCGTGACTCGTTCTAAATTCGTATTTGGTCAAACGGTTGACGATATGGAGCAGATTTGGACGCAGTTTTTTTTTATCTAAATGTAATGCTTATGTACCCTTTCACTTTGTGATTGTATTTTTGCGACATTATTTTTATTGCTTCAGACGGCATATTTGATTGGATAAGTAAGAATAACTTCATTTGTAACAAGTAACAGGCAATAAAATATTTTAAACGATAATGGTGTGCAATAAAGATTTATTAGTTAGGAATAGCAATTAACGTTATTTTGATGAATCGTCTAAAGATTTTCAATACAAAACTAATCAGCTCATAGACAGCTTACAATCGCCTCATAAATGATTTAATTAAACATTTCAGATGCACCAAAATTAAATTCTTAAAAATATTGAGAAAGCATAATCCTAGAGTTCCAATAATATTGGAACCTGATTTTATAAAATTTGATGTAATTTGAAAAATAAGAAACAAGTGTCTCCACTGATGTTATAGTTTATAACTAATTACAGCTTAATGACAGAGCCAACTTTCAGACTTATAAGTCCATCAACAGTGCCTAACCAACAAAGTATGAAATATAATCTTACATAAAACTATAAATGGTTTTTATTTATATTTTTCTTTTTTCTCTATTTCCATTTGGTTTTATCTATTTATCTTTTATTTTATTCTATATTTTATCTTATTATGTATGTATTTATCTATTTAGTTTGTATGCATACATACTTACGTATTTATTTTTTGTACATTTTATGGGTTGCATTTATTTTATTCATCATTATGACGTTTGTAATAACTTGTGATTTTTCATTTATGTTTTAAGTCTTTTGTATAATTCTTTTGTAAAATTGTATTTTATACTTTGTTGGTTAGACACTGATGATGGACTGTTAAGTCTGAAAGCTGGCTCTGTCATTAAATATAACATCAGTGGAGAGTCTTGTTTCTTATTTTTCCTAACATTTGGACTCCACAACTCTATTGTTACAGTCAATATTATGTTACGTTCAAATTTAACTTTTCAAAATTACCAATAGTAACAATATTATCATGTTTGGGAGATAGTTACTAAAATAATAATAATGCATTTCAACTTCCACTGGTCAACTTACACGGATTAGAAACATTTTTCGAAAGTCCAGGACCAAGTTGTCCATATTTTTAAGAATTAATTGTTCATGCATCTGAAATGTCACACCTGTATAGAATAAATAACTTCAAATATATGCTATATTGTTTGTATACTACATAACATTTCAAATTGATTTTAACTACCTTTAATTGGAAGTATTAACTTAGAGTTAAGCAAAAAGTAAAATTCGCTAAATCCTGAAGAAAAAAAGTGGAATCTATATTTAAAAAGTTTCTTTTACGGGGTTATCAAGCAAGAGATAAGAATCAATCTATCTTAGGAGGTAGGCGTGTCGAATTTGAAGACGTCACGTGCAAGCCGAGTTAGTGTGGTCCTAAGTCTTAAAGTTATGAACTTTTAGTATATCGTTTAAAGAAGGATTAATATGTTTTTAATAAAATCACGTTTAAATGTTATATTTAAAACATCGATATTCGGCATTCAAATTATACAGCTCCCAAAATTTATAAGAGATAACAACTTTTTAATGAATTTTTAATAGTTTTTAAAAAGCAGACATGCAGGCGAGAAAGTTATTTATTAAAAAGTTACACTGCAAATTTTAAATTAAAATTAATTAATCATTTTTAATGGTCTAACGCAGTATCCTCTGACCCTCTCAAATATCTTATCTCGTGATGTTATCAAACGTGTGAAATTACTTCCATAAACTGTCCGTAATATTGGCTCAGGATTTTGTAATCCTTTTATCGGCTTTCTCTGTACGCAGGAACCAGGAACTGACTAAAGGTACACACCGGGATCTGCACACACCCCGTAATTATCATGAACAAGGTCGCCATTAAAAAATCAATAAAAATTACATTGTTTATAATAACTATAATTTTTATTATCTTATATAAAATATTATTTCATTGCACTTTCGAGATATAATCGTTGTTATTGTAATATTACATATTCCTACCCTGATACCGACAGAACTATTAAGAGTGAAATGTTGATAATTATATTTATTTTAATTGATAAATTTATTTAATTAATATAGTATAATACTTTGATGTATGCGATGTACACAACGCAGAGTAAGACGTAATGAACAATAAAATACAATGAGTATGTAATATTTGCAGAAAAATAAATAAACTTTATAACTTAGTTTATACAATTGTTTATAATATTGTGTATCACATGTTTATACTATTCTATTGTGCATTATATTTATACACTATTCTATTGTGTATCACATGTATATACTATACTTTAGTGTCTTACATGTATATACTATTCTTTCGTGTATTACATGGATATACTATTCTACTGTGCAGTTTATTTTATTGTAATTATTATTGTTAATTATTACGATTACTACGATGTTGCAATCGTTTACTTTTATTAAAAAAACAGAAATGGATTTAGTCAGCTAAATTAGAAAATCTCCTTATCAATTAAGTGTATTTTTGAAAATAATAACAAATTTCCTACATACAATGCAATTAAAAATGTTATAGGAAAATAATAAAACAAAATAATGAATAATATAAAAAAGTTGGAATGTTTATTTGATTAGCTGACTTGTTTAATAATATTTTTTGTATTTATATTTTACTTATTTACATTTTGTTTTATTTTCCCCTTTATATATTGGTTGTATGCCTTTGACTTATTTAATTAAACATAAGTATTAGATTACTGAATGTTTGCTGGTTCATATAACAACTAACTCCTAAGGTTTAATCTATTTTATAAACGTTAGATCAGACTTTTTACAATTTTATAATGGTGGCTAAATACAGGGCTATCCATAGTTAGGACTGCACTTCCTGACTTCAAGTTTAAAAAAGAAAAACTAGAAGTGGAGATTTAGATTGGACTTTGCAATCTGACCTCGTATTACACGGGGTCTTAATTTCTTGAAGTCAATCAGACTCAAAACCAACTACCTAGTGAGCGAGAATAGTGAAAGCAATCATCTGCAACAACTATTACATGTAACAGGTAAATGTATTAATTTTATCGCTTTAATAAATAAATAATTAAAAAATCAAAGTGTAATAGAAAGAGTTATAGAAAAAAAATTATCACAACAATAATTTACTATTAATAAATCACTGTAGTATAGAATTGAAAATAGACAAAAAAGTATTAAAAACGTGAATGACAAATAAATAAAAACTATAAAAAAACCTAAAAATAAATCTAAAATAAACTTTATAATCCCTGTTTAAAACCACAATTGTATTTTTTTAAATCTTGTTAAAAAATAATAAAATAAAATAGAGTAGTTCACGTTTCGAAATAACGTTTTGATTGAAATAACTTAATTCTTTTCAAGGTGAAAAAAGTCAAAATATAACCAATTTTTAAATTAGAAAAATTATATATTATGGTTTGGTATATTTCTAGTATAACTTATTTCACAATTGTATGCACTTGATAGCAGAGTTTGAACATGGAAGTGTTCTACAAGCAAGCTGTGTGGCATACAAATCAATTCTAAACTTAGATTTCTTTATTTATTTTCATTCTTTATTGTATTGCATTCCATTGAAACAATATTTATTTATAAAACAATTTCGTTATTTTTTTTTCTTTAGTACCAAATCACTTGGAAACTTTGGTATAGTGACCTTGATAAACGATTTTTATTAATGAATCGATGTTTAGAATCTATTCAAATGCGGCTAAAAAGCAAAATAGAAGACAAACAAAAAGAACTACAAAAGAATCAGCAATAAATAAGTTTAAAACAAATGGCAGAGGAACAAAACATAAACTATTTTAAGAGTTCGTAAAAATTTAGAGCAAGGATTTTAAATTATGGTAAACAATTATTCGAATTTAATAGAATAAAAAGAATTTATTATTCAAATATTACACATTAATAAGCAGAACAAAGGAAAATAAAATTAATAAATTCATTAACATAATTATAAATCCGGTTCCGAAGGACCAAAATGTTTTAAATATTATTTAAAAATTTTATATATAGCGAGTGGAAAAATGTAATTTTCTAAATGCACGACTTATTCAAATATCAAATGTGTCACAAGCTAAGAAATCGATCATACAGTCAACGAAGGTTTTAGATAGAGTAGGGGGCGTGAGTTCATTCTATTGCTCCAGTATTTAATAGAGCGTATTATATCTAGGCTAAGAACATTTTATAATATTAAAACAAACTATAATTTCAACCGGATACCTAAAAGAGACAATGTGCGTCGGATAAAAATTGTTATAAAAACCTTATAAAAGATACCTAGCATCCAAACTTAAATCAAAAATAAGAATTTTTCTTACAACTAAAAATTTAAAAAAATATATATTTGATGACTTTCTTCGACGACCTTGTGATATTGTTTTTCATTAATCATAATATAAGATTAGTTGTGTTATAAAGGCAGGTTTTCATTGTCCTTGGTCTTGTGAAATGTCACTCTACATCATGACAAGAGCTTTTTTGATTGTTCCTCCTCTGCCATCATTATACTATTGTTATTTCATTTTTATTATTTCATTTTTTTCCTCTCTAATAATATCTACGTTCATTGTTAACCTCACTCTATTATTGAAAAAAAAAGTACGACAAGAATTGAAATAATTTTCAGTGTTTTTGATATTATGAGCTTTTTATAATTTGAACAAAAAATGTTTGAAGGATTTCATTAAGTTAAGACTAGTAATTGAAGGTTGTTGATATTAATATCTCAATAGAAGCATTAAGTTCTTTTTATGACCTGATATCTTAATTTAAAGTACCTGATAATTCAATTATTAAGAAATGAAAATGTCTGAATGATTTTGAAACAGCAAAATATTAGAGAAAAATGAATGAATATAAAGAATGATACGAACTATAATATAAATTATAGCCGACAATAAATAAAGAAATAATAATAAAAAATTACAAAAATTTAGACTCAATGGCTCAATTAGGTCACAATTTTTACAATTAGTGTCAATAGTCAACAAGGTTCGATTTCATATACTTGATTTATGTAGTTGATACAAATAAACTTTACAAATGATTGCTTTTAGACCAATTCAAATCAATAATGAATCAGCTAATTTTATCTTTACAAAAACCGATATAGCAGGTTAGACTATGAAAGTAGTTACAGCCAGACAAATTTAGTTTTAACTTGCATGCAGCGCAAATGTTAATTCATATGTGCAACCATAGCAATGTACTTATCACTATAACCTTACTCTTTTGGAACATCTTTAGATGGCTGAACTTCAACAACCTCATTTCGTTTGTTACACACCTGTAACGTCTTTACTTGATTGCTCATTATCAAAAGAATAAATACAGAAATGTGCCATAAGGCACATTTTTTATTTGTTTTCGATCTTACTTTTAAATAATAAATCAACACATCCTTCCCTAAACCACAGGGAAGTGACCCTCTAAAGAAGTGCCAACTTTATAGTCTCAAATTCAACTTAAATGTAAGAATAACAAAGAATACGTATACATCCTTCCCCAAATTATAGGGGAGTGACCCTCTAAAGAAGTGCCAACTTTATAGTCCAAATTCAACTTAAATGTAAGAATAACAAAGAATACGTATACATCCTTCCCCAAATTATAGGGGAGTGACCCTCTAAAGAAGTGCCAACTTTATAGTCTCAAATTCAACTTAAATGTAAGAATAACAAAGAATACGTATACATCCTTCCCCAAATTATAAGGGAGTGACACTCTAAAGAAGTGCCAATTTTATAGTCTCGAATTCAGTTTACGTGTAAGAATAACCAAGAAGTTACATTAAGGGAGTACTACTAACTTAAAGTCGGTAATAATATTTTTACCATAGATATCATATAATAATAAAAAGAAACCAGTCTTTAACACTTTAAATCTATCATATTATCATGCCTGCTTTATATTTACGTGTCATTAAACTAGAATAGCTAATACTAAGATTAAAATAGAAAATAAATATCATATTAAACAAGTAAGTTATGCAAAATCTTATATCATAACAAGTTCATAAATAATAGACTAAACCATAATGTCATCTATATAGCAAATTATTTCCTGTTTAAACCAGAAGCTTCTTCATTTTCATATACTTTCCAACTACATTTTTTTGTTTGATAAACCAGGTTGTAAAATAACATATTGAAGGTGAAATTTCCAAAGCACTATCATAAGATGGAAAAAAGTTTCAATAAAGATAATTATTCCTCTCAAACAAAAACATTCAAAAAGGATAAAAATTTTAAAACTGTGTAACAAGTTTCACTCATACTGATAACGGGTTTTTTTAAAGCTTATCCTAAAAACTACCCACTTAAGGACTTGTCTGTTATTCAAAGTAAAAAATAAATTCTCAAAAGAAAGTTTTATTTCAGTGATCTTTGTATTTGAAAATGAAAACTGGGTTTGAAAGTTTTTTTATAGGAATTAAAAAAAAACGCTGAAAAGGTTTAGAATACGTAATTTAATTATTAAGTTTTAACGATCAATTATAAAGGAACTGATCATAAAGATGAAGCTTGATTATTAGTTTAAAATTTCAACTCAAAAAACAGGATATTCGAGTGATTTAATAGTTCGTATTAATATTTTAAAATTTTTATATATATATATATATATATATATATATATATATATATATATATATATATATATATATATATATATATATATATATATATTTGAGGGTATGATTTAAGTAACTATGCGTAAAAATAGAGTTTTTTTCTTATTTTAAATAAATATATGCCAACAATGAACCCGTGTACTGTTAATTAATAAATACAAAAAATAATTGAAATACATCATTATTATATTTTAATTAAGTACGGTAAAAAATAATTTTATTTTTTATTTAAATTTTCAGTAGAGAATCAATTAATGCAAGTAAAATTAAAATGGGTACAGTACAAGTTTGGGCTGATAAATTAAACATAATTTCAAGTAACTAAGTAGCTAAACTACTACTAGTAATTGTACTATCAAAGTTACAAAAATAAAACCTGTAAACTTTTACAGCAAGATAAATCTCGTACATATAAGGCCTTTTAGTGAATCAAGTCTTAGAATATTCATAAGATTTCATTTTAAAAATGATAAAAATTGTTGTAATAATGTTGGCACTACTGCTTCATAGCTACCCTTCACTGGATTCTTGTGAAAGGTGCTTCATCACTGATTACTCAAACTTCAGGATCTTATAACAAGATTTGTTTTAATTTAATTTAATGTTTAAGCCGCTACTTAACTACTTGCTACTCGAATTACTCTTTATTACAAAAAAAATCCTTTCTAAGAATCTTAATAAACCTTAACGCAGGTTGCAGTTAAAATATATTATTTTATGAAGTAATGTATCATTAAATAATATTTATGTTCATTTTGTATTTTAATATTCTTTTTAATATGAGGTATAGTTTTTACATAAAATACAGTTACATTATTGTTTATCTCAGAATTTATTAATTAGTAATTTTTATCTCAGACTAACATGATTTATAGACATGGCTAACGTACTATTTTTACTTTTTCTCATTTATACCGTATGTATATAGGAAAATGATTGTGTCTGCATAAAATCCGAAATTGGGATATCACCGTAATTATCCGTTTCAGGTGTTTTTAAGACCCTCCTAAAAGGTTTTCACAAAGTTGACTGTATATGTGTGTGTGTGTGTCTGTTACTATCTTAGCTCCAAGTGTGTTTATGCTAGAGAGTATAAAAATCAGTCTACTGCTGTAGTTGTACTATTTGGAAAATAATTTTATACGTCATTAACCCACAATAATGACTCAGCATGAAAATTTCGAAAAATCATAAAACGCGGAAAAATGATGCGATCTGATTTGTCAAAATTTGACACGAATGTAGCCATGTAATAGACTAAAATAAGTGCCAAGTTTCATCTTATTATCAGCATTAGTTCAATTTTTATTGAATGACTTGTGTACGATTTTTTTTTAAAAATAGGAAATGGCCCGATTGAGTTGAAATTTAGTACAAGTATATACCTTTACGTAATAAATAAGTACACTAAGTTTTAGTTCAATACAAAAATTATATCCATGATTTTTGTTGGATCATAAAAGTTAAGCAGCATTGAACGTGGTTAGGGCTGTATGGATGACCGTTGAGAATGAAACGGATGCATTTACTATCTGAGGACGAGCGAAGCGTGTCTGAAGCAGGGAGGAAGAGCGTAGCGAATACGATGTGATGAGGAAAGGTTCCGAGGCACCTCGCATCCGATTTTTTTTTATCTGTACATTTATTATATTAAACCTATGATAATATAAAAAAAATCGTAGGTTTCTTAAATTAAATGAAGAACTGTAATAATGATTAATAAAAAAACTTGGGTTAAATAAAATAAAATAAGTCTATTTTTATAAAAGGGGTTAAAATCACATCAAATGAATATTACTGAACTATAACCCATTCGTAATTAAAAATAAGCTTACTGATACACTAGAATGCATGACTTCTAATACCTTGTATGGGAAAAATTACCAGAATCTAATGATATTGGTATCAAATTGTCTAGGATACAACTCAGTTTCGTAAATGATCCATATATTGGTATGTTCCAATTTAACGTTTTAATGTTACCGTAGAAAAGCACATTTTAGTAATTAGATTACCCATGCCAAATGATTACCATAAAAATAATAGGGTATTCAAACTTTCAGTGGTCGACTTAGTAGAGGTAGATGAGGAAATCGCAATAGCTCCATAGTTTATCGCAATAGCTCCATAAGGAGCTGAGAAAGGGTGATGTATTTCAAATATACCACCCAGTATGTACAAGTTACGTAATTATAATAACTTGTAATAATAATTTTATTGCAACCTTTTAAGTCCAAGCTTAGTAGAAATTAAAGAAATTTAGAGCAGTACAAGAGAATTCCTAAACCAACGATCATTAATTTTAATCTTTGATTTACGAACTGTATAACATCAGTTTTGGCTTGCAGGACACTTTCACCATTCATTAAATAAGTCTGGACCACCAGATATTTTAGTTCATGTTGTAAACAGGTACATAAAAAAATAAATATTATAATACATTTATTGTACAAAAATATACATTGAACTAAACTAAATTCGTATGTATAATAAATAAAATACGACAAAATTCAAAATTTAACAAGTTATAATAAAATTTAACCACCTGTGCTTGAAGTATACATACGAATTTAACCATAAATGTACATCTAATTATTAAAGTGCATTAAAGATTGCATTTTAATGCAATATAAAAACATAATACAAATTGATTTATTCTAATTTCTGTCAGAGTATATTTTTAGTTACATAATAACATAAGTAACATAAATTTAAAAATATACGAGCAGCACAAGACAGCATGATGACTTTGCACTTTCTAATTCACACAAAGTAGTTGATATATTAAAAAAAATATATTATAAACAAACAAAATAGATTGCTAATAAATATAGACTTGGCATGAAATTATTTTCTTCAAAAAGGTAAATAATTTTAAAAAACCTACCTAGGGTAGGCAATAGACGTCGTAAAATCTATTAATTGTTAAGTTAGCACCCTTAATAAAATACTGATATAACAAGTTTCGTGGTAGTTTTAATTATAAGAATTCAAAAGGCAGTGCTTCACGTGTCTACAGGTTTTCTGTTAACTCCCGCATTAAATACAAAATATGGTAGTGATTTATTGGAGAAATAGAAATCAAGAATAAAAAGTTATTTTAAATTAGTTTTATAAAAGAAATATTAACACACAAATCATTGCTTATGCTTGTTATATAAATAATGACAATACGTTTTAAATAATTTTTATGCTACATTACGAAGTATAAAGCTAAGCTCACACAGGTTAAGTATACAGACAGCAATTTTAGACAATTTTACCTTCATTACACAAGGTTATTATAATTTGCTTTTGGATATAATCAATTGTGAATTTAAATTTTAAAGTATAAGTGAAAGGTGCCTGAGCTATTTAACCATTAATTTTAAAATATTTCAATTATTAGGTTATTTAAAGCTTATTTGGTACAAGTAAGTTTAAATAACAATACTTCAATAACTAGATATTTCAATAACAATAAGTTATTAAAGAGAAATAAGTAGACAACATAAAGAAAACTTCTAGTTAAATTTCCTTTATATTTAAGCTTTTTAAAAACAGAAATACAGATTCATTTACTATCTTAAAATTTATCTTGTGATTTTATTGAGATAGTAAATATTTTTATTGATATAAGTACAAAGAGATGGTAAAGGTTAGAGTGTAAGGGAAGGTTACACTACAGCATAGAGATATTATTACTAGAGAGGCCCTAAATTGTGAAACATCAAATAAGTAACCTGACCACCTTCGATTATAAATACAATCCAATTATCAGCACAAAATTACAATAACTTATATAGGAGAATGTTAAAAATACAAATCAAAACACAAACAATGTGCGGGAAGCCAAAATCAATTGCTTTATTATAACCTTAACTCACTCTTGAAGGAGGTTTCAATGACGTTTGACAGAGCCCCTGAGAGCCTGAAAAGTTGTTTCAAGCCTCTCAATGTATTGAGATAGGCAATGCCCTCTCTATTATATATCTCAATGATGGAAGGTAACTAATATCTTCAGACCGCCTAGCGGTAAACATAAGCACTAGTAAACGTAATCAATGCCATATCTAAGTACTTACACCTTCATGACATCAAAAAATATATTAGCAAAAGCTTTATAACGAAATGTTAGAGTACAGAAGGCGAATCGACATTTATAGAAAATCCATTATCAACATTAGCAAAAGCAGCTTTATCAAATTTATCACTTCTTCTACTGCACATATTAAATTTACCTAAACTGTCAACAATATACCTATAAAAACTATAAAAGTAATTAGTATTAACTGGTTCTATTTCATTAGACTTTTTCGTATCTATTTCACTGAATATTGTTGATATTTTAACATCGCTTATTTTTTTCAATTCAATTTGATTATTTATCAGTAAATCTTCATCTTCGTAGTAAATACTGTAAAATGTAGTCGGAGTTTTGATCATTTTTTAAAATATCAAAGAAACATTTTTATAATTATTATTTTCAGAACTAATTTAGAGTATTTATTAAATCATATAATTTTCAGTTTTTGAATATACTTCCTAAGTGTAATGACTCATAACATCTTTTTACACCAGTTAAAGCTTTTACAAATGAACAGTCATAAAATTAGTACAAATAAAAAAGCAAACAAACCCTTAATTAACTCGACATCAAATTTTATAGTTCTTTATGAGTTTAAATGTTTCTTTTATAGAGGTGCTATGTGATGTTTTTAATATATATTTATAATTAAACTAAACTTAATAACTTATTACTTTCTTAATTTGATTGCTCACTTATTAAAAACAAAATCACATTACAATTAAGAGTTAAAATTCGTATAAATTAATCATAATGCGCACAAAACCATTACAAAAATTTAATAAAGTAATTAATTTTTTAAACAATAACAATGTTATGAATACTATAACCTCAGACACTCAAGCTGTGACGTAATATCACCTGAGACATCCATTACCACTTCAAATTAATTTAATCGTAGAATTAAATGATAAAACGTTTATAACTTTATTCCAGACATTATTATTAAACTGAAAGTGAAAATATACTTTTATTTATCTATAATATATAAGCATGGAACAAAACTTAAGTTTATCATTATTTTTGCAATGTCTTTATAACAGAGACAATAAAAATATACAAATTAATTTATACATTTTATAAATACAAATTAAAATAATTAGCAATAGAAAATAAGTCTTAATTCGTGTAAGTCTAAGAGCAAAAAAGTTTAAAAATGATTTAATACATAAATAGGAATTTTATTCAATTTTTAATAAAACAATATTTTTACCTAAGGAACTTTGTTAATGATCATTTGATGATATATAGTGTCTGATAAAATTTAAAAGGAGTATACCACAAACAAAATAGTTTGCACCGCACTAAAGATAATTTTAAAAAATACCACAATTGGATGTTAACACACTATAAGTTGCAGCAGTATTTATTGAGAAAACTCATAATAATGCAAGGCATAGTTAAGTCTCCCGCTTACAAACTCAAAACTGCCCGCTAGTGTTTAACAACAGCATAATATATGTAACTGAATTATAACACAATATCATAAAGTTACCAAGGCCAATATTAATACTATTGCACTTACAATAATATTTGCAACTTTCAATACAGTTGAAAACAGTCAATACATAAATTGCACTCTCAATATAGTTATACACTTTCAATACAATACATAAATTGCACTTTCAATATAGTTGCACACTTTCAATACATAAATTGCACTCTCAATATAGTTGCACACTTTCAATACAATACATAAATTGCACTTTCAATACAGTTGCAAACAGTCAATACATAAACTGAGCTTTCAATACAGTTGAAAACAGTCAATACATAAATGCATCTCAATATAGTTTACACTTTCAATACAATACATAAATTGCACTTGCACACTTTCAATACATAAATTGCACTCTCAATATAGTTGCACACTTTCAATACAATACATAAATTGCACCAAAACAGTTCAATTAAACTGAGCTTTCAATACAGTTGAAAACAGTCAATACATAAATTGCACTCTCAATATAGTTATACACTTTCAATACAATACATAAATTGCACTTTCAATATAGTTGCACACTTTCAATACATAAATTGCACTCTCAATATAGTTGCACACTTTCAATACAATACATAAATTGCACTTTCAATACAGTTGCAAACAGTCAATACATAAACTGAGCTTTCAATACAGTTGAAAACAGTCAATACATAAATTACACTTTTAATACAGTTCCACACAGTCAACACATAAATTGCACTTGCAAACAGCCAATACACAAATAGCACTTTCAATAAAGTTGCAAACAGTCAATTGCAAACACATTCAATACAGTTTATAATTGGATTTCCGTACAGTTGCGAGCATAACTACTGTACTAAATACAGTTAGTATTTAGTTTCTACGCTAAAAATACAGAAAAACGACTTTAACTTTTTAATAATACTGTTATCAAACTTCGTAACATATCACCACTTGATAAGGAACAAACAAAATATATTTTGCGTTAGACACAGTTTGTTTGAAAATTTATTAATAGGCGTAATCTTTAGTCAACGAACACACGTATCTAAAAGTAAACACTCCATAAATATATCATAACACATATAGATATACCTAGTCCCATAACAACGCATACTCCGCAGCATAACCTCGCAATCTCTTTGCTGAACTGTATGCACAGCAGCGCTCCTATGTTGGATTTTTTGTAAGTAGTTAAATCGCTATCAGCCCTGACTCTTTTCTTTCTGAAAACGTTTTCTTGGACTGAATCCGTATCTTGTTCGACGGTGATGGCGTAGATGTCTTTATTATAAGTGTGCGTAGGAGTGACGACGCACACGTGCTTAGTTGGTTTGATTTCTTGATTTGCTTTTTCAATATCTAATTTAAGTTCTTTATTTTCAGCCATTATTGACTTAAAAGTTACGTAATAAACCACTAATTATTTTATTTTATT
Source organism: Microvelia longipes (assembly GCA_018340805.1). NCBI lineage: Eukaryota > Metazoa > Arthropoda > Insecta > Hemiptera > Veliidae > Microvelia > Microvelia longipes. Next base: position 18,048,044 of record JACMZG010001911.1, read on the forward strand.
CTATTTATTTAGATAGATAAGACAATTTATTTGTTTCTAAAAAATATTTCCCATAAGTAAAAATTTCACTATAATTTTAATTTTAAAAGGTTAAAACCAAAAGAGAAAAAAAAAATAAAGCAAAAGTCATTGAAAAATAAATTAAAACTATTTAACAATAGGTAAAGTTAACTTTAAACCAATATATAGAAAATGAAAAGGTTCAATCTCAATAAAACAAAGAACAATTAATAAAACAAAATTTACAGTGCAAGAAAGAACTTATTAACAAATTAAATTGTTAGAAAAATGAATAAAACTTATTAAAGTAAAGATTAAACTGTAAAGATCAACTAAAAAATTTATTAAACTAAAATATAAATGATACAAAGTCAGTTTTATACTGCCTTCCTAAAATTTATTAAATTTTATTAAGAATCAAAATTGTTTAATTATTGTTCATCATATGAAATTGTTCAAATCATTCCACAGTACTTATAATTTTATAATATTAATTTTTCAACAGATTAATTGTTATAAAACAATTATAAACACTTAAAAACAGAGACATTTTTTTATTTGAAGTATTTTGTTAGTTATATAATTCTATAAGTATTTACTGTTAAGGGTATGAGGTAATTAATTAGTTGTAATTTATAATTAAACAATTATTGATAATAACATTTAAAATTTGCTCTAATGACGGAAAAATGGTCAGAAGAGAAAAAGAGATGTTATGAAAAGAAAAGTACCTTAAGTTGTCTTTCTTCTGTTTGATTTTCTTTATATGATATGTCTGGTTGTTTTACAAAACTACATTTGCCATGTTCTGTAAATTGGATAGGACATAAAAAATAGCTGCTCGTTGGTTGTTAAATTTACTCACTTGATAAAAAGCATCCAACTAAAGAAGGAGACGACAGGAGATAAGAAACTCAAGAAGGTCTAATTAATAAGTCAGAAATTGAACAATTTAAAAATCTGATGAAGAATTTCTGAACAATAAATAACCTCAGGTTATGAAAGGCTATTTATTACCTGTTACTAAAGTTATACTATACTAGACTATACTATAGTTTTGTATTGGACAGGACATTTAGGTATTACTTTAGTTTATGCTACCTCATTAGCAAAGTTATATTAGACTATTACCTCATGATTTAAGGTACAATTTGACTAAGGATATGCCAAATGTTAAGGCCAAACTCTTAAAAAGTTAGGACATTTATTACCTTAAAATATACTTTACATACTTAATGTAATTTAAGTAATTGCTTATTTGGTGTAAATTTAATCAAAAATTTAATCAGGTTCGTGTTAAACGAGCCCCATTTAAATATTCAACAATTTAAACATTCTTTAACGATCCACACCGCTTTACATATACCTAGCGAACACTTTGTATAATGATATAAAAGTTCTACTAAACAACTAAATATATTAATCTTAATAAGTTAAATTACTGACTCAATAAACAAATGTTCTGAATTTAAATAAAAAATTCAAGTTTTTCAATTAATAATTTAAATGTAAAGAAAAAACCAGTTAAAGTTGATTCTGAGCCACTTAAAAGCGAATTAAAACAGAAATAAACAAAAAATAATTGCCCAAAATTTTGACAAAGCACCAATAAACTTGCTACTAATACAGAATTGCACCATATAAGTAGCTTAAAACTCGTAAAATATGACATTGAAGAAAAAGAATGTTGATCCATTTTAAAGTGATTTCATAATCAATATAAAATTATAACTCAGTCAATTTATAATATTCTAATATGAAATACTTCATGTGAAATAAAAACTGACACAAAACAAGTTTCGGAAACCATTAAAGGGATTCAAATATTTTTTACAGAACGTAGAAAATTAAAAGACTAATAAATTTCTACTTAATTTGGCACAAGATAAAAACCCGGAGTGATCAATTAACAAAATGTTTTAAGTCAAATCCATCTAATATTTTGTCAAAAAGTGCCTTGAAAGTGCACTTTATAAGGCTCAGGTACAAATTCTTTAAACTTTTTAAAAAAAATAATTAAAGATATAATCTACATTACAAAATGTAAAGTATGTTTGATAAATTAAATAAAAATCAACAATCCAAATTAGGAAATGTTAGTCTTAATTATTATTAATAAACACAGGAAAGTAAATATTATGTGTTTTATACAAAACATATAAATTGATTTTTATAAGGTTTATACATAAGAGATTGATTCTTACATGCTTTGTACATAAAAGATGTATTGAGTTTTATATGCTTCATACATAAATGTGTATAAGTTTTATATGCTTTTTAAATAAATGATGTATTAGTTTTTATTTGCTTTTTACATAAATGATGTATTAGTTTTTATATACTTTTTGCATAAATAATGTATTAGTTTTTATATGCTTTTTACATAAATGATTTAATAGTTTTTATATACTTTTTGCATAAATAATGTATTAGTTTCTATATGCTTTTTACATAAATGATGCATTAGTTTCTATATGCTTTTTACATAAATGATGTATTAGTTTCTATATGATTTTTACATAAATGATGAATTAGTTTTTATATGCTTTTTGCATAAATGATGTATTAGTTTTTATATGCTTTTTACATAAAATATGTATTGATTTTGAAAAACAAATAATGCGAATAACAAATAAGAGATAATGTATAATTTTATTATCTGTACTTATTCAGAGTTAAAAGGAAAAAAATTAAAAAAAATAAAATAAATATAAGTTAAAAAATAAAAAAATCTTTGATTCTTTAAAATAAAAAATATTTTAAAGAATTCGGATGGATAAAACAAATTAAAAGTGGAGTTCATATATCAAAAAGAAAAACTGGATAAAGGAAACATCAAGGAATTGTAACTACCAACCGGTATTACAGGATACTGTAAGTCTAAAACTAAACTAGAAAAATACAGAGGTCAGGTCTAGTACTAACTATGGATCTAATTACCTGTAAAGATAAACTGTAGCTTAGCCTTGATCATTGTGTGGAGAGATATTTCTCTCCTAATTATTTCAAATAAAAAAATAATAGAAGCATATAGAATAATCTGCCATGTAATTTTTAAAGCAGGAAGAAATTACTAAGCAATAAGTAATTTCACTTTAATAACGTAGTTTGATGACGCAGTATTAAAGATGTATCGTTTAACCAGTAAGTAATAATTTTCTAAATAATCTGAAATTAATTCATATAAGCTTTAGGTAGTATTTCCTTAGTAGACTATTAAAGAGAATATTAAAGACTTATTTCGTAATTTTCATCCCAGTGTAAAAGTAGCGTAAAAACTTGTCTATTAAAATTTCAATAAAAATCCTAATATAAAGATAGTTATGAATCATCATTACTTTACTTATTTTTACTTTATTTTTTGTAGTGTTTATTAATTATAATTCATTCCTCACATCTGCTAGTATAGGTAATATTAATAAATTAATTCCTTCTTTGTAGAACAATAATTATATTGTACTTCCACATCTTATTAAAATCATTACAACAAAAAAATCTATGCTCAATAATAAAATCAAAAAACTAAAATATTTTTAGCAATATATTCGCTTAACATGTTAGCAAAAAATATTGTTACATTTGTATTGTTCATACAGAACTTTAAGCCTTTTTGTTTAAATATTCCTATTAAAGTATTAATAAAATAATAAATACAACATTAAGTATTTTATTAAATACTTAATGTAAGTAAAAAAGGGAGTAAAGAATGCTATTAATTCCTTTTTTGCTGTGACACTTTAATGGGAAACATTATATATACCCAATGGGAAAAAGTTACTTTTTCCTCCCAAGGGAGTGAAAGTAACTTTTTCTCCCTTGGGAGTGAAAAGTGCTTCTTTACTCCCTAAAAACTAGTCAATATTCTGCAAATTATACACTTTTAAAGATAAATAACTATTAAAGCATGTAATAATCGCCAAATAAAAACCAATAAACCTTTAACAACAGGTATATGACCACTTAAGAATTGTAGAAAAAAATCATCCCCTAAAATGATCGTCATCCTAACAACATAACGACGAAGGGTATATTTTTTTTGAAAATTCGGTGATAAAATAATAAAATGAAAAGTTTCAACACAAAATTTAAAAAAAAAAAAAAAAAAAAAAAAATATATATATATATATATATATATAATATATATATATATATATATATATATATATATATATATAATCAATTTAACCATATAATGAACAAAATAAATACACAACTTGCTTAAATACAGTAAGCTCATTTTTTGAGTTGAAAATTCGCTAAAAAGAAAGATAATTTTGAAACAAATCTGAAGTTTTAAGTTTTCCAAATAACTGTCATAATGATATGAGCTGGACTGTAAAACATCATTATTATGCCAAGCATCATTATAGGAAATAATAAGTAACAAGAAATATTTTACAGCATTCTCTCATTCGAGAGTGAAATCGATCGAGTTTTTCAAACAGAGAAAGCCAAACCTGTCTCTCGTATTTAATTCTGACTCATATTTATACTTAAATTTCTTTCCTAAATCAAACAAAGTTTATCTAAATTACTTTAATATAATTGGATTATCTAACGCTTTGGGTGTTAAAATTTTATTAAAATAATTGCAGTCTTAAATTATGTTTGGATATATGTCAATGATTTCGTAATAAAAGTGGTATGTTAAATATAACATCCTGTTTTTATTTATTTTATAATTTAAAAAAATAATATCGAATAATATTTTACACAAAAAATCACGTATATCTTTAATTAAGTTAGGGAAAAATATAAATAAGTGATGCCTAGATTAAAGTGGAAATTTATAATTATTAAAATTTAATATATATTTGGACTTAAAGTTTAGATTGCTTATTATACTGATTAAAAATCACTTTGGTTATAAAACTCTAAATATCTTTTGAAATGATAACACATTTATATACTTATAACAATATTTATTAACTAAAGAGTTTACAAAAGCCTCAATAACAAACATAATTAAATATAAAATTAAAAATTGAACTAATTAATTAATCACACTACTTCAAAGAAAAATAAAACGTCTATAATGATGTATACAAAATATATAATTGATAAATATATAAAGATATATGGAGCATAAAATGATTAATATTGATACAAATTTCTATTTTGATCATTATTTTTTATTACTATAACAATTACATGTTAACATTATTTATTCTATCAGCTCATAATTCGTTACAGCTTACAGTCTTCTTTTAATTTAAAGAAACTTTCATTCATAAGAAAAAAATTAATATTTTAAAGGTCAGATCAACATATTAATAGATTTTAATAATGAAAGTATCAATATAATTGATAAAATATCAACATAGATTAAATAAAGGTGTGGTCAAAGGTCAGTTTTGTGACAGGTTTAGCGATCTTATTTCATCTATTGTTCATTGTGATGAAAGAAATTAGATCAATAGAGTTATTTAACACCGTAGATCAGTTTTTAAAAGATAGATCAAGGTTACTAGGGTTGGTAAAAATTGATGATTTGTTATGAAATTTTTATCAGAAAGAAAATATTATATGGATATAATGTAAAATATAAGATAATAAACATTTTTAAAAACATTAAAGCTTTAAAATAATTAAATTGTGCAGACAATAAATAATAACTAAAGAAATGGTAGCAGAGCGGATGAAAAGAAAATAATTAAGTTGTACAACGTCAACTTTCATAAAATATTTTAACATACTATTAAGTGAAGGAAATGTCACAAATAATATTTCATGATTTATGATAGAATTCTTTGCTTTTTTATAAAATAATATATAAAAAAACGTGTGCTGCATTGTCTGATATATTTATAGTGAAAGCTGTTAGTGTGAGACGTCTAGAAGTCCTGGGTGGTAATATACAGCGACAGCGATACTATCGCTCCACAGCGGAGAGCTGAATAAGCTTTATATCATCATCTGTCACATGAAATGTCATCTTTTATATTTTGGTAAAAGTTAACAAAACGGACGTGACTTAAGTAGATGTTATTGTACGAGCTTCCGTAAACAGCATTTAAAATTTATTTGTAATAAAATATACTTTAAGTGAAATTCGTTGAACGTAATTCATTATAAATCTTATTTACAATTAACGACGTTTCGGGACCAGGTACTTCTCTAATGTAGGTTTGTCTTGAGAAAGACGGTATATGTTAGTATGTTATGATGACCTTATAATGGAGAACAAATTATATATTGTTCTCCATTATAGAGCATAAAAAAAAGAAGAATAAGAAGAATTATAGACATTTTTAAATTAAAGCAGATGCTGTTAGTAGTGAATGCTATAGAAAAATAGTAAAGATTAGACACAAAATGCCAGTGCTTGGTCTCACCTGCTCAAGAGTTGAAGAAAATGACCCAAAGTTAAGAGTGTAAAACCACATTTTAAAAAATTCTAATCTATAAAATTTTCTCGGGTTAATATTTTGTTAAAAAATAGCAAAACTTAAAGTTACTAACTTATGTGTCACAACATTTAAAATTTATTTAAATTAATAATATGTAAATATTATTCAAAAAGATTAAAGAGATAACAATTTTATTATCGCATTTTAATTGTAATTCGCTGATAACACCATGAATAGATTTAAGTAAAAATTATCTTAAACTGAGAAAAATATTACACATGATCCGATCAGTTAATAAAAGGTCACGATACTTTAACAAGTTCATGAGAAATTTTTCAAAAAAAAAATATTATGTGAAATTAAATAAGTGTTAAATTACACTCATTTCAAAACTCTATCCTTGCTCCTGATTTATTTATTATTTTTTTCTCATTTGCAATTATTTGTTATTAACCAACATAATAAACAAACTATTTAAACACATAAATCTGTAGTAAAAAATACTCAAATTAAAAATGTAGGTTAATAAATAACAAAAAAATGTTAATAAAAGTGTAAATTATTTTTTATACTGGAGTTATCCAAATAAATCTCTTATTACTGGAAAATATTATTTGCTACTATCCTAAGCATCGCAGCAAAAAGAAGAAGAAGAAGATGGTTGCAAGCAAGAAAAGTAAGAACTGATTCAACATTTATTTCATAAATAACACAGCATGTATACAATTAGCGGTTTAATTTATATTTTTTGTATAGTATTTTCTTTGTTTGTTTCAATTTCCTTTTGTTATATTATGTATGTTATATTATTATATGTTATTCGACACAACATTTGTTTGATAAATGTTGATAGATGTTTGATAAAGTACCTTTTATATATATATATATATATATATATATATATATATATATATATATATATATATATATATATATATATATATATATATATATATATATATATATATATATATATATAGCTTGGTTGCAATTTATGGTTGTGTTGGCTAGCCTGGGGAATTTCCTTTGACATATTTGCTCTCTTGTTCAACAATCTATAAATGGCTCAAGTTTTTGGCAAATGCATTATGAAGACTAAAATTTATAGTTGGAGGGACATGTGATCTTAAGTGCTAACAATACTTTTCCTAAGAAAGTATAAGTAGAAAACTTAATATTTTAGCAAATAAAATATTATTCCTTTTCTCTAATTTTATTTTAGCGAATTTTCATTATGAAAATGACGCTTATGAGGTTGTTCGGATGACGGAAGTTGAGGGTGGGAGTGAGCGGAATCGGTTCATATTGACTTCCTGATAACAAAAATATATGTCCCAAAAAAGTTTATATATATATGTATATATATATATATATATATATATATATATATGTATATATATATATATGTATGTAAGAGTTTCTACCCTTTCGTATGGCGAACGATAACTCTTGAAGGCGTTCTCAAATTGAAACGAAACTTTGCAAATCGCGAGATGTTGTGGAGGTTACGAGGCCTATTGTTTATAAAAACATTATGACGTCATCAACCAAAGTTATGACGTCATGAAAAAAAATTTTTTTTGAAACTTGAAATGGCTTTAAAACAAGGTTTCGTATTTAGGTAGACGGCTAGCTGAATCGATTAAGACTAATTTCAGCTCAATCGAACCATCACAAATGGCGCAAACGGTATACATATATATATAATCTTGTATATATGTATACGTCTAGGTCAAAGACTCGTACGATATCTGTTGGGTTCAGTAGTGTTAGAGGGTGGGGATGTAGTATATTAGAAAAGCCTCTACCTCTTGCTCCATCCTTGTAAGCCTACTGTCCCAGAGAGACAGGACAAAAATGGCTTTCACTAATCCACGCCGAGCTAAGCAGGCCTGTAAAGAGGAAGAACCTCGAAGTAGTCTTTATATGGTCGAAGTCATTCTAAAACTATTGCGACCGGTTTCAGCTCAATCGGACAATCCTAAGTGACGAAAACGGTATTTTTATTTTAAAAAATCATGGATATATTTTTTCAACCTAAAGGTTATACTCAAATAAACAATTTGTTTACAAAAAAATTTGACATTTTTCTTTAAATTGTATAAACAATCATAAATGTGTGTAAGAGTTAATGCCTTTTTGTATGGTGGACGATAACTAAAACTGATGAAAGATGAAACTATAATCTTTTCTTACTCTTTATACAAGGTTACTCTAACAGTTGCAACGTGTGGATTTATTTCTTGTATTCTTTATACCTCTATAAAAATAGTTAGTTATGTATTTAAATATACTTATTATTTTTTTATATTGCTTGTTAACTGTAATATTATTGCTTACTATTAATAATAGAGGATTAATAAAATCAAATATGTGAGAAAGCCTCTCAGGCCCGCGAAGCGGGCCTGTGAAACGAGGCTATGAAAATTCGCTAAATACGTGGCAAAATGCCATGTAACAAGAAACGATAATGAAACCATACATAATACAAAACAACAACAATGTGGCCGCAAAGCGGCCACTGGGAGGCCCCCGGGCCGCGAAGCGGCCCGGTGGGCCGACGCCGCGGAGCGGGCGAGGCGCGAAGCGCCGAGACCGCGTAGCGGCTACGGGCCTAAGGCCCGTATTTTTAAATAATACCAAATAATAAACACGGATTATTATTAAGTTTTGCAAATAACCAATTTTTAAATTCGTAAATAATTTGTAATTTTTTCTTTGAATTGATTCTTTGAATCGGATTAAATATAGAATCATTCCTACATTTTTAAAAATGTAATTAAATGGGATTAAAATAATTGGATAATGATCCTGATTTGCAATTATATGGATGAGGAAATATGAATTCAATGATAATATTAAATAAAAAAAAATAATAATAATGTTATAAAATCAATTCAAATTTATAAATGTTTTAAGGAGATCAGATAAATAATTTAATTTGTACTTAAACTTGCATAATAAACAAATATGTTTATTATGCTAATAGCCAAAAATATGTAAAATAGAGTATTGCCAATTTTTTGCATACTTTAAGGATATCTGATTTGCATTTGTTTAGCATAGTTAATGTCAAATGAGAATCATCCATATTAACCTGTTACTTTGAAAATTAAACAATAGGAACATTTTTTTGTCCTCAAGACATTTATCCATCAAAGGACAATAAAAAAAAATAAATCACCAAAAAAACTTAATCTTGCAATAAAAATCGTCAAGTCACGTTCTGGATTGTTACAAAAACCGATCGATATACAGTGACGTCTGTCGAATGAACAGACCTTATAAGATAATCGTCTTGCCTGAAGATTATACAGATTAAAAATTTTTTTTTTTGATAATTTTTTTTCTACAATAATAAAGTCATTTATTTCTTTCTTGAAATACAAATTTTCATGATAAAAAAAGAAAATACTTTGTTTTTACACTTCCACAAGAGAAATGTGGATTTAATCTGTAGTCACGACACTGCGACATTAGACATAAGGAAACGTGTTGGGGCATATCGATATGACAAAGAAATAATTCTTCCGCATTGACTATTTAATCAGATTATGTCCGAAGCACGGTTGACCATTAGATCATGAAAATGGTTTTTAATAAAAGAGAAAGAGGGAAGTGACACAAAGTCTAAAAGTTATCGTTACTGAATCAATCATTAGTCGTATTTTATAACTTAATAAAGAAACGGCATTTTTATTTTTTTAAATCAAAATTATACTTAAAATTTTTTTTGGAGCTAAGGTATTTTTTTGAAAATTACACAACAGCTGACATTTCGGGCCACTTTAAAGTAACTTAAAAATCAGATGGATTTTTTAATTATTTTGAAGATGATGTGCAATGGTGAGGTGTTACTAGTGATGGATCAACTAAGAGTGAGTCTCACAGAAATCACACCAATCAAGTCAACAAAAATCTACATTATGGACATAACATACACCAAACTCAAGTGTTAAATATTTTTACTGTTTGCTAGAAAATGTATCAAAGCAACGAAATATTTCACTCTGTATATAAAGTTACAAGTATATATAATAACACAAACAAAGCAAAGAACTGAACAATACACACTGATCGACCAATAAGAATTTAAAAACAGAGAACTGTACAAACTATAATCAAAGAATTAATACAAAACAGTAGACGATACGAAGAATTACATGCATTATATGACTCTTGTCATATAATACAAAGTTACATTGCTTGCCCAAAAGTTACATTATACATTTGCTCATTAAAATGTATCCACTTTTCTTATCTTTTAATATCAAATACACAATACAAAAATAATTTAGAGCAACTTCTTTGAAATCAAATTTTTAAAAAATTAGAATATTTGCATTTTTTTGTCAACTATTTTTGTTACAAGTTTAATATGAGGATGAGGTCATAATGGTTTTTTTTGTCTCAGTCAGAAATAAAGACATAAGAAAGCGCTATTTTATGGGTGACTAAATCAGTCTATACATTGGACAGATTTCAGATTAGTCACACAATAAATATACTTTTTCTTTGAAAAAAATATTGTTTTAGGTTAATCTATAAAAACCATATAAATTTCTTTATTGTTTGGAAGAACATAAAGTCTTTGTTTTATAAAAGTTTATTTTTCAAAATTTTCTTTCGATGTAAAAAGGAAGTATTCTGCTTTCAATTTAGCTCCACGAACTTTAAAACTCACAAAGAAAATAATTAATAATAATTATGGGTAATTGTTAACAGTTTAATGTAATTAATTTTTATATAATATTTTAACTTAATAGAGTTATAGTTATTATTAGTTTTAGTTAGATTTATAGTTATGTTTTAGACTTAATAGAGTTATATTAATTCTACTAATATATTTTATTAAGCTTATAAAGTCTATGATAAAAGAGAAATTTGAAAAACAAAATAAAATATTAATGTTAAATGAATAGTTTAGAAAATCTCCAGAAATAATACTATATTTCCTATTTTTAGTATCATCTATATTTTAAAGGTAGTCGTAACTATTATTCTTTTGAAATTTTTTCTAATCGATTTATTTTAATCAATAAATTATAATAAACTAAATAAATAATCAGAGTAATAAAATAAGTCTAATAACAGTAAGAAAAGAATCAAAACCTAGGTTCCTAACACCTCACCAGCACTGATGATGACCTTTAGTTGTTTGAAAGCCGGTTATGCTTTATTTTAAATAAATTTTTGACATCAGTGGAGAGACTTATTTTATTTCTCTGATTATGATAAACTCCTCTAGCGCTAATTTCTTGAATTCTAAATAAATAAAATATAATTTTTTAAAGAATTATAAACACGCTTTACACACACTATTTACATAAGCTTCAAAATGTTAAAACAAAACGACTAACACATTCAGAGTAGATAACATATCTTTATTTTATATGAACTTATTTACAGGTAATTATTGATACATACATAAAGGTATTATTGATATGCACTTTAAAATTATTAATAAAAATTCCAAAATAAATTGGATCTAAAATGTCTGTAACAACAAGATGTTTAAGTTAATAAGTTAAGTTAATGTTAACCACAAAATTATTCTATTTTATACTTATGGTTTTTTAATTTCTTTTAACCTTTTTAATCTCTTACACAACAATTATTAGGGTAACATAAAACGAAACAAATAATAAATATCAAGAAGTTATCTATACTACACAGAATCATAGAAGCACTGAATTATATTTAATATATTAAATAGGTATCATAAATCACATTCGCAGAGACAAGTGCAGAAATATGTCCAATAACGAGTGTATAAATTATTACATTGTTGAAAGGCAATAATACTGTATTTAATTAGGATGCTGTATGCAATCATTTTGTAGGATACAGTATAAAATTAATATTTATAATGAATAATGTACATTAAAAAGAATAAAATTACTAAAATTTTACATTAATTATTTACACATAGTTAGTATAAAAACACATAGTTGCTATTGTTACTACATGGAGCTACAACTAAAGGATATGTAGGTTAAAAATATCTTTTACTACGTAGGCATATAATTATTTACAAATTATGTACAACATATTTATATTGTTATTTTTTTGGTAAATATAATTAATAGATTGTCATAATTCATAAAATTTGCTGATTTTTTTTAGTGTTTGAGAGAGAGGATATTCCTACTACAAAGACTAATACGAAATATTTTTATTAGTTTTATAATTTAAAACATGTTAGAAAAGAGTTATACAGAGGTATCCTGTCTGCGTCTTTACTTTCGCTTAATTATAATAATAATCAAATATTTATTATTAAAAGAAGTAATTAAAATAATGAAACCATTTTTCTTATTAAACAGAATTAATTTTTATATCTTGGATAAGAAGAGGAGTTAGTCAGGTTATAGGAAAAAGCAGTTAATAAAGTGCATACAGTGCCGGGTGTAAGGCATCTACTGGCGGGTAAGGTAGTTCTCAGTCCAGTCAGTACTTGTGACCTAGAGAACTAATTCCACTTGTCCTGGAATTCTAAGAATAAAACATATTTTTTCTCCTTTTTACCATGCACTTTCCATCTTTAAAGTTTTAATATACTTTACTTTTTATTTTTACCACTTTCATTTAAGCTGAAGGATGTAAAATTTAACATATTATAATTAAAAACAAATGAAATATATCCTTAATTTACAAATCGATAGTAAATTTTACTATCGAGTTTATTTATAAGTTTATTTACTAAACTTATAAAAGTTTTTATAAGTGCGAGTTTCATGCAACAAATAAACACATATTCCTATATTTACATTTATTTATGTATTTTTAAGAATACACATATATATATATATATATATATATATATATATATATATATATATATTATATATATATATATATATATATGCAGTGTGTGTATGTGTGAGTGTGTGTGTGTTTGTCCATGTGAGTTTGTGTGTCTACAAATTTTTAGAGTATATTGTTTTCATTTTATGATACATTCAGATGTATTTTAACTAATAAAATATTTGTAAAAACTGTGCCCATGCGTAATATACGTACAACATGCAACGTAACTCCCGGCTCCAACGCTCCCCCAAACCCAAACCGTCCCCCTTTGAGACTTGACAGTGATGATTAGACATTTCGTAATTTCATCACTTAAGTCTAAGACCATTATTTTAGAGCTAATTAAAGTGAATTGAACATCTAATCATATTTTCGTAAATGTTACTGTTTTCTATTCTCCTTGTAAAAGAGGAGAAAGATGAAATAGGAAAAACGGGAAACTTTTTTTGCAATGTTCACGTTTCAGCATACAGATCCCAAAAAATTGAAAAAAAGTCAGTGCCTGTGTGTTTGTATGAACACTTGAGTGAGTCTGCACTTTTGTTGAGAATCAGAACGAACGGGAACCCAACTTAAATAAAACTTTTAACATAACCATAAAAAAATAAATAGTCGAAACAAAAAATTATATAAATGTGAAATTAACACAGAAGCTTATTGGCAGCGCCTAGCAGTTTTCATTATCAGCAAAGGGTATTAGATTCTTTTATTATGAACATTGCCTCATAAGCGCAACTCTTTTTAAACAAATACGTACAAATAATGTAAAACCTTAATACGTCATAAAATAGATGGAGAATAAATGATAAATAATAATATTATAACCACTCCCAATAGATTAAATCGAATATTGCATCAACTTAATGTCTAAATAATATGTAAATTTTATTACTATATACAAAACGAAATACATATAGGGTTTTAAGTACAAGTAAAATACGATTGTACCACGCATTAAACACGAGTATTTATTTAAGAAATGTATTTTAGTAGAAGAATAAGAAAATTGCAAAATATAATTTCTATATTTTATATAAATTGCAACTGTATTAAATAAATAATACTTGTTATATTATAAAAATAATACATAAGTGTGTCAACCTTAAATTTAATATTGAAATTTGAAATTTATAATTTTCCAAAATGAAATTATCTATCAAAACTAAAATTGGCGAATCCAAGTTTTTAAATTGCATTTCTTATTTTGGAATTAAGTGCAATAGACCTTGGGAGTTATCTTTGAACATCTAAGTATTTTTTTTTTAATTTTAAACTAGATTTGTTTGTATGATTAGTCTTATAGTTAAGTAGGTGTAAATTTCAAAGTGCATTTTTATTGTTTCATCTTTATTTGGAAATACGTAATAGTAATTTAATTTAGTTTAGACTTAATTTGAAATTAGAAAGCCTTGAAAGATATTGTGTAAGTTAAGAACATAGTGCAGTTATACATTTAACCTTATTTGTAAGATTAGATAATAGAAGTGTATGCAATTTGATACCTTTGAATCCAATTCGGTTTAAATGTAAGGCAATGATTAATTATACGATAAAATTATTTATTACGATACTAATAGGCTTAAGCTAATACAGTTTATTATAAATTATGGGCAATGTACAGTCAAATAATAATATTAGAATAACAGATGTAATCTTAGTGGCTTGAGACCTCCTACCGTTAGTAGTGTACAACTTTTATAAGCATCATTTTTAGATGATAATTTACAAAAAAGAAACTGATAATATATACTCAAATTTTCTTCCATTGGTTTGCTTGAAATATACATCTACTATAAAAGATAATAGTATAGCATATAAAGTAGTATAGAAAATATCATTTATAGTATATTATTTAATAGTAGTAGTAGTAGTATATATATATATATATATATATATATATATATATATATATATATTATATATATATATATATATATTATATATATATACCTGAACTTAGTATGTATAGAACTGTAATAAAAATAAAAATTTGAGTATTTAATCATCGAAACTTAATTCAGAAATAGTGATTAAACAGAAGATTGCTACGAAAAAGAAAAAGAAGATTGCTATTAAAAAAAACATAATTATTCTTAAAAAAATACAAAAAATGATACAAAATAAATATGCAAAAAAAGGAATATAAACAGAACATCAGTAAGAACATCAGTTATTAAGTTTATAGCACTAAGGCTATCTCAAAAATAACTGCTTGAATTATAACCACAAAACTCAAGGGAAAAAATAGGAGCTCAAAATAAAATCACGTCATACGCCTATTTCCTACTTTTACATAAAATTTAATTATCTATAAATAATAATACATATATTAATTATCATACTCTCATAGTGTATTTCTGTACTTTCACTTTTAATAGTTTTTGACCGTAAACTTGAGATTTATTATTGCAGAATGGGTAAGTGTAAAAAAGTGGTTTCCTGTACATCAGTAGGCGATGCCCTATCGTGCGTGACGCATTCCGTTCTAGAACTATCCAATAGTATTACTATTTCTTAATTTATTGAAATATATTTCAAAATTTTACGTAAAAATACCTACGTGATCAAAATGCTATTAATTTTTTTATAAAAGAATCGGAAATATATTCTTTTTGTTTAATTGAAATACATTGAATTGCGTAATGAACAAGAATGTACATGTGATAAATAATTATTAACAGTAAGTTTCAATTAAAAAAAAATATAGAAAAACTATGAAAATGTTTTTACTGAAATGTTAGAAGGAACCTTAATACAACTTAATACTATTTTGAGATAATTCTGCTTTTGTCAGAAAGTTTGCGGCTTGATTTGTATTTCTTAGACCAATCATATACAATATATATCCCTTACAATAATTGATTTATCTAACATTAACATTACACTATTAACATTTACACGTACATTACACATATACACGTAACATTAACATTACATATACACGTAACATTAACATTACTTACACGTAACATTAACATTACATATACACGTAACATTAACATTACACATACATTAACAATACCTATCTAAAAAACATGTAAAATATAACATAAAAAATTATAAACATTATATTTATTACATTAATATTTTATGTAAAGATGTTTAAAGAATGTAGAGCAAAATTTTACTTTTTAAGGGGGATATCCTTCTCGTCAAGACAGATAACTTAGTTTCTCCGTACAAAAGATTAAAGGTAAAGACATGCTAATTAGATCTGTCGAGATTTCAAAAACGTATTTAGGCAACTCAAGTCCAAGTATTGTAATTAGCCCGGATCCTTTTAATCTTTTGTTCATTAAAGTTGGATTTTGAATAGACACTTGACTTTGTAAGAAATAAAAAAAAATTAAAATAAAAAGAAACAACTTGACCTTTGATTCACTATATTGGAATAATGACAAATTATAAACAAAACGATTTAAAACATAGCAGTAAAAATTAATTGAGGAGTTCTATAGCTACTAGATAAGAGGTAAAGAACAGGAGTGGAATACGTACATACAAAAGGTAAATAAAGGAGAAGAATTACGGTTTTCTCTTTATCTCACAGAAAGGTTAAGGTAAGGATAGTCGAAAAGATTAACTAACATCATATTACGAACTCTACAATTTTTGTTTTGGGTAAAATAATACAGTTGCTCCAAGTGGATTCTTTAACAACTTATTGTAGCTGGTGTATTGACTGACTTAAGGATATCCCGTACAATACAATTTTATCAGTCATTCAATCTGGAAAAGGAATTTCGAATGACAAAAAATATATCTTTGTCACTTCACACATCATATTATGATTTATTAAACAATCCAGCGGTACCTTTCAACAGAATATATATTTTATTACCTACAATTATATCAGAGGTGCAATCTGAGGAATTATCTAAGGAGAAATGTAACTTAGCTTTTATCAGCATTCCGAAGTAAAACTAATACCAAAGATTAATTTAATTCATAACTTTTGACTCAAAACTATCATGCTTCGACTAATAATTTAAACAAACCTTAAATAAGTTTATTAAAGCAATTAAAACAAACTTAAAATTAGTTTGTTAAATTATTTTAATTCCGATTTTGATAAAGATATCGGTCAAAAATAAAAATGAATAAATTGTTATATAAGAGAGTACACTTCACATACTACAACACTCAGCGTATTTCAGACTAAACCTACACTCACTTACTACAACACAGCGTATTTACTAAACCTACACTTTAGTACTACAACACTAGCGTATTTCAGACTAAACCTACACTTCACTTACTACAACACAGCGTATTTCAGACTAAACCTACACTTTACGTACTACAACACTTAGCGTATTTCAGACTAAACCTACACTTCACTTACTACAACACAGCGTATTTCAGACTAAACCTACACTTTACGTACTACAACACTTAGCGTATTTTAGCCTGAATACTAAAGTAAGATTTAACTCAAAGCAAGGGTTAATATATTACACTCATTTCTTAAATTATCTATTCACTCTGTAAAGCATTTAAATTACTGCCTCCCAACTCACAAGTCGGTTTCTAAGGAACTAATTTTGATTGAAACGACCTTCGAGTAGAAATAGTTTACTTGAATGATTTGAAACAGTTAAAAATTGGTTAAAAATGACCTTGAAATTCATTTTTAACCAATGAATTGAGTTAAACTCAACATACAATGAGTATATGTTGAATTTGGCTAAGAAGTCCTTGAAAATAACTAAAACTTGTTCGCCTTACAGTACTTTCACTATAACAGCTTTATTAAGACGGTTCCGAACAAGGTTGAAAACATTAGTTTTAGATAGAAGATTTCCTTGGAATTTTTAGCCAAACTTTGCTGAAGGTAATTTGACTGGTCCAAATAGTAATCAATTTAACATTCTACGCAATTCTACGGGCTTTTGCAATTTTTATGTTTAAGGGTATTATAATCATTAAATTTTATACTACAAAGTTTCTTTTAAATTTGAAAAACGTTCGAAAGTTATTACGCCATAAAGATACGTCTTGAAACAAAAATTCATGCGTACAAACTTATACACACAACAATATATATATATATATATATATATATATATATATATATATATATATTATATATATATATATAATAATATATATAATATATATATATATATATATATATTTATGTTGTATGCATGAATATAAGTGGTATAAGCTAAATTTGCTTATACGAAATTGCTATTGTGCCTGGAAAAACTAAAAAAACTATATTGTAGCATATTTTTGGTATATAACTGTACTTATTACCATCTTTCTACCATTTTGTTAGTGATTGCGGCCTGTAAAAAAATGTTGTACCTGGCTTTTTCTCGTTTCACGCTTATAAAATTATTATACTTTTTAATAATTGTATCATGAAGTCTCAAGTTTCAGTGTGTGTAGTGTCGTTTATTTATTCAAAAAATAACATTAACAACTAATAACAATAATATCAGAAAGTTTTGAATGCTTCAAGTTTGAAAAATATAATTTGAAATAAAAAGTAGGTAAAACTAAGTAACTAGAGCACAATACTGGCACTGCAATGACCTTCATTTATATCAAAATAAAAAAAAACTTCGATTCTTGGACTTGATACAAAACTTTAATGTGCTCACTCCATACTTTCTCCATTTATGGAAACTGAATCCACAATTCAAGACCATTCTCACGCACCACATTCAACCTTTAATCTTTATCTATTTTAACCATTTTAAGTTGATCTCGTTTACAGCTGATTTACTATTAAATCGAATTCAACACAAATATCTACAAATTACTCTTATAGATCGAATTACACAATTGTAATAATGATTAGAAGTAGATCAATAGACAATAAATCTGTATAATAATTAGTGTGTCTAATTAGAGTATCTTTTATTTACGCATGATTTCGAATAAATTGAGTATCATGCGTGAATTTAAATGATTACGTTAAACAACGTAAATTAGTTTAAGGTAGGTTAGGAATATCATACATGTTTTAAATAATCAGGTTAAACAACGTAAATAAGTTTTAAAGTTAGGTTAGGAATATCATACATGATTTTAAATAATCAGGTTAAACAACGTAAATAAGTTTTAAGGTTAGGTTAGGATATCATACGTGATTTTAAATAATTAAGTTTAACGTAAATAACTTTTAAGGAAGGAAAAAATAAGCGAAATTGCTTTTAAACCACTGGTAATGTTTCTTCCACATACATTATTCATTCTGTAAATATTCTATTTGGTTTTATTTTTAAAATTAGGTCTAACGAAAAATGTAAGCATTCCTCAAGTAGTCGAGTAGTTTTTTTCCTATTTTATTTCCAACAAAACTAATTAGAAAAAATACTAATTAATTTTGTAGTACTTAAGTCTACTTTACAAGCGATGTAAGAAAAGGAGTTCTTTCTTAAGCCAAACTGTTAGCTAAAATAAAGAATGTATTTACTCGTGAAAGTGTATCGAATCCTACAAGGAAATATAGTGGAATAGATTAAACAAGGAAAACACATACATGAACAACGATGCTAACTCTCATTAAAACAAGTGTTAAAATATTTGTAATAAATTGCACACTACATACTGGATGAATTTTTGTGTATATAAATAGAATTATTCCGGATTAAAATTGTCATTGTTAAATTATCATCTCCTCAAATTGTCTCAATGCATTTAAAAAGTTATTTCATATTTTTTTTAATAATTTTTAATAACAATAATAAATTTTATAAATTAATCATAATAATAGTATCAAATATATAAACAGTACAAATGTTAGTTAAAATTAATAAAAACTTGATGAAAATCCTCATACCGTAAAATGATACTGTAAAAATGATTTACTTATTTACTCTTTTATTACTACACACTCAAATAAATAAATAAATAAATATATATATAATATATAATATATATATATATATTTATATATATATATATATATATATATATATTCCGGGTAAAAGTGACTATCAATGACCTCATATAAAAGGATTTTTTCTTATTAGCCAATAAAACATTTAGGTATTGTACTATTTATTTGATGCACAGAAAACCCAGTAAATTAAAAATCTAAATCTAAATCAAACATATTATCATAGAAACAAACAGTAACGTAATAAATAAAATAAAATAAATATATTGATTTTAAAAAAATATTTTAATTATATTAGTTAAAAAGATTATTAATTTAAACTGGTTTTGATCTTTTAATTTTGGCTCTAATTAGGTTCTACCGTTTTTATTTCTTTAATTTAATGGGAATTTAATTTTTTTCACTCTATTATACACACACAAAAATAATTAAGTATTATGCAAAAACAGGTATCTTAAAAATGTACAAACTGGTCCAACGAAAAAATTAAAATGAATTTGTTGAGTGTTCCCAGGTGTTGCGTCATGATACCTTACTATTGCTCTATTTAATTACAACAAGGAGGTAGAGAAAATAAATCGAGACTTTTCTCGCACCTTCAACAAGAGATGAATACTTTTAATTTTTTTATTACACGTAAATTTTTGATAAAACTTTTTCCGTAATTGATACATACAAGTATTGTATAATAGTTTTTGTTCAAATGGGTCGAAATAAGAGTTCACATAGGTTTAATTTTAAGGAGTAAATTCTTAACAGTTTTAAAGCAATTAAGTTATGTTTATTATGATTAGGCTGGCGCTAATGTAAGCACAGCATAGCAAAAATTTACTGTCCTAAACCTTACCGAAAATAATGCACCATCCTCTATTGTAAATAGTTAACTATTTACACTAACTACAATAGTGTAACTATTGTAGTTACACAAATAGTGTAGTTAAATAGTTACACAATTTAATTTTCATTTTGTGAAAATCTTATTTTATTCCCCAAATTAGGGTTAGAATTTTCATTAAAAGTGCACTAAATTTTGTTTACGCCATATTGAAACCTGCAGAAAGCGTCTAGTTTAGTTTTCAATGACGCTGGGGCATAGCATAATTTGCTGAGTAAACAAATTGTGACGAAGCAAAATGGGGAATACGAAATAGGTATATACATATGTATTAAGTTTCTACAAAAAATAGTAACGAAAAAATTAAGGAAATACGAAATAGATCAGGGCAGAACAGCCATAAACATATCTCGATAGGAAACCTTTAATATTATCCATTATTATATTACTTTAAAGAGCATTTCTGTAACCTTAATTCCTCATTTAAATCTTTTAGCTCTTCTTTAACCTATTTCATTATATATTGTATACTTAAGTTTATTACAAAGGTTAGCTAAGATAAAACAAATTTAAACGAACCGAATATAATTAACAGTAACACTACGTTGATCAAATTACAATAAAAATCAAAGCTTGGTTCCTTCGAATAGTAGATTTCCATTGACTCGTTCCATTTTCTTAATCAGCCTAGATTGCACAATATTTGACCAATTAATTGAATTATTTTTAAACGCACAAGTTTTTTTTTTTACTTCAGTTTGGGAATTAAATTAAAGGATTTTAACACTTATTTCATTGATTTAAACGTATAGAGTTGGACATTAAAAAAAGCTTGTTATCTAAAAACAAAACCTGACTTGATGTTGCAACTTAAGAAAAAATCTTTAACGCGACGGCAGATTTCAGCTACTCTTAACCTTCCAAAAAAACGATCTATCAAACTAAAAGCTACATCCAACACGATTCGAGACTATGTTATAAAATTATGTACACTCTAAACAATAGATAACACGCGTTTTATAAAATCATTATATATTAAGCCTTTGTTTTTCTTGCAAGCCTATTCACATCGTTTCACACAAAAAAACTCCTTAATAAATAACGTAACCAAAATTTTCGATTGTTTTAAAACTTATTTTATGTGGGCTTCTTTTTAAATTGTTACTAATTGAGACATTTCAAAAAACTAATCATATGTTAAAAAATGTTATTTAAAAAAACTTTATACGAAAAAATTAAAACATAAGTTAACAAGAAGAAAAAAAAGTGTAACAAAACAATTGACATTAATCAATATTTAGAACACACCTATTTTTTATACTTTCGAAAAAATTACTTTTTACAAGGTTGAATTACTCTTACATATACAAATTGTAATACAATAAAATAGTTTTACAATTTCAACTGATTTAATTATTTATTGTTTCAAGACCTGTTAAACCCATAAAATGTATTTATAGACATATTAAAATTAATAATAAAAGGTTAAAAACTAAATTATAAGAACAATAAAAACGATTTATAGAATTTTTATTCTACTCGTATTTATGAATTTGAACGATTAGCAATTTTCTATATGGATTTTATATGAATTAGCAATTATTTATGATTTTGAACGATTAGCGATTTTTCTATATAGAGAATTTCTAATAATGAAAAGTTTGAAAAAGGAAAAACTAAGCGAATAATAAAATAGCAATTAGTATTCCAAAGGTTTAAAAGGTTGTATAAAATATGTTCGATTAATGAAAGAAAAACTTGGATAAATAGATAAAAAATAGTTATGGACTTTTTCAAGGAGACTCGTTCATCAAGGAATTAAATTTAGTACATGTGTACGAATTTTGATCACAAATAAATATTTAATACTACTAAATAAGTCTCAAGCTGTTTCACAGATCTGAAGGTCTAGATTCGGACGGACCTGCTTTTTCTTGAGCCATTAATGACGTCATAAAAATATTTTCCGTCCAGCACAACATGACTTTTAAATTTATTTGTGTATTAAGTTTTAAGTCTCTAACATAAACAGGAAATGAAGCTGATTTAGGATATAGTTATTATATTAGGATATATTATAGTTATTATATTGTGATCTAGGAGGACAATATTATAGTTGGGCATGGCTCCTCTATTGAAGTATTTTCATAACTATTTTTATGCAGATTCTTGCAATATTTGTCTACTCAATGAAACATTTATTTTCTTACTATTGTTTTTACCATGCATAGATTTATTTTCTTACTATCGTTCTATGCATAGGGACATTGTTAGCTTTAAAGTGATTAAAGCATTAGCTGTAACATTGCTTATTGTAATCACAGAGCCAAAGTCTCTTTCAAACTTTTACTAATCGAGCTTCTATTTTTTGTTTTAAGTCAGTTCATGGTTCAATTAAATAATCTTAGACTTTAAAATTTTTTGTTCATAATATTATATTAATTAATCTCACAATCCTAAAGTCATTCTTAAGGTTAACAGTGAGAGCTGCGATGATCACAAACTCACCCATACACAAACAGACAAAAAGACTCGGTAACCTATGGTATAAATGAGGAGAAGTAAAAACGAGAATTATGAAGTCGATAAAAATAATTTGGAACAAGAAAGATAACAATGTCTCTAGGCATAGAACGATATAAAACAATAGTAAGAAAAGAAATGTTTCATTGAGTAGACAAATATTGCAAGAATATGCATAAAAATAGTTATGAAAATACTTCAATAGAGGATCCATGCCCAACTATAATATTGTCAAACATCAATGCATAGATCCTAAATCAACTTCATTTCCTGTGGTTGGTACATTTCGATACCTATTCGACCGTTTGAAGCAATCGTGTTAAACTATGATAGAAAAGAAATTATCTGGAAATAAAAACAATGAAACCGCAGGTAAAATCAAGTTCATTCAATCGAATTATTCTTTAAAATTGATATTGATCTTGGAATATTTTCAAAATATCATTGTTCTTATTTTGACATTTCTTTTTTGGTGTTGAAAGTTTGATTTAATGTATTGATGAGAAAATTAAGTTATCAGAACCGTTTAATTATTTAAATCGAAGGAGATTTGGTCCTTTTTAATATTTTATTTATGTAAATTAACCGTAAAATTAAAAGTGGGATAAAATGATAATTAGGCAGAAAAATAAGGCATTAAGTCAAGGCTAAATATCTGATTGACAAATTTTACTAAAAGAAAAATTAAAAATTAAAAAGTTGGCTGACATAATAAGATATTTTAAGCAAGTAAAGTTAAATTAATAGAAAGATAGCTAAAAGAATAAAAATTACGTAATAGTAAGGAATCATTTTCTCAGAAACTAAAACTGCAAATAAGCTGTAATATATTACAAATCTTAAAAGCAGAAATATGAAAACTTTATTACGAGAATTAAATAAATTCTTTTGATTAAACCAACAATGCTAAACAAATAAAAACATTAATTTTAATAAAATTAGAGCTTTCGGACTGTTATAAATTGTAATAAAAATTAAATTAATGAAGACTTTAGTCCTTTTTAAATGTATTTAAAATAATTTTAAAAAAAGGCCTGATGTCTTTATCAAATTAATTTAATTAATTTTTGCTAGTTAATTATCTAATTTATTCCCCATCAAAGTTAAAAATCAAAATTAAACCCTTAGAGCCTGATAGTACAAAAAGATTTAGGTCTTCCGGTGGTGACCGCGTCAATTTGGATGAAGAATCCGACATTTCGCTTCCACTATAGGAGGCATCTTCAAGGATGTAGGATATCATAGATGAAAACACAATTCTCTACATAACTGAACTAATCATGCCTCCGGCAGTGGAATCAAAACGTCGAATTCTTCAACTACATTGATGCGGTCACCACCAGAAGACCTAAATCTTTATGACAATAACCGCGGAAGCCTACGCAGTTTATTGCAAAAAAAAATAATAAAATTGAATAACACGTTTTGGGAAATATTTAAGACAATAAAGTTAATTAAAGATCTTAAATTAATTTATTTAAAACATATTCCTTTTTTTCAGTTTTTAGTGAATTATGTTCATCAAGTTATTCGAAATATTTAAATAAATATTTATTGCTTCTTATATAACTTTATAGATCATGCTGATAGACTCACTTGCTATTTTGTATGTGGGTGAAAATCAATTCAGCAATGGATAGGACAATTTTTTTTATTGAGAAAGAGTTTTTTTAAAAAAAAAGTTCACTTAATTTCATTATACAATCATATTGAGTAGATTGCCAACATTTTAAGCGTTATGAGAAAAAAAGTAATAAGAATTATAAAATTAACAACGATTAAATCTATGTCACACTTTAATCACGAGTCACTAAGTTTTAATTCATTAAAAATAATACTTTAAAGCAATATTGCTTCATCTAAGCACTCGAAGGTGAAGGCTTGTCATAGCAAGGCACACCTAAATATATTGGTATGGTCGTGATAGGAAACCAAGGAGAAGGTGATACAGAATTTAACGTCGCAAGTCCTAACTAAGCACGTTCGACTGGGGGTCAAATCAGGGGTCATCATGTCATCGGGTCAAGGGATCCCCTTTTTAAACTAGATTCATTTCTTAAGTATACACATACGATCAAAATGTCATTGATAAAGAAAGTTTAAATATTTGATAATATAAAATATAAGTACTAAAGTGCATGTAACCAGAATAGAATTTAACTCAAACTACCCATATAAACTAACTAAAAAAAAATAGTTTTGAACTATAAATAAATAATATTAAAACTGGTCAATGAAATTATTTAAATAAAAACAAAACATGACTGAAAATGAATTAATAATAAAATCTTATATGAAATATATACACTTGATATTTTTCAAAAAAAAAAGTTTAACTGAACTTTCATTTTAACTTTTAAAATGAAAACTAAGAAAAACGTAATTATACAAAAGTAGATAATAAATAAGTAATAAATATTAATAAAGGACTTTGGTGTAGTTATTCATTTTTATTAAATATTTACTAATAAATAACCTTTACATTTGTTTTAAAATTATTTTTGTCGTTAACTAAAAATCAATAATCATGGAGATAGAAAGTTTTTTATTTATTTTATCTTAAATCTATTTATTACGCTTTTAAATGTCATTTTTAATTAGTTTATGGTCAAAGAAAAAGAAAGGTATTTCAATGTAATATAGTTTATTTACACACCTAGAGCAAAAAATTTTACTGCACGGATAAGAGTAAAAAGCTTCGATTTCAAGACTCTGTTAAAAAACCTCACGAGGCTTGGGCATAAATGACAATTGAATTATGCCTTAAAAACTTCACCGAAAGGGATAATTTACCTAAGATATAAATTTTGTCACTGGATTAATTAAATTTTGTTCTAGGCTTACATTAACTTTACTCCCAACAAAATAGTAAAAAATACCTAAAAATCAGGTACACGATACTTCGGAACTTTTTCTTACCACATCATATTTACAGCGCTTATCTTCACTACTTCGGACTCGCTTTGCTCGTCCTCAGAATATACAACACACCAAATTTATACTGCAACACAATTGGAAACAATACTTTTTCTATATACCTACGATAAATGAGGAAAAGTAAAAGGTTGTCCAACTGGTATTACAAATATATTACCACAAAAAATATTTTAATTGTAAAGTTATAGAACAGGTACTTACTTAAGAATTAATTGCTAGATAAGAAATTTATTGTTCCCAAGTCATTTATATTTGAAATGGACAAGTTTGACTATTTTAGTTTGTAATAGTGTATACTTTTTGTCCTTGGTTAAATTTAAAAATTATATTAAAGACAAATTTATGATTTTCAAAATAATCTGATTTCTTCAGGACCAGATATGTTCTTGGAGTACAAATTTAAAAGAAAGCAAAACGTAGGAAAAAAATGAACTATCAATAATAATGTCTAAAAATAAAATAAAAGTTTATTACTTAAATAAAAATTAGCATCTTAAGCCTTTAAAAACAAGATAATTCCTGCCATTCATTAAATTTTGAAATTAAATTTATCACTTTTGCTTTATGCAAAAATATAATATTATAAGCCCTGATAAGAGGAGGATTTGGATAATTTCAATTATAAATTAAATTTATTGATTTATTCTGCTGTGAAAAAATAGAAGACTAAATATATTGAACTAATTAATAAACTATAGATCTTAAACAATACATTTTATTAGTAAAGTCTCGCTCATGTAAATATCCTTCTACGTTCACATTTTGTCAGATACTACCGTTAAGCATACAAAGAAAGTAATGTTTCACCGTACGTTTTGCCTACATAACCTGAATGGTTGTTTAAGAATTCTTAAGACCTCTACATTATCTGAATGTGTGTTTAAAAATTCTTAAGACCTCTACATTATCTGAATGGGTGTTTAAAAATTTTAAGACCTCTACATTATCTGAATGGGTGTTTAAAAATTCTTAAGACCTCTACATTATCTGAATGGGTGTTAAAGACCTCTTAAGTGGGATTTTACAATAACCATAAATACGAGACAAAAAAGAGCTATACTTAATACTTAAGATTTAGAGAATAACTACTAAGAAAAATTAGTCTCTTAGATGATGACATTAGAGGATAAATCTAGTTCTCGTTGAAAAACAATAAAAGAATTGTATTTCTGGAATCTTAACATGTTTTTCCTCAAACTGCGTTGAGAAGACCTACATTTTAGGTTGCAATAATTTCATCTGAAATAATTTTAATTTTAAGATTTTAGAAATAAATAACTAATTTATAAAAGCAATAAAATATAATTCATAAAGAAATCAAAATAATAGGTCCTATACTAGTGCCTTAGAAAAATAAGGTAAATTATTCATACTTTTTAAATAAATTCAAATTTAAAAGTAACAAATAAATAATAGATAATAATAATAAAATAAATAAACGATTTTAACCTAAATCACGAATTGATACAATAACAAAAAGTAACCTTTCCTAATAATTATATATTTATTTAGATATTATGTTAACAAAAATTAGAGTTGAGGATATAGATAGATGTATGACAATTAAGGAGTAAAATTTAAAGCACCAATTGACAAAAAGATTTTTGTTAAAAATTTAATTTTGATTAAGATATAAATAAATAAATAAAAATGTATATTAACTTCACCTAAGAACAAACAAAATATCTCCGATAAATCCCAACTTGGAGATGATTTATCAAAACTTTAGACAGAAAAGTAAGTGAAAAGGTTTTAACAGTTTAAACATTAAAAATTTTAGCTTTTTAATGATTTATTTTATAGTTAATTTTAAACAGATAATTATTTGAAAAAATATACAAATTTTATAAGAGCCACTAACTTAGACTTGATAAATAAAATGCCAAATACCTGTTCGTTTCTTTACTCTCGGTGATGGTGATTGAGCGACGGCTAGCGCGAAGATCGCAAGGAACAGACAACAGCCGCGGATGCACGACATTGCAACTACAGCGACTGACAAACAACTGAACGAATACCTCGGGGATCCGGGAACTGACTGACTTAGTGACTGGACTAGTGTTTCACTTTCACCTGAGAACTGGTGTGCGGACCGGCGAGTACCACCCCACACCATGCAAGCAACCCCCTACACTAGGTATTAGCCTAGACTCGCCTCGGCCTAAGGCAAGGTCGGGAAGGGATACCAGACACCCAGTTAGTCGCATGACGTCATTTTAGTCGTGTCATTCTAAAACTAGTCCCTTTGACTAGAAACAGACATAGGAAGCAGTACAAGGGCTTCATAGGCCTACTTGTAACTCGATTAGGAAATTACACACTTGTAAATCTAACTTATACAAACTTCCCCAAATACTTATAATTTGTTCTAGAATATTGCCTACAACTTTTCTTAGCCTTAGCCTGTGACCTTGCATAAAAACTAGATCAGCCGTTATAAAACTGAACCAGATTCGACGGGAATCGAAAGTTCTAGAATAATTTTACTGCCGCATTAAATTTAAGAGCTAATGTTGCTTAAGAAACACAAAAATAAATTTATCAAACACCATGGTGAAAAATATAATACAAAAGTGTTCTTAAACGCAAACTTTCATACAATATTAATCAATCCAATGGTTGGTATCGTGATGAATTTTTAGACAACCTTCTAAGTTTCAGATGGATCTCACCAAAGCTTAACATGCTCGTCAATTTCTACGTAAGACGAATAGGAGTTTCGTTATTATAATTTTATAATACATGGTGGTATAAACCTGTTTTTATTTATCCGTTTTATTTTACTCGTTGAAGTTAATTTAGAGATTAGACTTAATCAAAAAATTAAGGAACTTAAGTTCAACAAATTTTATACTTTGCTGCTCACAAGCTTAAGCCCAACAGCTATAGCAAAACAAAGTTTCATTTTGCACCTTCGGTTCATAATATTTTAAGGAGCAGGTAATAATTAAATTTTCACATATAGTTTCACTTTCTTTCCAAGTAATAAAGGTGTAAAATATATTATTTTGTAATATATCAGTTTACAGGATCTTTTATGGTCTTATGCTGCGAGCACCTGTGCCAACTGCTGAAGATCATTGTACAAAAACATTATCTTTTTGGTTTAACGAAGTTAAAAATGTTTTAAACCCAATGTATACACGGACCAATAATACACATAGAATTGTTATAGATAAGAAAACTTAATAAACAACTAAAATACAAAGATGGTACAAAATAAAAGAATAATAATATAAAAATAACAAATACCTTATAATTTGAAAGCAATCGAATCAAAAGTCGTATCTGAAACAAAACAAATTACATCATAACAATATAAGCTATTATTTATGGAGAGATCGGAATCGCTTTATGGTCAGATAACATTAAATACGTAAATGCTAAACCTACTTTATACTTATGACTTAAAGAAGAAGTTAATTTCACTTCTTTCCTGATTCCACTTCATACACCTACTAGAGAAGTACTAATTATAAAAGGGCAAAGGAGTAAAGACAATATGTTTGGATATATTCATACATCTAGACATTAAGTCGTTTCAAAACATTGTAAAAATAGAGATATCATTACAAGTCTAGCAATCTGGTTTAATAAGGACAATTGCCTATTTCTAGTAGACATCTTGCAGTTAACCTTTTAATATTTAATTTTATATGAGCCATTAATTTTTATGAGGTAGTCTCCGCCTTAACGATTCATGACTTCGCACGTACATCAATAGACAAATAAGATTTTTATTGATCAACTTTTATTAACCGTAGAAATAACTTAAAGAGTAGATTTGTCAATATAATGACATTAAATATTGATGAAATAATCAATAACGTATTAGTTGTAATTCCTTATATTTTTAAAATAAATTACAACTATAAATGTTATTTATACTTATATTTTATTTATTAGTTACTGATTATCACTAAACAAATTAAATATCAGTCTTATATTTTAGTGCTACAAAATTCTTCAGCTGTCTGATTCAACGATTTCAGGGTTATGGTAATAAGGAACGTGAAAATTCTGGCGCGGAGGTCTGCAATTTGGGGGATTTTCATCAATGCGAACTTTCCTGCTCAGCATTCCATTTCATGCCTTTATATTTCATGCTTTACTTTCCATTCATGCCTTCACGCTTTACTTTCAATTCATCCCTTATTCATGCTTTTACTTTCCAATTCATGCTTATATTTCACGCTTTCAATTCATCCCTTATATTTCATGCTTCACTTTCCAATTCATGCCTTATATTTCATGCTTTACTTTCCAATTCATGCCTTATATTTCATGCGTTACTTTCCAATTCATGCCTTTTAACCTAAGCCGTAGCATCATTATTTGTACACACCCTTTGTCGCAAACAAGTCTTGCAGAATCAACTTTTTTTTTACCAATGATCTCTGAAAGCAACTAGTGTCACACTCTCGGACTGCGGGCCTGCTAATACGAGCCACTACATTAGCAATTTTTTCAAAGAAAATACGCTAAAAAAAGGGAATGGGAAAATGTTTGGCCAACCTTATAGCTACTAGGTGCTTATACAGTGAATGTGGCACACACTTAAAGCTCTAGTAATTACCTTTACAATAACTCGAGGTTGGCAAAGCCCTAAATGACTGGTTTCAGTATGCTTTCTTGTAGATAAAACCACAGTCGGATAATAATTATCACTTTTTTACCAATAATCACCAACAGTGAGATGCTACAAAGTTAAATCAGCAGAATAGGAACGCTAAAAAGGCTTTTTAATAAATACTAGCAGTAATAGTCCAAGAGCCAGACGCAAAAAACGTGACCGTCTAGCCCCAAAGGTTTAACCCACTAGATCGACTTATTCTGGCTCCCTGATAATGAATCAGGTGGTCTGCCGTTTCAGATAAGGGAATTTTAGCCCCGGGTCCCCTTTAAAATCCGAAAAATGGTCCCAAATTCAGTTTTCGCCCAATAACGGTGTTCCTATTGGTTTTATCAAAAAAGTTAAAGGGTTGTTTTTTAAAGTTTATTAAATATGTGATAAATCCATTTTTTAACCATCAAAATCGGTCCAGTAAAACCGGAGATACAAATGTTGAAAGATTACCCAAAAACATCTAAAAAGCATACATTTTTGTCCAAAAACGCACAAAAACCTTAAAATGTCATGTTTTTCCATATTAACATGTTAAAAAATAGGCAGACTTAAAAATCATGCATAATATGTTAAACTGCAGGTAATATAGAGTTGTTCTAGAGAAAGAAGTCAGCACAGCTTTAATATGTGATGACTTAATGACCGACATATAATGCTAAAAGATAGGTAAAAACTTGAATTTTAGAAAAATACACTTTTTTCAGCATTATATGTCGGTCATTAAGTCATCACATATTAGAGCTGTGCTGACTTCTTTCCCTAGAACAACTCTATATTACCTGTAGTTTAACAGAATATGCATAATTGGTTTTTGTGCGTTTTTGGACAAAAATGTATGCTTTTTAGATGTTTTTGGGTAATCTATCAACATTTGTATCTCCGGTTTTACTGGACCGATTTTGATGGTTAAAAAATGGATTTATCACAAATTTAATAAACTTTAAAAAAACAACCCTTTAACTTTTTTGATAAAACCAATAGGAACACCGTTATTGGGCGAAAACTGAATTTAGGGCCATTTTTCGGATTTTAAAGGGACCCCAGGGCTAAAATTCCCTTATCTGAAACGGCAGACCACCTGATTCATTATCAGGGAGCCAGAATAAGTCGATCTAGTGGGTTAAACCTTTGAGGCTAGACGGTCACGTTTTTTGCGTCTGGCTCTTGGACTATAATACCCGAGCTTCGCTCGCAAATATTTTATTTATCAAACAATACATTTTTAATTATTCCTTTAGGAATAATTAAAATTTTTTTAGGACTACAAAAAATAATAGTTATTTATGGCATAAGGCTGAGAAGTCTGTCTTCATGTCACAGCAATTAGATTTAACGACGAGCGAAGCGAGTCGGGAAAAATTGCCAAGACATAAAGACATTCTCAGCCGGATGGCATGCACTATTTTTTATGAGGTAGCACTCATTAAATAAACTGCGCTATATACTTAATTGAAAAAAAAAAAACAAACAAACGTCCAATTAACTCCATATTATCGTCGTCATTGAATTCATCCATAGCTTCACACTTTTACTCAAAAATGTAAAAGCTTTACAAATAAATACACAAAATTGTCACAAAATTGTGTTCTAACTAATTGTCAATTAGTTAGAACACCTTTTAGAAACGAAAAAAAAAATAGTCTACGAACAAAAACAGAAACAAAATGAACGTTTTTAAAGAAATCTTATGAGGGTTTTACACAGATTGTTTTTTTGAACACGCTACATTACAGTAATGGCGGCAATATATGAATTACTTTTACGTCCTAGGAGTTTTTTTTTACATTCATTATTGTCCTCGGAGGTGAAAAGTACTAAATAACCTCCTATAACAATATGATTGGCTTCTCATCCTAAAAACGGTCCAATAAAGTGCTCAATTACGTACTACCTCAAAAAAAAGTTATTATCAGCTGTAACAGCAAAACATTCTTTCTTTAAATTTTTTTGTCCATCCGGCGATTCTCGAGCTTTGCTTTACGATTGCTTGGTAAATTCCTTCTTTCGATAAGTTAAATTTTAATGAGAATACAATAATATGTTTAACAAAATAGACCACGAATTTAACAATTCTTGGGCAATATACACAAATTTTGAATTACTTTAGTACATATCTACACCGTTGCGTTAATTATAGCAACGGTGTAGATACGGGTTATCTTTTCTATGTATTAGTATATATATATAATATATATATAATTATATATATATATATATATATATATATATATATATATATTATATATATATATATATATTATAAATATATATATATACAGATTATAAGAAGGACAATACTTAGTAAGTAGGGCAGATGAACTTGAAGTGTGGGCGTCGATGAACTTCAGAATAAACCAACTAAATGCGTACTCAATGATAAACAGTAATAATAAGTTACAGTTAAATTTATAATGCAACTCGTCTTCGCACTCCCTTCGCTCGTCCTCAAATAGTAAATGTATCCATTTTATTTCCAGCAGTCACCCATTCAGGCACTGAATGCGCTCAATGCTGCTTAACTTTTATGATGCAACAAAAATCATAGATATACTTGTCCTCTTGAAACGAAACTTAGTGTACTTATTTATCACGTAAAGGTATACACTTGAACTGAATTTCAACTCAATTGGATTATTTTGACAATTCTTCTGATAAATTTGGCACAAACGTCTTCTACACACCAAATCTCAATCTGATTGCATTTTATTCGAAATTTATGTTTTTTCAAGAATTTTGATGAGCCATTATTGCAGATTACACCAATAGATTGAGTTTTGTAGAATTTAAAACTCTCTAGCATAAATACACTAAAGCTACGATGATAATGGACATACACACACATTCACATACACACATACAACTTTGTGAAAACATCTCGGATGGCCTTAAAACACATGAGACGGATAATTCAGGTAACATCCCGGTTTAGGAATTCTTTGCAAACACAATACTTTTCCTATTTGTCTAAGGTATTTACGAAGAAAAGTAAAAAGATTAGCCTAACATTCTCTTTAAAGTAATGACAACAATGAGATACTTCCAAGTTTTTGAAATATTCTGAAAAATGAAAGAATACTTAAACAAGAGCACGAACAGCAGACAGTCAGCTCCAAGCTCTTGACGGACATTCTGGACAACGTATAGATTGATACTCAACTCTCAGTTGGCGAGCCGAAAGCCGGCTCTGCTCTTTAAGTATAGATATTCTTGTGGAAAATACGGAAGCTTTAGTTCAATATTATGAGTAATCCACTGCGTAGTAACACACATCAATACCTAGTAAGTCCAGCACCAAACACTTTGCAGGGTTAAACTCTATCCTACTATAATACAACAACAAATAAAAGTTTCAAATGCCTATTAATATTACAGCAAACAAATAAACCTATTAATCTGATGCAATGCAAAAATATGTCTTTCGTTTAACGCTCTAAAAAAGGAATTTGAAAATACAGGAAGGCCGAACAGATGTATTATACCGGTACCGATATTGACCTTAAATACGTTTAACAAAGCGGCCTTAATTACGCTAGAAAATTTAAATTTATTCAATTCCAGTAGTATATGCGATATCTTTTAAACTACTCTTCAATTAATCTAATCTATTAATTTTCAAATAAACTCAACAACGCAACCTACTATCCTGTTTCGCTCCTAATGCTTCAGGTGGTAATTACTCATTAATATTTATTGGCACTGTTCCAGATTAATAATCAATAAATAGACATTTATTTAATAATTCGAACTGATAAATATTGATTTTTTTAAGATTATAATTTTTCATGACAGTTATTTATTACCTTTTATACATTCATTTTTCTCTTGGGAGTAATTGTAATAAATCTTCTATTAAGCTCAGGGGTATAGGTAAAAAACTAGCAATAGCATATTTACCTGGATCTTATATGATTAAATAATATTTAACATATCGGGTACGGGGTACCTCGGAACTTTTCCTCATCACATCGGATTCGCTACGCCCATTTATTTTATGATATTATTATTTA
This sequence comes from Microvelia longipes, assembly GCA_018340805.1. NCBI lineage: Eukaryota > Metazoa > Arthropoda > Insecta > Hemiptera > Veliidae > Microvelia > Microvelia longipes. Next base: position 18,082,989 of record JACMZG010001911.1, read on the forward strand.
TGTTTAAATATAGTGTTACTAAGTAATTTATATTTATTAGCGTGATTGACTTAAACAGGGTGTGGTAAAAGTTCGGCAACCCCTAATTATTTTCGTTAATATTTGAGATATCAAACTGCAGCTTGCAGCAGTCTTCATCTTGCATAAAAAACTACTTTTTTTAGTAGCTACCTATTTTCACGCCATTTTGGGTTTTACTTTGGAATTTCAAACTGGAACACCTATATTGTGATAAATTTTTGGAAAGCTCTTGAAAAAAGAAAATATTTGCCGAAAACCAGACCTCTTAAAATGGCGGCCAGTTGAAATTTCAAAAATTAAATTTTTGATGTCTATTCACGGCCAAAATAAAGGTTATAGGAATAAACACCCAAGAGTAAAATCGTATATATATGTGTGTGTATTTCTAGCCCATTTCTTCTAAACAGGCTATTTTTCGGATAAATATTTTTTATGCAAACTAGGTACAAAAATCAACTTTAAGGCGGACCCAAACCTTACCTAAAAACAGGTTGTTGTGGCGCCATTAACCCGGTTTGCTGAGTCAACCGTTTCCTCAGAAATCGGTAAAATTCAAGGTTATTTTTTTTTGTCACGAAATATTTTTTGTCCACTTTAGATTTTTGGGTCGCCGAATCGAATAAAACCGGTCCGCAGTCGTTACATAAAGTATCGGAAAACCTAAAATACGGCTGTTAAACAACATTGTTCATATGGGGAATCGTTTTCGATGTTTTTGGGCCAGTGAGTGGAATGAAAATGGTCCATAGTCGATACGAGCACTAAAAGCTAGGGTACCTGAGTTCAAATCATGGTAAGGAAGATAATGTTCTATCGTTTTATTTACATCATATATGTTTATAACCAGAAAATAACTTTAGTACGGTGGTCGTCATGCTAGGTGAATTTCCTTTGGAATACTTGTTTCCGTGCTTAGCAATCCATATCTTGCTGAAAGTTTCGGTTCATGGTCCATCTGCTTTATGAAATTAATTACCTTTACTACAGTCGTTCGTAGACTTGAAATTTCTTTTGTCTGATAGTCACTTTCGATTATCTCTTTTGTTTTTCTTAATTTCACGACTATAGCTGAGACATTGTTTTTTACATTTTTGTCTAATTCGCTATTTATAAATATTTCTGGACAGATACTACAGAATTTTACCATCTTGCAATGGTAAAATGGCTTAACAATCTCACACGATATTGTCCTATGTTGAGTTGACAAAAAAAAAATGAAATTGCTTCTTTTTCTAGTAATCTGTTCTTCCTGTCATCTAAATTTTTAAATTTGTTTCATTAATCACTCCAGTTTTCCTCACCAACACAAAATTTATAAAAAGGTTCAATCTCGGATATGGGTAATTAATTCTTTTAAACTGTTTCCTAATTATAATTTTATTTAAACTATCATAGCTACTATTTGCAATTTTTACTTATTCTTCAAACCCAATATTATTAAATCTTGCTGTCGACTAATTTACCGTAATATGCATGCTATCATTTTCTTCTTCTAATTGTAATATTATTTATGTGTTCTCCCAGAGCTTGCAATGCAAAAAGAGCTTGCAAGCAACAGGTAAACTTAACAAAAATATGAACAAGTTAGTATCATCTAACTTACTTAAACCAGACCAAAAGCTTAATATTTGAAATCAATATATTTTTCCGACTTTGACGTACCCATTACAAACAGCTCTTCTGACCAAACTTAGACCTGCTTTCCTTGAAGGTGTAGACGTATTAGAAGGTGATCTACGAAAGCCATATTAGGTCTACCTGCTAATTCGTCAACACCAATGTTATATGCTCCTCGCAGGTGCAGAGGACATGGTATATTAAGGTGTTCTTTGGAAGCTACTTTACAGCACATCAGCATTCTTCAAAAGGTACAGAACATAAACGATGTTCAGTTTCAAAGTATACTCGATTATGACGTTGAAATCGCTGAATGTTTTGACCATCTCGGTCTCAGTCTCGACAACCTTGGAGAGAAGTTTACTGCTAAAAATATTCGACAGTCACTTTGAGAGAAAGATTTTAATAAGTGTAATGTTTAAAGGGAAGGTATAAGTGTCTGTCACTTTAAAGATAACACGAAATCCAATGAATTTATCAGCAATAGACAGATACTTACTGGCACCTTATTGGTGCCCCCCTTCGTGGTGTACCAATAAGGGGTGCCCAGTCTACAGGAGAGTTAGGACCCCTCTGCCGCCGATGCAACAGAGAGACTTAAACACTAGCACATGTGCTAGGCAACTGTCCAAATAACATGCTCCTTGTAACTCGTCGCAACCATAATGTCAAGCATAAAATCATTGACTTGATGAAGCAAAAGGGGTCACTTGCTATGATGAGGTTTACAGCATTGATTCGCACAGCTCCACTGGGTACACTAGGCATGCTGATATCATTGCTTTTAAAAATAAAAAGCGGTGATAGACCCTACTGTTAGATATGAAAATAACGATTTAGACCAGGGTATAAAAGTCCATCGTGAAAAAAAAGGAAATTTACGACCACTGCCTTAATTATTACAAAGAAAAATTCCTACAAAGACATGTCCTAAGGAATTATACTGTCAATGGGCTTTAGTTTGGTTCTAGAGGCAATATAATTAAGTTTACCTCAGACTTTTTCAATGAAATAGGTATTGATAGTAAGGAATTGACAAGAATAGCTGAATCTATTATTTTATATTCGCTTCGAATTTTAATCATCATACATATAGTTAATTTTATTTTATTTATCTTATTTTAGTTTTTTTTAATATCTCTTTTGACGAAATTGTGTAATATTTTTTTTAACTTACATATAATGATGATTTACTCATCATTATTCGCTATTCTTGTAAATTTCTTACTTTTATATTTTGTTTAATTATTTTATTGTATATGATTGATCAGTATGCTGAATATGTAGCAACTTATTATAAATAAGCAGCCTCATATTGTAGTTTTTTATAAATATATTATGTTTTTCTTTCTAACCATCCTTCAATTTTATCATACATCTGTCTTAATTTTACAGTTTTTTCCGTTGCCCTTTCTAAAGTTCTCAGTTTATCATACAAATCACTAATTATCTCTGACTTGTTCCTGAATCTTTCTTTGAGTAAATCCACAGCTATAACGTCATTTTCATTTGTTATCGATCCAGCTATGCTATTCAATTCCTCTCCAGTGGAAAATGATTTTAAATAATTTAAGTTATCAACACTTTTAACAACGTTCTATAGAATCTATAGCCGATTCACATCAGTCCCGAAGCTCAAACCACGAATCATCATAACCAATTACGGACTACAAAATTTAACCCTGAATTTATCCCCGATTCAACAATTATCCCCTAGTTAAATTTGCAAGTCATATACAGTTCGACAATGTCAAATCTAATTAATGTCTCTTCCTCTAATTCCCCCTCAATTTTAACTAACTCTTTCTGATTCCCTACGATCGAATTTCTCAAATGGTTTCTTAACTTAAAATGTGTGCATGGTCTTTATTCTTTTAAAGGTATACACAACCGAAGCAAATAGCTTTTTTCAGTATAGCATCAGGAACAAAATCAATTTATGCTTCTTCGACTTCGCCACGGGAATATAATAGCTTCCTCGGCTAAGTCTCGTGATAAATTACCAATGGATCTTTTGGCATTGCCTCAAGAACCATTGAAAAAAGCTTATTTTACTCCCTTAAAGCATAAATACTCCATGTAACCTTTAAATCAGGAGTACGTACTATTTATAATATTTATGATCGCAGAAATTATTTTTATTAATACAGTAATGACTTTATCTATTTTGAAATCAGAAGTTACTACAGCGTTTAGATAAATTATCTATAATTGTTTCTTGACATGTGTTATTGAGAACTTGGCAATAATCTGAGTCTACGTGTATCCAGATCTAGTTTTAGTTTAAATCAAATAGGGTCCAACTAGAATTATAAAACTTGTTACTCAGCCTTGGACTCAGACTATCCACTTGCTTTCAGTAAATTATACTTTCGATTTTGCTAAAGAAAGTAAATTTAAGATTATTTTCAGCATATTGGTTAACCGTGCAAATATTGTTTAACTAAGCTAATGAAGAGAACCTTGGCTTAACATATCAACTGTCGATCACAATAGATATGTTTTGTTCAAACAAGTTGGTTATGGTTTAACCATATTGGTAAGTGAATCAAGAAAATCAATAGCGGTCAAAGCTACCTATAGTTACTATAGTAGGTCTTATTTAATCAAAACAACAAGCTATAATAAGACACATGGCTAAAATCAGTTGACAGCATGGAAAAATAATGCGAGGGAGCCAATGAAGTTAGTCCTGGATGTTAAACCACGCCCTAAGAAAAAAACTTTTCCTTTAGAAAAAATCGCTAATGGTAAGGGCGTCAAGGCAGGAGTCGAACCTCAGACCGAAAAATTATTAAATTCGATACCCTCCTTGACATTTGTTGTTTACCATCCGTATATTTTAATTTTCGGTTATTTACCATCGCTTTTTTAACTTTTTGGTCACTTTGAGTGTTCGATTATTTACCCCCAAAAAACATAGAAACCGACACCCAACTCAAAAACTATTCAGTCTGTAAATTATTTTTTACCGACCGTTATTTTGCCAGTTTTTGGACTTAATGGTTACTTAGAGTGTTCGTATCGACTCCGGATTTGTTTAATTCGATTTTCCACCAAAAAATCATAGATAAAAACGTCTTTCTCGGGTAAAACTTTTAATTTTACCAATTTTTAAAAACAATTGACAGCAAATAGGACCAATGAGGACACAAGGACCTGGTTGTGTCCTCTCCAAGATTAATTTAGGTATAAATGCAGTTTTACTTATTAAGGTCCAAGATAATAATTACTGTCATTTCAGAATAGTTAACTTGATTAATCTCCAATAACTTATTATTAATAACCAATTAAATGCAACGAATATCTCGAACATGTTCATATTGTTCATGTACACGACAAAATAAAAAGTACAACTTCTAACAGAGACCCTGACATAATTGGATTAAAACGAATAAAACCGTAATACTAAAAGTAAGAATTGAGAATATGAAAGGAAAAGTAAGGGTGTGTGCAGTGAGTTCAGTGAGTGCAGGGCTTGTAATGCAAGTCAGATGTAAATTAGTGCGTGCACAGTACCGGTACATTGTAGGTGCATTCCCACACACTCAATGAAACAATGTCATATGCAACTACTGGCTTATATACTCGTACATAATGATATCATTATAAATTTACGTTTTACTTTTTAAAAATTAAATTAATAGCTTCCTATATACTCTTTAATATTAGTACATTGAAATGAATATTCATAAACTTTAATGGTGCATTTTAAAAAAATCGGGTACGGGGTACCTCGGAACATTTTCTCATCACGTATGGTCATCCTCCCTACTTCGAAGTCGTTTCGTTCGTCCTATGATAGTGAAAAAGAATACACACACGATCGTGCATGTGTGTACAACATACATGCGTAACACGTTCAGCGGTTACCAATGCAGGTACTGACCACTCTGGTGGAAGCTTAACACGTATGATCCAACAAAAACCGTGGATATACTTGTCCTATTAAATCGAAACTTATTGATGTACTTATTTATTACGTAAACGTGTGCACTTGTACCAAATTTTAACTTTATTGGATTATTTTATTTTTTTTTTAAATGTATACAAGACATCTGATAAAAATTAATTAATGCTGATAATCAGATGAAACTAACATCTTTTATCACATACGTTATGTCTAGACTAACATAGCTACAGCTACAGCTAGCTACAGTCTTGCCAAATCTCAAGTTGATTTGGTGATAATTCAATGCTTTATAGTTTTTCGAAACTTTTGCTGAGTTATAATTGCGGGTTAATGACGTCATAAAACATATTTTCCAGATAGCACAATTACTCTACCATAAATACACTGACAGCTACGATAATTCAGGGAGTCCGAATTGATTCGGACAAACTTTGCTCGTCCTAACAATATAAAAGTCGCGAAATGTATACTGCAACAAGTCTTCTGATTTGCTTCGCTCATCCTATAGTACATAGTTCTAACTCTGTAGCAAAAAATACACTGGGAGCTTCGATGATAACACACACACATACGGACAGAAAACTTTGTGAATACCCCTTATGAGACCTTTAAAACACCTGAAACGGTGTTTCAGGTTTCGGATTTGATAGCAAACAAAACTTTTTCTATAGAAAAAAATCGGATTCGGGATACCTCAGAACTTTTTCTCAGCATAACGGATTCGCTACGCTTATCCAGACAACTTCAGACTCGCTTCGCTCGTCCTTAGAATAAAATAATCACATAATTTATTGCAGTACGTCATCTTAAAACACCAATTTTATTTCCAGCGGTCATCCACCTCGCTCAATAAAAATAAAGCGATTCAACAAAAAAAAAATTTATTACTAAGGGATACATGCGGGACAAGCTTCAACAAAAGTGTATTTGTTTAACAATTTTTTAAAAAACGAATAAATCTGATAAATATTGAACTACTGCTTGAAACATAAGTCGCAACATTTGTTGGTCCTATGTAGAACTACACACACATATATATATGGTTATTATTATGTATCACACACACACAGATATATATATATATATATATATATATATATATATATATATATATATATATATATATATATATATATATATATATATATATATATATATATATATATATATATTATATGTGTACCTATTTTGTGTTCCCCAAATAGCTTCCTCACTATTTGTTTAGTGACTTAAAATTTTGTTCATATACTTAGCACATTATATTACAAAGAGGAAAAGAAAGAAAAAAATACAGGAAAAAGAAATATGTATTTAAAAAATTAAATTCCTATTTTTATATTTTAGAAAGAAAAAATACGAAAATTCGTTTGTTATAAACTGTTTAGAAAAAACATATATTTGGTTCATAAATATCTAGCCACTTTTACTACTCCTAAATTCAAACAATACATAATAATAAAATAAAAGTAAATTAATAACGGGAAATCTACTAAATATCGCCCACAAAATATAATAATAAAAAGATTTATACTTATTAAAAATGTCCGAACTACGGAAATCTAAAAAAATTTTACATAATCAACTCTATCCCACGACTTTATATGTTAAACATTTAATGTTGAAATGAAAAAATAAATTAACTCAATACACCTAATAATCAACTGATCATTAACAAACTTCTGAAATGAAAAATTAAACTCTCTAGCATAAAAACTTTCGGCGTAACTTATCAAAGAAGTTCTGACTTTAGAACGCTAAACAATTAATTACCACAAGAAGTAGAGCACAAAAAACGCACACTCAATCTGAGTTCTTAGCTCCCGGAACTTTCAAAAAGAATTATTATGTCATAATTCTCAAACAAAAACCTAACTTACCAAATTTTATTGACAACTTCAAATTTATTAGTGTTTAATAATTAAGACTTTAAATAAAAAACCAACGAAATTCGATATTTTAGATAAAATATGTTACGACTAAAATAAAATTAAAGGGTGGTCTGGATTTAAAAATTTTAAATATTGATTTTTTGTGGAGTTTATCAAACTTATTTGATTGATTTCTGTAATAAAAATTTATTATCAATTATTAAGAAAAGTTATTTTAAATATTTTAAAGTAGATTATTTTATAGACTAAAAAGACGTAATGCTTCAACGCTCTATGAGCTTTTAATGAGAAACGTTATTAGCTAAGATAAAGTAATATGTTTGATACTCAAAGAAGCTTCTAAATACGCTACATTTAATCTCCTGTTCTATTATTTAAACACTTCTGGTGCTAAGGAACGCCAGGCGGGCGAATTTCTTTTTTCACCAATCCAGTTCTGGTTTAAATTTTCGGTGAATGCGTCGCCGTCAGTACATTAGCATTTATACTCGTATGTCAATTTGCATGAAGTTATTTGTAGTATACCTACTGTAGTTTTAAATTTCCTGTAATTTATCACATTTTTTTACTCAGCAAACCGGGTTAATGATGCCGCGAAAACCTGATTTTCAATAAGATTCGTGTCCTCCCCTATGGTTGATTTTCGTGACAATTTATTCGTTTTCTACAAAAAAAGAAGTTATATATATATATATATATATATATATATATATATTATATATATATGGCTAATCCATCACTACCTACTGGAATTCTCTTCTTTTGTGAATTCACTCGACTTGGATCTGCTTTCTTAATATTTTGCTGGTTCATCAAAATTTACACTTTTGATACTTTTATATATTTATGTGTGTATATATGTATGTATATATGTGTGTATGTGTATCTGTATGTATGTATGTATATATATGTGTGTGTGAGTGTGTATGTAGTATATGTGTTTATGTATGTATGTGTATATATATTTACATTTATGTTTATTATTTTATGTATTATATATTTTAGTATTAAAATTAACAGTATTAATTATTATTAATACAATAATATTGTTTATTGTGTGTAGTTTTTATTGCATTGTGTTTTCTAAATTACTAGTAATTGTAAACTTTGTAACATGTTAATATTACTTAATTTGTAATTCATTTTGATTAGAGATACCAATATGTACAATATTGTACGATGTAATAATATTTTAATTTTTATTTATTTATTTATTATTATTTATTATTGTTTCTTAATTTATACTTATTGTAATGATATATTTGTGTATTGTTGTTCGATTTCATTTACTTTTTATATACTTGTTTTCCCTTTCCTTACACCCCTTATGCTTAAGGAAGTACCTAAAGTGGAGCTTTTAGGCCACTACTAAAAGCGTAAGGTATCCATATTTATAGTGTTTGAAACAAGTAAAACTGCTTCGCGAATTAAGATAAGTAAGTAAAACACTGGAGTTAATGGCCTCAGGTACTTCCTTACACACTATTTCTACTACACTTTTATCTTTTTTCTTTTAAAAAATAATAGCTGTAAAATGTTTTGTAAGATATGACTTAATAAATAAAGGCTGTCATGCCCTGTAATCATACCTGGGAGCAGGGGTGAAATTCTGGCTTCAAATAACGAAGCAAAAAAAAAAAAAAAAAAAATATATATAATATATATATAATATATATATTAATATTATTATATATATATATATATATATATATATATATATATATATATATATATAATATATATATATTATATATATATATATATTATATATATACCTTTATTTGTAAAAGGACAATATTCATAGGTAGGAAATAAGTGAATAAATAGTTCCAAAGATAATACTAAAAGATTTATAAAATAATGTTTTACCATAAAATAGTATTTTTATAATTAAATAAAATATCCTTATAACACATTGATTAAACTTATCCACTAATATATATACCACGCACAGAAGCTAAAAGTTGAGGCTAAAAGTTTTAATTTGCATTTTTTCTAAACTAAATTTTAGCAGATTTTTTTTATGCAATATTGAAATTTTGAAATAATTATGGTTTGATGAAAGTGACCAAAAAACCGCGGAACCAGTTTTTTTTTTGGACACAGGTGATTATGAATGTTATTATATATTTAAAAACAGTTTAATTATTACTGAGAAGAAATCAATTAGACCGAATGTGGACCACTGAACTAAACTTATTTTGAGACTATAAGCTACAATAAACACAATTTTTGTACCACAAAAAATAGTGTTTATTATATTGGTATAGAACAAAAATAAATAATTAATATTACAAAGGTAAAATATCCTTTTTTTAATACGTGACATAAAAACATTCAAAATTTTATTAATTTTCACACTTTCTCATTTTTGTCATTTTTAAGAACTGAAGAAGCTCAGGATCCCTGGGCGAAAGCTCTTCTTCAATTTATTTTCAATACATTTTAATAAAAAAAGACTTAAGTCTTTATTAATTTATTTGATACTACAATTCATAACAGTCCAAAAGCCCTAAAGTATTAACAAAGGTAAAGATTTTTAATCTTTCCTTACCTACTAATGTGGATAGACACGAATATAAAAGTAATGCTAACCTTAATTCGAATTTTTAGGGTGAAGCCATTACACACCCTAAAATTTTAAAATTTAAGTATCATCATAATGGTTTTAGACATTTTTATTAGTTTTCCATGGTTTACATCATGATGTATGTATGTGTTGTGTTTGTCTGTCTGTGTCTTGCATACTTCCTGCTGTGTATACGCAATAAAAAGTTGAAAATGTGCACCTAAAGGATTAAATTTTTTACCCTGTGTTAAGGTATTTTCATAACCAACCAAAATGTTGATAATTGAATTTACTGAATTCAAAATTACCACCTTTGTTCATCATTAAGTGGTGTGATTCACCACTTATAGATCAATTGCGGATTGATTATCCACAAAATTTCATTTGGATTTTGGTCGCAATTTTAAAAATGTTGACTTTGGCGTTCAATGACTTTTTGTCATTGATTCAATGACTTTTTGAATTTGTTATTCACAGTTTTTCGACGCATGACAAATCGTCAAAAAGCTTAAAACTTAAAAAGCGAATAGTCGAAATTGATTAAGTATTTAATTTTTAGTTAGTAAGTTATAAGCGAAACCATACATTTGATCGTGTGATACTTAAAAAATTATACACGAAGAGACCTTCGGCATCTTGGTCGCTCTAGTAGTGATAGTAATATGAGGGGAGTGGTAATGACTACCAGGCAAGTAGGCCACGTTGTTGGGCCCTTTTTGCCAGCTTCCTAAGATAGTGTTCAACTCCTTTTAATTTCTAGTGTAGGTATATTTCATCTAATCTAGACAGAAGAGCCGTGAATTTCTATGGTTCCTCTCATGCTTTTTTCAAGCAATCATACATATTTTCACTGACTCTTAGTCTAGTGAAAACTGGGAACAACACGTGCTCTCACTGTTAAACCAAACCTCCACACACTTTAAACTACAAGGCAGAAACAGTAAAGTATTGTAATCAATCTACAATGAGGGTCCTAAATTTTGCCTATACCCAGTTTCATTTAGGGTAAGGGATCTTTAACGAGTACTTGACAACACACAGGCTCGAGACCACCGGCTTTACGTCCCTTCTGAAGGACGTGGTACGCAGAATTTTTATCCCTCTCATAAAAATCCTAGAGGCCCGTGCTGGGATTGAACCCATGACTAAAGTCCATTCATTCTGTGTATTGGCCGCGTACCTTAACCACTATACCACGGGTCACTCCTTGGTAACTCTAATAAGATGCCGAAGTATGTGCTCCAACACCAGTGAAGTAAGTATCCAAACGGATACTTAATTATCAATTTTAATTAAGTATCAGTTAAAAATGTCTAAGTACATATTGTTCAGTACAGTTATCTATCACTTAACTTTCAGATTTTTTACTGAACAGCTGTTGAATTCCTGAAAGTGAAGAAAGTATTGAACATTACGTACCCATTTCCCATTTGGTCATAAATTTTATAATCAATGGTCTTAATTTAAAATCTCAAAACAACTCGTTAAGTGCCTTAAATCTCTATTATTATAAGTAAGAAACTATTTTACACAAACATTCTTCCTTAAATGTTAGTTAAAAGTATCAAAATTCCAAAAATTGTTTAGATCCAACTCATTAGCAGTGATTACAATATATTACATCCTTCAGGTCAAATCCTAAAACTTAACAAATCAAAAATACCAAAAATAGTAAGAAAGTATTTAAGACTGAAACTAAAAGAATAGTCAGAGTTATGTAAACACATGCAACAAGTGGTTTGATTCAGAAAAAACATTACTCAACAAAATATTAGTATAGAAATATCTTTAATTTACTGACCACATGTCATTTAGCTCTCTTATTATTAATCGCCATTCATCCATAAATATTTTTTTCGCAGATATAAAACTCCTTACAACTCCCTAGACAATAGTTTTATAAACAATAACCTTAAAACCTATTATACGAGTTTTTTATCGGTACCATTTTTGTGTAAGTTTCACTTTTAAAAGGCTGGAATCAAATATTGCGGTTAATGATAACTCTCACTTATAAAATATTAACCAATAGTGTAAAGGTTGTGGTTCAAGCAAAGTTTAAAAAGTGTTTTTCCGTGTTGATTATGGTGTTTGTGTTGTTATAAAGTGGCACCTAAAGGGAAGTTTAACAAAAAACACAAATAAATAGGTAACTTATTGAAAATAAAAATAAAAATTTTCACCGACAAGAGTAACAATTACCAGTAAGTATTTTAAATAAAATTAGATAGGTAAACGATGTAATTTTGATCCAGATTTATAGGTAGTTTGTAAATACTCTTTCGATACCAAATATCCAAATGATTCGATTTTCAAAAATAAATAGGTTTTTAGCAGCCATCCAGGGTCATTTTCGAGGGGACGGGATAAGAAAGAGCCCGGGGCGCGCCAGACAAAGATTCTAGCAGCAAGTAAAAATTTATTTTTTTGATATTATATGCCAGTTATTGTAGTCTCAATTTTAATTATTTTCAAAAATAAGAATAGAATTATTTGACAGGAGGAATCAGTATGAACCAAAACTAAACAATCCAATGATTATTCCACTGCGCGGGGGTTACTTGTTCAAATATAAGATTATTAATTGTCAACATAAAATCAGGACATTAAAATTATGATGTCTATTGCCTTTCCTCCAAAATACTAGCAGGGTAACTTTGTCAGTACTATATTTCCTCCTAAATACTAGGCAAGGAATAACCTATCACCACAACCTTTTCTCCTAAATGCTTGCTATATTATAACTTGATAACCGAAACCTTTTCTCCGAAATACTGGCTAAAGTTTCTTTTATTACCTTTACCTTTCCTACAAAATATTTTACAAGGTGTAACTTGACCACCATTAAATTTTCAGCCATAGAGATGCGAATAAATACCTTATTTAAGTAAATGTAAGGGCTAAATCTTAAAATATAAAAGTAACTTTTTTCAAGCTAATAGACATCTTAACTTCATTTATTAAATTTCAACACTTATTTGAAAACAAATGATGAATTAACTGATAAAGGTAGATGTCACATAGATGTCTTTAATACTCAAGTTCCTCTATTTCAATGATAAAATTAACTTGATAAACTGACCATCATTAAATATAAAAAATAAATTAATGATAGATAACGCCTTTACTGATTCTAATAATTAATGGAAAATATAATATGATGACTAGTAAGTCACAAACAATCATAAAAAATTGTGATAAGTATGTAGCAGTTAAATTCATTATTATTAAATTCTTAAAAATTTTAATTAACTTAGTTAGACTGGTCCTATCTAGACGAAGGCTCTTTAGATAAAATAAGGTCTAAATTAATGTTCTAACTCAAATTTAATTGCAATAGATGCAATATAATATTTAGCTAATATGTTTTTGCTAACTATATATATACGGACGAATCCAACGGTAAGTTTGATTATAATATTTTGAATATTATTTGTGCCGCTATTCCAGTCGCAGTGCGTAGTTTCACATCAACCACTTATATTACACTTCGATCATCAAGTTCTTTATTGCCAAAAGTATACAATGTTTATTTTTTTTTAACCCGGATCCATGTCTTTTTATTAAGTCTTACAAAATTTAAAAATTGTATGTTTAAATGAATGATTAGAATGAGCCGTGAATGGAGTCCATTATAAATAATGAAAACTACGAAGTCTCTCCATAAAACAAAACTTTATTGGCAAAGCGTTTTCAACTAACAAAGAGGCCATCATCAGTGCAAAACTTACAAACAAGTATAACAGAATAAAAAAACAAAATAAAATAATGTGAAAAACAAATTATGATGCAAAGTAAATAAGTAATTGACACAATATAATTGTGCGAGAGACACCAAGGAAATGTAACAAGCAAAATGCAATGCTACATCTGGGAACTGTTCCATCATTCGACATTCGTCATACTTCATGGCTCGACATATTGTCATGTCCCACTCTGTTTCGTTACGTCTAACTCATCAGGGCGCCGACAGAGCCTGAACTCACTCTGACCTTTATGACATTATGTCGAGCCATCAAGTATGACGAATGTCGAATGATGGAACAGTTCCCAGATGTAGCATTGCATTTTACTTGTTACATTCCCTTGGTGTCTCTCGCACAATTATATTGTGTCAACTATTCATGTTTTACAAAACTCGGTAGTATCAAAATGATAAATAAGTAATCTAAATAGTGATTTAAAATCTAAAAATTTAGTAATCAATTTAAAACGATTACCGTTGAGATGTTAAAAATTCTGGCGTGGTGGTCCGCATGTCGGGCGAATTTCCTTTAGATGCGTGTTTCCGTGCTTTTTACATTATATAAGTTTACAACTACTAAATAAATAATTCCGGCGCGGTGGTCCGCTGTCGGGGAAATTTCATTTAGAATGCGTGTTTCCGTGCTAAACAACCTATTTCTTGCTTATGCAAGAACCATGCCCATTGCGTGGTTCCGGTTCATGCTTTAGAACCTAAGCAGTTACTCAATTGTCAAGCACTGCTCGTAACTCATTTTGTCTGTATTTTCCAAAGGAAATGCGCTAAAACCTTTAAACATAACTGACCAAGCTTAAAGATAAGTAACTAAGCTTTAAACTAGTGGAAATAATAGTGCGTACTTCTAATTTTAGAGGCATAGTTTTGTACAACCAACTGGATAATTATGCGATTTCCTTTGGAAAATACAGACAAAATTAGTTACGAGCAGTAATTGACAATTGAATAACTGTTTGGGTTCTAAAGCATGAACCGGAACCACGTAATGGGCATGGTTCTTGCATAAGCAAGAAATGGGTTGTTTAGCACGGAAACACGCATTCTAATGAAATTTGCCCGACAGCGGACACCGCGCCGGAATTATTTATTTAGTAGTTGTAAACTGATATCATGTAAAAAGCACGGAACACGCATCCAAAGGAAATTCGCCCGACATGCGACCACCGCGCCAGAATTTTTTCTTGATATCAGAGTCAGACTGACAGTAGAAGGCGAGGGTGCCTGTAGCATAGCTTTCAGTAGGGGTATAACTCTCCTCTCTCATTCAAATTTAAATCACCTAGTTCTGACTTCGCTCAGTTTCCAATTTCTCCAAAAAATCCATCTTCCGGCCTTTACATTCAAAATGCAGACACCCAACTTTTTGAGAACCGTTAAGGTGATTTTCAGTAAGTAAAAGGACAGTAAAATTTACTGTTTTATCTTAATCTATGTTCCCTAACCATGGTAAGTATTTTCCTGCCAGTTTGCCTAAGATACTCAGCTTGGCATATGCCACATTGTACCATGTAAATTCTGCTCCTGTATAACGGTGGTATTGGGTTCTTAACGCAGCTTAAAAAAATTTTCAACTTAATATGTTTTTTGACATTATTTTATTTTTGCACTGATGATGGCCTCTTTGTAGGTTGAAAGCGCTTTGCCAATAAAGTTTTGTTTTGTGGAGAGACTTCGTAGTTTTCATTATTTCTATGTTTAAATGTTAAAATCAGGAAAAAGATAAAAGTACAAATCTTAGATTTTTACTCTTTTAGAAACAGATAGACACTAATCTTTATTTATGCGATAGGATTAAATCGGAATGTATGCATTTATCTCATATTTTTTAAATATCGTATAGCTGCAGAATCTATATATTTATGATAACCAATTATTTTATCTTTGCACCAATGCACGAAGACAACTGTCTGACAACAGTATTGGGTTCAGGGTGTACTTAGCACCGACTATAATTCCTTCCGCGAAACTTCTAGAATCTAACCTGGAAACTGTTATACAGACTAGGTTCATCCTAGCTTAATTAATTCAGGCTAGGTTTGGTTTGAACTACTAGCGCCCCCCCCCTCCCCCCGTTTAAGGAAGGGAGAAAGTGAGGGGTTAAATTAGAAGAGAGTACCTACTAGTAAGTCAGGGACGTAACTCAGATGTGTAAAGGTATACGACCGAGTCATCTTATGCTATGATGTTATGTGCCATTTATTAATAAGTTTACCACTCATGGTCTTGGTAATGTCCGAATTAAAAGTTAGTTGTTCGTCAAAAGTTCTGCCATTGATTCGATGGTTAAACATTTCTAGTCTTTAAGGTACATTAAGTTTAAGTCATTTTTATTGTTTATGTAGCAGTGTTATTAAGTTTAAAATGATATTTTGTTTGAGTTCGTGTGTGAGGAAGTTGTTGGCGATTTAACTCTGATGAATGAGCGTTAGTGATCTTTATACCTATTGTGTAGAGTACGGTATGTTCATCCAATGTAATTTTCTTGACGACCTTGAATAGTTATTATTTAAACTCCAATTTGGTAAATTTAAACTCAAATTGTATCTCCAACTCGTAATTGGAGGAAAGTGTTAATTTGTAACCAATGTTGTAGTCTTATTTATGAAGTTTGCAGGTCTGTAAGTTTTTTCCTTAGTAAGTTCAAGCTGACAATTATCGGTTGGTATATTTGATTCGTCTGTTGTGTTGTTGGCAAGTCCTTTCTTTTGGTTTGTATCGAATTTTTTCATTTATCAAGCTATTTTTCTGTTCATGGTGTTATCATCCATGGAAAAATGAGCTCGCTTTCTTTGGTGTTGGCCTTATCGGCTTTTGACATTGTGTTGCTCCCCTACGGCCTTAAGCTGAAGTTGGTCCAGGGACTTTAGCCAGAAGTCCAGCTGATTTTTCAATTTAATTTTCAACTTTCAGTAAATATAACCTTTTTAATTTTCCTCACCTACAACCGTAGATACGAGGAAAATTATAAAAAATAAAAAAACCGAGGTTTCACCATGATTATCCGTTTCTGGCATTTTCATGACGTTTTTAGTGATTTTCTGTTTGTTGTCTGTATTTGTGAGTGTGTCTATGTTACACATAACTCCCGCTATTATAATGCTAGAGAGTTGAAAATTGGTACAAAAATCAGACTTTAGGTCTAGTTGTGGTGGCTGAAGATGATATTTTTCATACTACAATAATCTATATTACTAAGTCATTAATTTTTTTTTTTTAAATTGTGAGAAAATTTGACCGCTGGCGATGATATTGGGAACAAATGTACACCTATAGGTCCATCGATCCAGATAATTTCATTTGTTATTGGTTGCAATTTTAAAAATATTGACTATAACATTTTAAAATTTTAACACCCAATACATTTTAATTTTCTAACTGCATTTTTACTTTTTACATACATATACTACTTCTACATACGTCAGATAGTAAAACTAATAATGAATTAGTAGTAGAAATTCCCTAGTTGTTCGCCATTTAGTTTGAAAGTTATTGACGAACATATATCATTTTAGTGGGAAACCTAAAATTAAAAGAAAAATTGTTTTCTTCCATTAAAATCATAACGTTTTCCGAGTTATCAAATCATTTAATAAATTGATAACATACTCGTATAGAGCTAATATTCTCATAAAGACCTATACTAATAAAAACTAGGCTGCCAAATGTGTTAACAGATATGTCTCCAATGCATTCGCGAACATGACATTAAAGTATAACCCGTATTATTTTTTTAAGATTTAATTAATCTAAGGCTAGATGTTCGTTTCCTAATAAGGCTAGATATTCTAGATTTTCGTTACCTAATAATCTTCTTCGGGGTCGAGCGTAGCGAGGCCGAAGAAACACAACCTTAAGCTTCCGGTAATTATGACATTCTGAAGACGAGTGAAGCAAGTCCGAAGTTGAAACATTCTAGACTTTGGATTATCACCAGTATCGGATAGTCTTAGCAATTATGTTTCTGGGACGCTTTTTGCCAGCCCTAAGAACGTCCTCACCTCTTACCTAATAGAATCTCTATTCTCTTTGAAGCTGTCTGATTCCTTAATGAACTTCAGAACATCTGCCCATGGAAGTTTCAGTAAGTCGTCGTCCAGAAGAGTGGCTGATCCAAATATACCAAACCTAAGTCTGGCGTATGCTTTACACGATCCCAAAAAGTGATCTGTTGCCTCCTCCCCAACCTCACACTTGGGACACATAGAGCTCTGCCTTTATCTTCATAGCATGCAAATGTCTCTAAAGCCAGCAATGACGTGTCAAGATACCCACCAGGTATCTTAAGCTGTTCCTCCAAGGAGAGAGCCCATATTTTCATGGCTTTGTTGGCTTTCTTCAACATTTTCCTAGCTTGTCTGCAATTAGCTTTTGTTTGAGTATCCACCACTATTGGATAATACCACCTTAGACTTAAAATAATCACTGCAATCTGAGGACGAGCGAAGCGAGTCCGAAGTGATAAAACCTTAGACTAAACATTTTATTCTGAGGTCAAGACCAAAGAAATACCACATTAAGCTTTGGATAATCATGACATTCTGAGGATGAGCAAAGCGAGTCCGGAGTTGTGAGGAAAAGTACTGAGGTACTTTCTACCGATTTTAATTTTATTTTTACCTTCTTTAATAGTTTTAAGTCATAAATTTTAAAAAATGTCGGCATGAAAAATGTTAGACATTAAGTGGGTAAAAGAAACTTTGATGGATCTTCAACGCTTTATGACTTTACAACTTTAAGTTGTCAGAGTCCTGTTCCTGAAGTTGTCTCTGTACAGTAATGCCTCCTCTACAGCCTAACTACATCTAGGCTCCTAAGATTGCTTTGATAATGTAATAGATACTAATGTACTGATATGATACTAAGCACCTAATGTAATGAAATAGATACTGACATCTCAATACATTTTTATCTCCACAGTTTGCTAATGATATGTTGCAGATGTTTCTTCAAATAATGTTAGGTATATTTTTGCTAGAACACGTCTCAGGCTGCACGACTCCTCCAACGACTAATTACAGTGATGAATATGTGAGTCAATTATTATATTTGTGAAATTATAGCACTTTAAAATAAACTGCCAAATATGGTGGTATTTTAATTAATGGGAAAAAGTAGGCTTTAATTCTGTATGTTACAAAATATATTTGAACTTATTTTATTAAATTTATTTTCAATTCATAAAACTTTACATAAAACTACCACAGACTACTTAAAAACATTATATCATATCACACCTCATATTGTATCTCGTTAATTTTATTACTTTACTCTGATGTAGTTTTTTTATGTTTTAAATACTTAGAACCTTTTTAAGTGCTTTTTAATGTTTTTAAGTTGTCTGTGATAATTATATTTATGTTTTTATATGTATGTTTTTATTGATTTTTTTTTGGATTCTACAAATAAATTTAAGACATTTATATTTCTTATCCTTTTTTTTGCCTCTCACTTTTTTTGTCAAGACATCTGTTCTGGTGGGAATAAGTGCTCAAAGTTTAACAATTTTACATTTTAACTAAAGGATTTGTCAAACGTAAAATGCCTTACTTTTGGTTTAAAACAATACTCAATCATTACCTTACCCTTATTTTAAGGTATTTACAGTCACTAATGCTGCTAGATTTAGCGGAAATAAAAACCCTGATTCTTTTTTAATTGGAAATGTTTTACACTTGACAGATTCCTTCTAATGTCAACAATTTAGATTCTAGTTGGAGTTAAAATGTCTAATTTTTATGCCCAGACACATATACATTAACGCATATATTTAAAGCATTCTATTGAGCAAAGCGTGCATTATTAATTTACCTGAAATTATATTTCATCAATTTCACGAGCAAAGCGAGCCCCTTTTTTGACATTCAGGCATGATTACAGCAATCTAGCGAACCTGTTGGTAATAACTGGATTTGATGTATTCTTTTGACGTGAGTTCCTGATGGAACCCTCATGCGGACGCTCATGAGGATGCATATCGGTATATGTTCTTGTAAAAATAGTTTAGAGGTACTTCTTGTTACTATGAGGATTTTAATGCAACCAAGTAAAGCTCCTAAACATTAAAAGCAATAGCATAAAAAGAGCAATGAAATGCCACGAAGGAATTATAAATAATGACTTAGCAAGTAATGTGCTATTACAGGGATAAGGTCACAGATCAATTGTAAAGTGGTATTATAAATCATACCTAGGATAAAGGGGTTTTAAGGCTGGGTTATTTTAATAAAAGAAAAATAGGGTACAGGGTACCTTGGAACTTTTACTCGTCACATCGGATACCATTCGCTACGCTCATCCTCCCTGCTTCGCACATCCTCAGATAAAAATTTTCCGTTTCATTCTAAGCGTTCACCCATACAGCGCTGACCACGCTTAATGGGGCTTTATTTTTATGATCCAACAAAAATCATGGATATACTTGTAGAATTGAAACGAAACGTTGTGTACTTATTTCATAAGTAAAGGTATACTCGTACACTTGTACTAAATTGAATCATTTTCTGATTTTGTACATTTTTTTAAAAAGCATATACAAGTCATTCAATAAAAATATATCTAATGCTGATAATGAGATACAACTTGCCACATATGTTATTCTTATGCATAACTACATACGTGATAAATCTCAATCCGATAAATTCAATCGTATAATTTTTCCGCGTTTTATAATTTTTTGAAATTTTTGCTAAGTCATCATTGCGGGTTAATGACAACATTAAACAATTATTTTCCGAATAGCACAACTGCAGCGGTACATTGATTTTTGTACGAACTTTCAACTCTTTAGCATAAATACACTGGGAGCTACGATGATAACAGACCCACACACATACAGACAGACAACTTTGAGAAAACCACTCAGGAGGCCTTTATAACACCTGAAACGGATAATTCTGGTTTCATCCCGGTTTCGGATTTTTTTGCAAACACAACACTTTTTCTATATACCCAAGGTATAAATGAGGAAAAGTGATAAGTTAAATCGTAAACCTGCTAAAATGTGGGCTAACAACCAAAGGATTTAACGATTAATTTTATAAAAAATAAAACATCAGTTTTTACCCAATACTTGAATAAATGTGTTTTGTGGTGTTTGTAGCTTGATAACGTCAACATGTATGGATATTTGGTTAAGACTGACTTTGCCTGGCAGCGCGGTACAGTCAAATGCAGCACCTTCATAGCTCATAAACACCCGACAGATCCAACTTTATGGACTAATTTCCTTGATTACGTCAAACCAGAGTAAATTGCTTCTTTAAGTAACATTTTTAGTATCTTATTCTTTTTGAAGTCTCATATAAAATTAATCATAAATCACTAATTGTGGATGATAATAAGATTATTCCAACCTTATTTCATTTATTCTCCAGGATTTTCCCCCATTTTTTTATTATTTCAATAATTCTCTCTATTAATTTTCTTAATGGGAATTACCTTACTATACAATTTAATTAAATTAAAAGAAATTACAAATGTAAGTACTTAACAAGTCAATTTATTTTAAGAGTCATTAACCAAACTTAATTGGTACAAGAATAAATTAACCTCTAGCAAAGCTTGCTGCGTTGGGGTTCACTCTCATAGTCCAAGAGCCGGGTCTGAAAAAATGTGACTTATTTTGTACCACTTCAAACCATTTTTTTCTGAAAATATATCTTAAATTGTGAAATAAACATAGTCTGCCTATCCAGAGTGGAATCCTTCATATGATTGCGCATGGGAAAAGTTTTATAAAACCGCAAAACTTTTAGTGTGGTTCCCTGTGGGTCGTGTGCAAAACACGAATAGAACATTTTTAAAAAGTGATAATGTTTTTAATAAAACGAATGTTTAATCAACAAAATCGGATGACTACAACTACAGTTATGACTCTTTCAAAAACACCAAAAAATTGGTTAATTTATGCAAAGTGAGCGAATTTCTATAAAACAATATAGCATTTTTTAATTGGTCATTAACAAATGTCATATCTTTGGTTGTAGTTATTCAATTATGATAAAAAAATTCTCGTTTTATCGAAAATGTTATAAGCTTTAGGAAATAAATTTCCCATGTTTTGCACTCGGTCTTTAGGGAACCATTTATTGCAAGAAAACTGGAATTTGTGCGATTTTCTAATACTTTGAGCATGCGCAATCATACGAAAGGCTCTACTCTGGATAGGCAGACTATGCTTTCCCTTCATAATTTACAATGTATTATGAAAAAAAATTGGTTTAAAGTTGTACAAAATAAGTCACATTTTTTAGGCCTAGCTCTTGGACTATCAGTATATCTCGCATTTGTATTTGTGTGTCCATAGTATTGACCCAAAGTGTGTATAATGTGTTGAAACACAGTGTGTCTATAGTGTCTACACTCAGTGTCGATAATGTTGACATACAATAAGTCGATATTTTGTCACATAGTGTGTCCATAGTGATCACACAACAATGAGTCTGATAGTATTGACACACAGTGAGTCTATAGTCTTGTCTGTCCACGCTTACTCCAAAATATTCATTAAAATTTCAAAATGAGCCGGAAGAGGATATTTGGAAGAAGGCAGTTGAAGAGGGGGGAGGGATCAATTCAGTTTGGCTTCCTGATTTATAATATATTATATATATATATATATATATATATATATATATATATAAATATAATATATATATATATATATATATATATAATATATATATATATATATATATATATATATATATATATATATATATTATATATATAAATATATATAATAATAATAATAATAATAATAAGCCCGTTTAGAGCCTTGCGGCTCATCAGGGATAACCCCTGCGGGAACCACCTCGGGTGGTAGTAGCAACCGTTACGCTCAATGTGTATTCTAAAGTTGGCGATTATTTATCTAAACAATAATCTTCTATAAACTGAGAGCGTAACCCTGGGATGCGAAACCCAGACCTCCGTGGGTGTCAAAGGTCAGTGTTACGACTAACGCCTTAACGACCTCTGCCACGGAGGCGGCATATATAATATATTATATATATATATATAATATAATATATATATATATATATATATATATATATATATATATATTATATATATATATATATATATATATATAACCAAATAGATATCGTAGAGGTCATTGAGACAAACGTACACTTATAAAAAGGTTGCATATATTACCTAATATTTATATATTGTGTAAAGATGCTATGAAATAATTATAATTACAAAATTATAATAGTAAGAAACGAGTCTCTCCTTGAAAAGAAATACACAAATTCGCAACGTCATCAGGAAACCAAATGGAAGGGATCTCCTTAACTTTCATTCCTAATTTCCATTAACTGAACAACCTCATAAGCGTGATTTTTACCGTGACATCCGCAAAAAATAGGGATAAATTAAATTAAAGGTTATTTAATAAAAATATTAGTACAAGATTATTTTATGAGGTAATGGTCAGATAAAAATAAACTCAAATTTGAGCTATAGGCCGTAAATTAGGCATTCTTTAGGAGTAGTTTTATTCCAAACTGAACCAGATAGCACAAAAAAAAGTAACATTAGTTACATTAATCTAACAATAGCTAACTGGCTATGACATCGGAGAATGACATAAAAATATGAAAAATATTAGTATCCTGTACATTTTATTTGTATAAAGTTTTAAAATAATTTGAATTGACAGTGGAACACCAGGTGAAGTTTCTATAAATACAACTACTCCTAGACCTAATTCCGGAATCTTTAACAACACCCTTACTTTTGGTAAGTTTCTTCTTTAACATATTTCACAATTTCCTGATATTTGGAAAAAAATCACTAATGTAATAGGCGTCATGGCAGGAATCAAACTTCGGACTGTGCTTGGAATCCGTTTCAGAGGTCTCTAAACATAAAAAATAAGTTTCGAGAAACTATATGTCGCATCTATTGTCAACTCGCTATGTTTGAAACGGATTAATACTTATTAATCAATTTCGACTTTTATGTATCATCATTATACTTTCGTTTGTGCTACCGTCCTACTCTTCTACGATTACATCCAAAAAGTTTTGCTTAAATCAAGTAATTCAACACAGCCCATACATTCTTCAACAATAGTTGATTTTGTCTTTCGGGATATTCAAGAGTTAACAGACTTTCAACCTTTGAAGCTGCGACTCTCTGGCGAGGTGAGTGTTGTGGCAAGGGTCTGTTTCAACCTTGCTAAAAGGATAATTTAACCCTCCACATCCGGTCGCAAGTCCGTGGGTCATAGCACAGCATCTATAAACGTCTGCATCTTCAAATTTATTTTTCATCATTAGTTTCCCGTAGTACATAATTTCTCCGTTATCAATTGCTTATTATTATAGCTAATTATCGCGTGATTAGCTAATTCACGCGATTGGATTATATGCAAATTGGATTGATAAGCAAGACAGCGGGCATTTAAATAAAAATTCACCCGGCTTGCGGACCTTCGCGCCAGAATTTTCAACTTTACAGCTAAATAATAACCAAGAAACATGGAAAAGACATATTTCAAATTATTACCACATATGCCACGGTTTTTTCGACTTATTGGTAACTTACAATAGTCGAACCGACTCCAAACTGGTTTCACTCTATTCAGCGACCAAAAAAACACAAATAAGGACCTTTTACCTGGCAAAAAATATTAACTCTTAATGTTCCCCGTAACTGATTTTTTAACTTATTTCTCAGGTCTTTGTCAGCCTCAACACTGTTTCAGTTTAAACTGATTTCGCAGGTCAACTATTAATTAATTTAAAATATGTTTTTTAGACGGAGAGACGGTAACCTTTACAGTACAGATAATATGCGGAGAAGTCGGCTTGGTAAAGGGAAAAATGTTAGCTTTTAGGAGTTGCAACCCAGTCAGTAAGTTTTCGACATCGTTTTCAGTAACTCAAAATGGTCATGCAATGTTTCTACATCGAAGTTTGTCAACATAATGATCCTCCAAGAAAGGAAAGAAGTGTCTGTCATAACATCTTTATATCATGTTATAAACATACTCCTGTCGCCCAAAATATGAAAGCAACAATAAAACTATTATGCACTTCTAAAATAAGATTTAAAAAAAAACATCTTACGGATACGAGGCAACCACCTGTATCTAAGTTAGGATAACGATTGCCTGTCATAATTGTTATTGAATGGACAATGAGTTGACATTATCAGAGAACATTAAAACTTATGATTAGAGGGTCCCTTTTCTACAAAAGTACCGAAAAACGTATATTATTATTCTGATCATGATGAACACCTCTAGTGCCCATAGTTTGAATCCTGAATTTACAAGGCTTGAAGAACACTTAACTAACACTAACGACAAATAATAATCAAATTCATATGAACAAGACCTAAAAACTCTGAAATCCCTCTTTCTGGTACTGATGATTGCCTGTATTTGCCTTAAACTAATTTTGCCAATACTATACATTGTTCCAAGTTGATGGAAGGACATCTACTGCTTATTATTAAATTGATAACTTTAAATTCTAACACTAATTCATTTCTATTGATGGTTCCTAGCTCTAATATGTACAAAGATAAACTCTTAATAGTTAAATCTATCTGGTTATGAGCAAAGAATAATTAAGTGACTTAACACTTCTATAGCGAACTTTCAAAAACATCTTACACCTTAAATAAAAACAGATTAATTACACAAAAGTCCTATATTTTTTAGTATATAATAATTCACAAAGCTTTCGACTAAAAATTAGTCATCATCAGAGTTTAACAATATAAAATATAAAATAAAAAAACAATTTTACAAACTACTTCATATTGCACCTTGGTATGGATTAGTAAGCTAAGTTTAAAAAAAACTGTTACATTGAAGAATTTTTAAAAAAAGATGTAATGTTACATGTTATTTTTTTAAAAAATGTAGAAAAATTAAGCTCCATTTACTCATATTTAATAAGGAACTATTAAATCTTGAAATTCTTAATTTAGTTTAAAATATTATTTTACAATTAAATTATTGGTAACACTGTTTTTTAAAAACATTCTTTTGTGTAATTAATCTATTCTTATTTACTTTTTTACAAGTCCACGAAAAAGAAACTTTTTAATCTTACACCTTATTATGCTTTTCAGATGGTAAAGAAGCTTTCTGGCTAGATTTCGATCAAAGAAGGACCAAAGAAACCATCACTCCGGAAGAAAAGACACGCATGGAAAATTGCTTAAAGGAAAACAACATTGACATAAATGATTTGACATATGTCGACAACAATAACTGCCCTGCTGATGCATAATGCTTTTATACATTAGGCTAGAAAATAGTGAATTTATACTATTAAAATAGAATAGAAAAAATATTTATTGCAAACATATTTACACTTTTTTTACAATGAAAAATACAAATGCAGTCTATCAAAGAGAGACTGTAGAGTCTATCTTTGATATCTGATCTGTAAGACTCATCTATCACCCTCTTCTTTATTCAACGGCTGACAATAGTTATAATTTTAGTTCCTTTTTTATTTTTACTCACTTATATTTTTTTTAAATTTTTATTTGACCAGACGTCAAAACGGAGCTCTCGCTCTAGCACTGTTCATAGTGCTACTGAAAGCTCTCATCCTTAATTGTTGAAACAAACAAAAATAAAAAAAAGGAAAAAGTAAAACATTAAATTATTTTATTTTGTTTCTTTATAGATTATATATAGATATGTAAATGGATGAAAATAAAGATTTATTATTATTATTATTATTATAATCCGTTAACCCAGAGAACTTAGGCTCAGAAACTCGTGAGGCCGGTACATAATATATAAATTGGACACGTCATTTGACGTTAAGTCAAGACCGGAAACCCCACTCAAAGCTTGAAGTTATTAAGTGGAAAGATTGCTTAGCTTAGATTTGTTTAAAATAAATCTAATTAAACTAAGTAAGATAGGTTTACAACCCTTTGCAGCACCATGAAGCCTAACCCATTAGCTATTTTTTCCAAAAAAAATTAGCTTTCCAAGGATTAAAATTTTTCAAGGAAATACCAACTTAGGTATATTCTATTCTATTTTAAGTGCAATATAACTAGTGTATCAAGCCGCAATATTTTTACTATCAGTTTTTTAAATTCATCTATATATTTCATTGATGGCTTCGCATAAAAGTGTTACTAAATAAGTAAAAAATATAATCACCAATCTTATAATTTAATAATATAGATAAGATTAATATGGTACAAGGCTTTAGTAATCAATTATTAGTTATTACCAGGTTTTATTACAACTAATTCTAGACAGGCTAGCTTAATTTAAACAAATATGCAACTTATGCAATAATAATTTACTCAAATTATATAAAATTATTAGAATTTACATCAGTACATGTATGATTTAAACACACTCAAATTTTTATATAAATTGGAGTAAGTGACTGTTTTAAAACTTAAATATAAGTCCGTCAAATATATCCTTTTTAAGAAAAGTGACAGAAATTTCGATAAAAATTGGATGGAAAGTAATTGGTTGGGATAATAAGCATGCTGAGTTTATAAGTAGTCAGTAAAATTGACACTTCTAGACATTTGATTCCAAAACTGACACATTAATTTGCTTTCATTGACATGAAATTGGGATTAAAACTTGTTTTTAAGTACAAAACTACTTAAGCAAAATAAATATTTGTAATTGGTCTTGTTGTGGGACTGTTATAAACTTAAAACAAGGTCTACCATCATGGATTTCGTGTATTTTTGCGCAGATATAATCAGGTCTTTTGTAATTAAAGTAAATGTGTGTCGAAAGTTCGGGTTTAGCGAATTCCCTTTTGAAAAAATGCGCTAATAGGATAGGCGTTATGGCGGGAGTCCAACTTTAAAGTCAGTGGACAAAATCTGTTTCAAAGGCTCCACACTACGAAATAATACGTTTCGCGAAACGTTATTCACCAACAACCTAATTTTCTATATATATGTATATAATAAATATATATATAATATAATATATATATATATATATATATATATATATATATATATATATATATATATATATATATATATATATATATATATATATAATATATATATATATATATATATATATATATACTAATTATATATATAATATATATATATATATATATATATATATATAATAATATATATAATATATATATATATTATATATAATATAACATATATACATATATATATAATATATATATATATATATATATATATATATATATATATATAAATATATATATATATATATTTTACTTTCATATATTTATACCGTAGGTATATAGGAAAAGTATTTTATTTGCAAAAATCCGAAACAGGAATGAAACCGGAATAATCCGTTTTAAAGGCCTCCTGAGTGGTTTTCTCAAAATTGCATGTACGTGTGTAAGTGTGCAGGTGTGTGTCTGTTATCATCGTAGCTCCTAGTAGTATATCGCTGTAGTTGTGATATTCGAAAAATATTTTTTTTTTGAGGTAGTACGTAATTGAGCACTTTATTGGACCGTTTTTAGGATGAGAAGCCAATCATTATTGTTATAGGAGGTTATTTAGTACTTTTCACCTCCGAGGACAATAATGAATGTAAAAAAACTCCTAGGACGTAAAAGTAATTCATATATTGCCGCCATTACTGAAATGTAGCGTGTTCAAAAAACAATCTGTGTTAAACCTTCATGAGTTTTCTTTAAAAACGTTCATTTTGTTTCTGTTTTTGTTTGTAGACTATTTTTTTTTTCATTTTTAAAAGGTGTTCTAATTGACAATTTTTGTGTGTTTATTTGTAAAGCTTTTACATTTTTGAGTAAAAGTGTGAAGCTATGGATGAATTCAATGACGACGATAATATGGAGTTAATTGGACGTTAATTAAGTTATATACATTCTTAATTAAGTATATATCGCAGTTTATTTGATGAGTGCTACCTCAAAAAAAATTGTGTATGCCATCCGGCTGAGAATGTCTTTATGTCTTGGCAATTTTTCCAAGAGTAAATATAATTGCCGTGACATAAAGACACACTTCTCAGCCTTATGACATAAATAACTATTTTTTATGACTTCATTTACCCGCAATAATGATTTAGTCGAAATTTCAGAAAAAAACGCGGAAAATGATGCGATCGGATTAATGATGCGATAAGGTAATTATATGTGCTATGTTTCATCTCATTATCAGCATTAGTTCAATATTTTTCGAGGGACTTGTGTATGTTTTTTTTTTAAATAAAAATTTAGAAAATGATTTAATTGCGTCTAAATTTAGTACAAGTGTATAACTTTACACAATTAGTAAGTACACTATGTTTCGTTTTAATACGACAAGTATATTCATGATTTTTTGTTAGACCATAAACATTAAGCAGCATTGAGAGTGGTAGTGCTGTCAATGATACGGATGCGTTTTCTATCTGAGGACGAGCGAAGCAAGTCCGAAGACAAGTTGCAGTATAAATTTGGCTAATTTTATATTCTAAGGACGAGCGAAGCGAGTCCGAAGCAGGGAGGATGAGTGTAGCGAATCCGATGTGATGAGGAATAGTTCTGTCGAACCCCGTACCCGATTTTTTTTATTTATTCTTTATATTTTTTTCGTAATCGATCTTCCTACTTCCATTTTCAACTTCCGTCATCTAAGCAATCTAACAAACTTCAAAATATGCTAATACATTATTGAGGTCTAAAAAATATTTTCTTGTAGACAGCACAACTAGACTTTAAATTTGATTTTTATTTAACTCTCCAGTGAGACCACAGCGCAAGTTATTGGGGCTAATCCATACTCCAATATATTAACATGACATTCGAATGGCAATGTCCATGTCGATGTCACAGTTAATTTTAAAGTATTAATTGGGTTAAATGATATATTGTATTTTCTTGTTGAAATAGAAATAACTTAAAAACTGAAATTGAATAGTTAATACAAGTTATGTGTGACACAGAGACACACAGATCCCCATGTCTATACACACACACACACACAGATACCGTGATAAAAATCACTCAAAACGTCTTAAACACAATGGACGATTCTGATGAATCTAGGTTTCGTTTTTTTGGGTGAACGTAATATTTACTTTTCCTATACCTACGGTAGAAGGTGAAGAAATGTAAAAATATACAAATCACATTTTGCCAATATAATATTTCCCTTGTATTTGGTATGTAAAAAAATAAATACAAAACTCGTGTACATAAAAATAACCGTGGAAACTTACATTCGAATTCTTTACCCAAAATTAGAACTACTTTATTCCCAAAAAAAATAATATCATTATAGTATACATAGTAATTACTGTTTAATATAATGTCTGGTGCTTGATAGCGTAATAAGAAGTTTTGCCGAATCCTTAAAATTGGTCAAATCATTTATATAAACAAGTCATTATGAATTGACAAATCCGTCTGAACTGAGGTTCTAATATTTTAGTATATTAGCACATTAGTCGGTTGACTAATAAGCTAATATACTAATATGTTTCGAGGGAGGGTATGCTGATATGTCACTTTTGGTGACACGGTAATAGCATCACCTTAAAACCCAAAATTAAAAACCGTATATTATTTATTTTCTATTTATTATTATTCACATTTAAAGGTTGACATATATAAAATATATGACACCTTTATCCAGAAAATTATGTAAAAATTAAATAAAATTCTATAATTTTAAAAACGAGTTTCCTTCGAAATAAAATGATATAATTTTTGGATCAAAATCTGCCTGAATGTTTTCTTTTATTATTAATATTATATTTGACACTCCATATGAATTAATTACAAAATTTAAAAAAAAATAACTAATTTATCAACAAACCACATCATTTAAATAATAGCATAAATACGGAGCAAAATAGGTGTAATTATAAAATAATTTACAAAACGATTTTAAGACACAATTTAAATAATTACAAAAGATGAAATCGAGGAAGAATTAATATCTAGAGGTATTAAATAAGCCTATGATACAAGATGAGAAAAGATTTTATTGATTGGTAACCTTTGGTTGCTAAATAAACTTATTAAAAATAGGAAACATTAAAGTACTTGATTAATTGATTAAAAAAAATTGATTATTTATTGATAAAGTATATTTTTATATGATAAATAAATATATTTTATTTCATTGATTTTCTTCTTAATATATTTAAATAAATTTAAAAAAATAAATTGCATTAAATAAATTTAAATATAATTTAATATTAAATAATATTTAATATATAATTGAAATTTAATTTTAGTAGCTTGGAAGAAATGTTTTTTTTGGGGGGGGGGGGGGGGGCTAATTTCAAACTCCCCTTAGAATGGCCTGTGATCTTCACGCCATCTCACACGACTCATATTTTAATTTTAGTAGACACGCGCTGTGGCTCTAAGACCACAAAACCAAGACCCAACTTAATTTTTGTAGCGAATTTTAAAGTGAAACAGGTTTATATAAATATAAACACCTTTAAATTATTTCGTATACACGAACTAACTAGAAATAGAAGACATTATATATATATATATATATATATATATATATATATATATATATATTATATATATATATATATATATATATAATATATATATATATGCATTAATATATTTAAAATATATTAATGCTATTTAAAATAGCTTATTTTATTTAACAGCTACATTAAAAATTATTAATCAACATATTATGGGTCTGTTATTATTTTACCAATTTGTCAAAGAAAAATGAGCTAATGTTGTCATGGAGGTGGAGAAACTGAAATTTTGTCAAAACAAATAAACTTTAAGAACACACTTTATAGTTATTCAAACTTGTAAAGTTTTAAAAACTTATTAACTTCTTTATTTTTGCGTAAGCTTAAATTGTTAATAATTTTTGGAAGATCAAGATCAAACGGATTTCTGCTACTTAAAAAAACAAGACAAGTTATATTTTATTAGGGATGTGACATCTTTATTCTTTATTCTAATCAGGATGCAAGAACAAGTTCTTTGTTTAATCAAAATTATTCCAACTAAAAATAGAAGTGATAATAAAATTTAAATAGTAAACAAAGTAATTTAAAAACAAGTTGTTTCAAACTAAGTTATAAAGAGTTTAAGATAAATGAAATGTTGGATTAGAGGAATGCTGGTAAGATCCTGGTCTCGTATAAATTATATCAAGACAGACAGTGTGATTTATTAATCCAACAGTTGAGATAAGCTCGGATTAAATGTAACTTGTTTTTCTCTGCTACAATATGGCATTAAAATTCAACTGCAACGTTCATATTCAAGTGTTCTTATATACGACTGTTTCCCATTAAGAGCCATACAATTACATTTTAGCTTATTTTCAGTTTATTTTAGCTTAATTACAGGTAACTAGTATTCTATACTAATCTTATTGAAGTTAAAATTTTTTTAATATTCTCAGGTAGAGTATAAGCATATACAATGTACCTAGTTGAAATTAAAGAAGGGATGCATTTAATATTACATAAGATAAATGACGGCAGGCCTGTTTTTTTACATCCATTGGTCGTGTCACCGTTTTCCAGGAAAATAGAGGAACTCCAACATCATTGTTTATAAGTATTAGAAAACCATATAAAATTTGTCTCAATGTCTATAATGTTTAACAGCGACTTTTTTTTAATCTTCCAATTAAAAATTTTAATTGGTTTAAAACTTTTGTGGTTAGTACTTACGCATGATATATAGATGAGTAAGTTACACACCTAAAAAAAAGAGAGAAAAAATATTAATAACGTAATTGAAAAACAGACCGGTTTTGGCTGAATTGAACAATCCGGATCAATGTGTGTGAGTGTGTTACCTAAATATTATAATTACATCTAGGGCAATGACCTTTACGATATCTCTTGGGTTCAATAGTGCTAAAGGGTTGGGATGATAGATTAGAAAGATACCCTCTACCCTCACTCTGATGAGCTTACAATCCAAGTCTTTGAGTACAATTAGTGGCCTAAAGGGATCATGAAGAGCCAAGCAGACCATGTGGTGAAAATTTGATAAACTCATGAATGAAAAATTAACAAATAATACAAAACAGCAAACAATAAGCAAGGAAGCTTTCCTACGCGGGCCGAATGGGCCTGATTTATTATAAAAATACAAAATATACATCTAATCTAAAATTAATTTATACTAATGTACCTTAACCTCTACAGAATTCAGTAGTAAATATGTATAAGCAAAAAAAATAAATAAAAAATATTTTTTTATAGGTTGTCAACCAATAATGTTAATACCCAGTAACACTTCACTGGATTTATTAAAGATTTTGAAATAATCCACATTTTTTTAAACGTTTTCTTTCAAATTATAACCAAACATGAAGTTAGGCAATCAAGTACCTTTTTTCTTAAACTTAAAACCTTAACGACAAATCAATTTGGTGTGAAGTTTATGTCAAAAACCTTGAAATGTCAAGGGAACGGTACCTTAGGTACCCAAAACAATATAACAGTCCTCGTTATATTTGTGTTAAATCCGAGTATACTGTAAGTGGAGTACACTTTTACGCATTTAGTTACGTCCCTTAAATATTACATAAAACTCGAATAAAAAATAATATAAATAAGGATTTTAAGAAGAGTATTTTTAACAATAAACTTGAAACAGTATTCATAAAATTAATTGAGGTCAGGTCATGTTAGAGTTGCTACACATTTGGTAAATAAAAAGCGTTCAGTAATTGTTAACAAATAAACAATTGCAAGATTGCGTTGTGCAAGAAGGGTTAAATTATAGTAATTGGGAAGAGGCGATAAATCACCTGGCAAGTAAGGCTCGTTGTTAGGCCCTTCTGGCTAACTCCCTTATACAGTTTTCTACTTTCGAGTTTAGTGTTTCACCTTATGGCACTAAGTACAGACATTTTGTGCTAAATCCACACCAGAGCCATGATTTATTCTTATAAGTTCTATGACTGACTAGAAGCAACATGTACTCCACTGCAAGATTAAGGTTAGGTTTGATAATTTTGAAACCACTTTACATAAAGAACTATTGAGTGTCTTGCGTTGCAGTTAGGATGATACGGCTCATATACAGAGTGATATTTTACGAGAATCTGACATCGCACGGGCTAGAAAGTACCGGCAAAACGTTTCTTCCGAAGAAACGGCACATGTACGAATTTCCATCACTCGCGATAAAATCATGGAGGCTCCAACCAGAATTGAATCTGCACAGCATGAATGACAGGATTCTGAACTAAATGTTAAAACACAGCACCGGTACTCTTACAAGAAGTGTTTTAATCTGATTAAAATATTTTTGATGTAATAAGAAGTAACCCACCACCGTATTTGTGTTCTAAGCAGGACTAAAAAGTGAAGGGTTCGCATCTTTTATTATTTTCTTAGTTTTTATCAGTATTATTTCAGTAATGATGTAAATCAGAAAAAATCGGGTAGAGAGTACTTCGATACTTTTTCTAAATATTTGGAACTCGCTTCGCTTGTCCTTAGAATGTAATGATTATCCAAAGCCTAAGGCGGTATTATTGCAGTATCGCAGCGCACGACCTGAGATTAGAATGGTTATCAAAAGTTTACAGTGTAAATGTTAAATGGTGTAAATTTATTGGAGCGGAATAAAATGATGAGGACTTTGAGGAGAGCGAAGCGAGTCGGAAGTCATAGCTTCGCACTCGCTTCACACGTCCTAAAAACAAAAAGTTGCTATGTGATTTCCAATACTAATTTAAAGAAAGCTTTGCTATCTAACGTTATGTCAAACGTAGTAAAGTAGTAAAAAAATTGGGTACGGGGTTCCTTATAACTTTTCCTCATCACATCTGTATCTCTTCGCTCATCCTCCCTACTTCGGACTCGTTTCACTCGTCTTCAGTAAATACACATCTGTTTTACTCCCAGCGGTTACCCAACCAGGCACTGATAAAGGATGTTTTTATCGTATCAAAACGAAAATTAATGAACTTACTTATTACATAAAGAGATGCACTTACACAAACAATTTCAACTCAATTGGATCATTTTCCGATTTTTTATCATTTCTTTAAAAAACAGATGCAAATTCTTCGATAAAATTTGAACTAAAGCTGATAATAAACTAACACTTGGCATATATATTAGTCTTATACATGGTGCTACATGCATGCTAAATCTCAATCCGATCGCAAAAGTTTTTCGCGTTTTATGAGTCAATATTGCGGGGCAACGTCATAAAAAAATTGTAGATATTATAAATACACACACACACACACATATATATATATATATATATATATATATATATATTATATATATATATATTATATATATATATATATATATATATATATATATATATATATATATATTATTATTAATTATTATTATAATTATTATATATATATTAGTATATTATTAATTTATTAAATTATATATATATTATTATATTTATTTATTATAATTTATTTATATACATTTAAATAATATCTAGAATTTATTTATTCATCAAAATAAATCAGTCATTCAGTCATTTTAAATATAATGACTGACTACGATAAGAAACACACACATACAGAAAGACAACTTAAAAAAAATACTCAGGAGGTCTTGCAAACATTTGAAATAAATAATTCAGATGTCTAATTTGAACTATTTGTGCAAACACAATACTTTTGTTACTTACCCACCCTATAAACGAGGAAAGTAAAAACTATAATCAGAATAGCAAATAGGACGGAAGCTAAATTATTTAAAGAATCGAAGAAATGTCGAAAAAAATGTGGTGGGTGTACTTTGGTAGTCTAACTTTGCAAGTATTTTGTAAGGTCCGGTTTAGCCAAGAAATCCACCCGCATTTAATTCTATAATAATCCTGTATCAAACATCTTATCGTGTAATCTCAACACTTACTCCTCAGAGTAAAACTGAGTATATTTATTTATTACATAAAGGGTAACCCTTGTACCAAATTTCAACTTAAGTGGATTTTTTTCGATTTTAACATATTTTTAAAGAAAACGTACAAAAATTATTCGATAAATATTAACTTAATGCTTGAAACTTTGTATATTTGTAGGTGTTAAAGATGACTACATGAGTGCTACATTAGATCAAAACAATGACCTTTCATACATTTTTGTTATTTTTTCCGAGTAAGTTTATCGGTTAGTAAAAAGTCAAACCAGGCTCTCTAACATATGATGAATGTTATAGCACAATTACTGCTAGTATAAAGTATTAAATTCGAGCCAAATACAAATCGATTCATTTTTCATAATTATAATTTTTTAAGTCATAAATGACGGTTAATGGTTTCGTAAAAATTAATTTTCCCGAAAGCAATAATAGATCTACGAAGCTTGACTTTTTAAAGTTTCAACTCTTTAACATAAACACACTAGGAGATATGATGATAAAAGACACACACAGAGAGACAACTTTGTTGAAACCACTCGGGTTGTCTTAAAAACAACCGAAACGGATAGTTCCCGATGTGAACTCCCGATTCCACATTTTTTCCCAACACAATACTTCACCAATATACCTACGATATTCATGAGGAAAAGCAAAAAAAATATCCTCAAAAGTGTTGTAACATTTAAAAAACATTATTTTAAAAATCTATTATTAATAAATCATATCCCAGCAAAAAAAAACATGCGTGTAAAAAGAACCAAGCCTAGCGTAAAAAAGATGTGATATCATTGAAAAGCCAAGTCTTAGGTTCCCTACAATGCTGACAAACATATGAGGTCTTGCCGGTTTTACTTTGTGACTTGACCACTACGCAGCACAGAAATGCATAATAAGCTTATTAAATAGGCTGAATATATTATTAAAGTGTAAGTCTACACTCTATACAAGATGTTTAGTACCACACTACCTTAAGCTGCGTACTGGCTTAGTCACAAAATGAAACCACTTAGACTTCATATATTTACAAGCATTATTGGGAACCCACGGCTTGGCTTATTCGATAATCTTAAAACGTTTTACGCTAGACTTAGCTCTCTTTTTACACCCATGTGTTTCTTGTAGGGATTTCATTCCATTTGGTAAGCTTGAATATTATTTCAACATTCCATTATTCCAAACAGTTCAATTTTCTTTATTCAAATAATAGATAAATTGCGTAAAAATGTTCTGTTATGTTCTGTCAAAGAAAGCTCTCGATAATCTTAGTTTTAGTGTGTTCTACTAGATAGCTCTAGTTGTCAACATTTTTCTTTATACGTAAAATTGAGGTTAGGATTACCTTTCAACTTAGGTAGAACATATAAGGTAAAATGAACTGAAAATGTTAGATTTTTACAATTTTTCATTGATTCCCACATCAAATTTTCCTATACTTGTATACCAAATTTCAATTGCCTAAAATTGCTTGCAATTCATTTGCCTTAGAATTTTGATGAGTGAGTGTCAAAACTGCCTAACTTTAAGCCATTATATCTCAACACCTGTGCCTGTGAATGGTAAAAAAAAATAAATTCGGTATTATGGGTCAGCTCAACAAGAGATCTTTTATTTAATATTAATATTATGTTTTTAACGTTCTTAATAAAAATATAAGCGGGGGTGAAAATAGCCTTTAGATGCTTCCTGTAAAGGATGGTACACCAGTGACCGCTAGACTAGGTCGGGGCACTGCCGTGCCCTCAGATAATAAATATAAAACACAGGTATAATCCGACATCATGAATGAGCATAAAAGAAAATAAATCAGACGTTATGTTCTCATTTAATCACTATTGCATGCATTAAATGTTTGTAAGAACGCACTTGTTAAATGCTTCTATCTTGATTTATCAGACCAATCATGTACGCTGCACCTTACAAAAACTTTTAAAATAACAAAGTGGAAAAATTAAGTTATCAAAAAATTTAAATAATTAAAAAAAAGAAATTAAGTAAAATGTGACACATTTTAAGTACAAAAATATTGAATATATACTGCTAAAATGATTAATTTGTGACCTTTAATATTTTTTGCTGAACTTGACATCCCACGACATATATAATACTTTATATTTACATCCATTGAAGAAATGCAATGTAAAAAAAAAAAATTCTTACACGTTTCATTAACAAATGTTTTCTGTATTTTAATTTTTTAATTTTAGATTTCTATTAGATTTATTGCACTTGTAACTTTTAATACCAAATTTATCAGTTTTTACGCTACATAAACTTCCACACGGTAATATTTTTTTTACACATACTTAACACTCCTAAATGTAAGGTGAAGTTAAAATTATTAATTTTATAATTTGAGGTAATTTTTTTTATAATTATTTTTATTTTATAAAAGACATGAAATAATTTAGGTATTTTTTCACCTAATTTAAAAGTAATTAAGATTTATCAAAATAAATTAAAAAGAGATTAATTGTTAAATAAAATTTGATAAGACTTACATTTGACCTTAATTTACACTTGGCAGAGTTTCCTCCCACACACACACCTACCTTTCTTGTAAAATATTTTCCCTACTATGTTTACAAATGCAATTATTATAAAAAATACAAATAAATACTTTAAAAAAATAAATTATAGCCTTAATTAATAAGGATAAAGAACTTCCGTATTATTATAAAAATGCATTTTCCTGTTTAATGTGATTTATTAATAATTTTATAATTTTTAAAACAAAACTTTATGAAAAAAAGATCTACAAAAATATTTTACATTAAATATTTATAATATCTATGAATATAAATATTTTTAGATAGTCATATAAAATATATTAAATAAGATTATAATAAAAAAAATTACCAAATGATAAGAGGAATATTGCAAAAATTAATGAATAAGTCAATATCCTTGCACCACAATACCTTTTTGGTATTGAATAGTTACGAAATAATTAGAAAAATATTGCAAAAATTAATGAATATCTCAATATTCTTGCACTACAATACCTCTTTGGTATTGATTAATTACGAAATGATAAAAGGAATATTGCAAAAATTAATGAATATCTAAATACCCTTGCACCACAATACTCTTTGGTATTGCCTCACATACAAGTGGGGGATACACTTGCACTCTTTTTCTCCTTTAAAACGTTTTCCATGAAGGGCTTATTCGTAAAAGAGACGAGCCACAGAAAAATGACAAAAAATAATTGATGAAGGAAGATTTAGCTATAAATTGTGTTTCAATTTGATATTGAGTTTTCAGAAAACTCTAGACATTTGTCTAATTATCCCCAGGATTTATCCCTATATGAGGACTTCTTCCGACAGCCAGACAGAACAAAAACATTCCCCACTGATGAGAGACTTCTAGTGGCAAAAGTAATCAAAATAATCACAAGGATAAATCTTGACATAAGATAGCTTAAATAAGTTGTATAGAATTATTAACCAGTCAAAATGTTTTGTAAATTACATTCGATAATAACTCTTATGAGGTAGTTCAAATGACGGAACTACCTAATAAAAATCACCGGATAAAAAAATTCTAATCCTAACAGAAGTTATACGAATATATACATATACATATTTATTTATTTATTTATTTATTAACAGACGGCGATAGCCATTGGTATTACAAAAATGATTACAAAAAAAACATAACAATAAAAAAATTTAACAAAAGAAATTATTTAAAAAATTAAGCTAAGACTACTAAATAAAAAGGTAACCAAGATAAAAAAAGTACCTATTTAGAAAGTATCAAATAAATTAATGTAAGAAATAAAAAAAGTCTATCTAAGAAATTAAAATGACAAAAAAGCTTGTAAAACTGCCATAAAAAAATAAAAAAAAAATAACAAAAAAACAACTATGTATAGAAAAAAGGCATCTATAGCCAAATAAGATTTAAATAAAATGTTTGATAAAAAAGAAAAAAAACCTACCAACAAATTAAATTAAAAAATAAAAAAAAAAAAAAAATATAATCAAGTTAGTACATTGCGAAATCTAACAGTAGGCCATTATGATGTTAACATGTACATACATACACACATATAATATAAAATTAAAAAAAAAATATAATAAATATACATAATGTAACACATGTAAAAAATATAAATAATAAATTACAAATACTCAATAACAAAATGTATCATAAAACATATTTAAGGAAATAAAATAAACATTTATAG
Source organism: Microvelia longipes (assembly GCA_018340805.1). Taxonomy (NCBI): domain Eukaryota; kingdom Metazoa; phylum Arthropoda; class Insecta; order Hemiptera; family Veliidae; genus Microvelia; species Microvelia longipes. The sequence continues at coordinate 18,122,800 of JACMZG010001911.1, forward strand.
ATGAGTTAAAATTAAAAAAAGGGGGGTAGGTATGTTGAATAAACGATTAAAATATTTATTTTCAATTTCAGAAAAATGAGAAAGTGCTCTTGTAGCAAATCATAAATGAATTATTATCTAGAAAAATAAAAAAAAAAAAAAAAAATAAATATAATAAAATGAATTATTGCAATTTAGTTAATATCCTTGCACATAAAAATAAACTCATAATAATTATTAATAAATGACGGTTTGTTTTATTATAGTCCTCTTTACAAGATAAATAGAGGTGTTAAAAAATCAAGTTTTTCAGAGAGGTGGTTACCAAGTCGGTGAAGTCTAGCAATAGGTGAAAAAAAACAGTAATTTCTATAATGGAAAGAACGAGCAAATAATTCAGTAGATCTGGTATCAAATTTAAGAATTAAAAAAATTTATTTTCTCCAATAATTCAGGAGACTCAATATGGTTATTTAAAAGTTTGAACAAGAAAACTGCTTCGGCTGCTTCTCTCCTTTGTTCTAAGGTGTTGATTGTGATATCTTTATTAAACCTAAATTTAAACATTTTAATAAACTTAGTTTGAATGTTTTCAATTTTATCAATAAACTTAAGTTGGAAAGGGGACCATATTATGGAGGCATACTCTAGAATTGGTTGAACTAATGAGTTATAGAGTAATATTAAGGATTTAGGATTTTTAAAATTCTTGGACCACCTAAAAATAAAACCAAGTTTTCTTCTTGCTTTACTGCAAATATTATTTAAATGATTTTCAAAATTCAAGGTTGAAGTAACAGTGATTCCAAGATCTTTTATTACTTTAGTTTCATTAATTATTTTGGAATTAAAAGTATAAGAAAAATTAATATTGCTGGACTTCCTAGAAAATCTAACTAAATAGGATTTGGATGTATTTATTATCATGTCGTTATTTAAGCACCAAGTATATATAAAACTTAAATCATTTTGAATTCTTAGGCAGTCTCTTAGATTTTTTACTTTAAAAAATAGTTTCATGTCATCCGCAAAAAATATAATTTCACAATTTATATTAGTTAACAGATCATTGAGAAAAATTATAAAGAGAAATGGCCCTAATAAAGATCCTTGAGGGACTCCTGAGGTTGAAAAGAAAAAATTTGAAAATAAATCTCTAAGTTTAACCTTCCAAGATCTGCCTGTCAAGTAGGATTCAAACCAATTAAGAAGAGGACCAAATATGCCATAGGCTGAAAGTTTAGCAATTAATATTTTGTGATTAACCCGGTCAAAGGCTTTAGACAGGTCTAGGTACAAGCAATCAACTTGAATACCCTCAGAGAAGGCTTGGTATATATAATCAGTGAAGAGTAGAAGATTAGTTACTGTGGACTTACCCTGTCTAAAACCATGTTGACGAGGCGACAACAGACAATCAAAATGAGGTTTAATCTGATCAAGTACTAATCCTTCAAAAATCTTAGCTATAGTAGACTGAATTGCTACAGGTCTATAATTTTTAATATCATTCTTTTTTCCAGTTTTAAAAATAGGTACAATGAAACCCTCTTTAAGATTTTTAGGGAAACAGCCAACATATAGAGATTTATTAAAAAGAAGGGTTAAAATAGGTGATACTAACTCAGCACATTCCTTTAAAACAATAGCAGGAATCCCATCAGGTCCAGGGCTCTTATTACATTCAAGTGATTCTAATTTAGTCAATACATCACCATTAGTTACTTGAAGTAATCCAAGAGATAATGAACTATTAAACATATACACTGGGGAGTTGACAGTAGACCGTGAATAGACAGATGAAAAATGTTGAGCAAAAAGTTCAACAATTTCAACATCTTTGTCAACAGAAACATTATCATAAAACATAGTTGACGGAATGAAGTCAGATCTCTGTACTTGTTTAATAAAACTCCAAAACATTTTGGGGCTCAAAGAAAGCGAATTTTCAACGTTTGATACATATTCATTAAATGCTTTCCGAGTAAGGTTTTTACACTGTTTTCTAAGTTCCTTAAATTTTATATAATCACTCTGAACATTATACAATTTAAATTTTCTGTGATACATTTTTTTTCGGATATGAGTTTTTTCAATTCAGTAGTAAACCAACAAGGATACTTAGAAACAGTTAGTTTTTTAATTGGAGAATGTTTTTTAATTAAACAATAAAGCTTATTAGTAAAATACTGAAATGCAGCATCACAATTTAAAATTGAAATAATGATTTTCCAGTCATCTATACTTATTTTACTTAAATCATTTATAACAGCCTTGAAATCACACTTATAAAAATCAATATCATATGCAGCAGTCTTACAAGAAAATCGTTGTTTAGGAACTCTGAGAGTTATTTTTATAGGAGGGTGATGTTTATCAACTTTAACTAGAGGACTAGTTTTACAAATTTTAACTTCTTCATTTTGTATAAAAATTAAATCTAATAAAACGTTTCTGTAGTTTAGGATATTATTTTTTTTGAGTCATAAACCATGATGTAAATGTATCATATACAACTGATGCCAAAGGACAGTTATTTTTACCAGAAATAAAGTCGGCTGAAGGGAGGTTGTAATCACCAGCTATAATAATTTCATTGAAATTGTCATTCATAAGAGCTGTTTCAACTGATGCAACTTGCTCCTTAAACTTTTCAATGCTTGATTTAGGAGGTAAATATACACCGCAAACAAATATCTTGTAAGTTCCAATGTTCAATTTTATAAATAATTGTTCGACACCACTAGTAGATGAAATAACAGAAGAAATAAAACATTTTTTAACACCAATCAAAACTCCCCCACCATCAGATTTACAGCTAGAATTAGTACTTCTATCGCAACGGTACACAGAATAATTAGGCAAACAAAGTTCAGCGTCGTGAAAACTTTCATTTAAATTAGTCTCAGTCAAGATGATAACATCATAGTTTTTTAAAGCAACATTTGTGGCTAGCTGTGACAGCTTGGTCCGAAGACCATTGACATTTTGATAATATACATTAAGAACACTGTCACAGCTACTTATTCGTTTTTTTTCACAATCTCTGGAACCCGATTAACGTATTTGATTGCTAATCCATTCTCACCTGTCTGTGAGCGCTGCTTAATTTCAGTTTGTAAAGAATTTAACAAGTTTCGTTCAAACAAAGTTTTGTCTCTTCCAAAAGATATATGTTTAAATGTACTAGATTCTTCTTTAAACTTTGCTGTTTTATTAATAAAGTTTATGGCATCAAATTCTGTGGGGAAAAGAACTCTTATGGGCCTGTTTACTAAAGGTTTTGGCACACCAATTCTTTTGCATCTTAGAGAAAATGTATTAAAACCTGGATCAAGGTATCCAACTATTTTCATAACTTCTTCATGGTCTTTCAAATCCTTATCTTCCTTAGATAGACCAGGAGTAACACATTCAGAGAGCCCGTAAAGCAGTAGGTTCTTGTCACGCCATTGTCTTTCACCTAGTTCTTTTAAAACAGGAACTATTCCGGAAGAGTTACTTTTCTGATTGACTTGATCCTTCATTGAATTAAGGGCTAATTCATTTTCATCCAACCTCTTACCTAAAGCAGAAAATTGATGTGAATTATCCTGTTTTAGAGCACTGATTTGGGCATTGATTTTCTCAGACATTATAATTAACTGATTTCTGAACTCAGCAGCATTTTAGCGAATTTTCATAATGAAAATGACGCTTATGAGGTTGTTCGGATGACGGAAGTTGAGGGTGGGAGTGAGTGGAATCGGTTCCTATTGGCTTCCTGATAACAAAAATATATGTCCGAAAAAAGTTTATATATATATGTATATATATATATATATAATATATGTAATATATATATATGTATGTAAGAGTTTCTACCCTTTCGTATGGCGAACGATAACTCTCGAAGGCGTTCTCAAATTGGAACGAAACTTTGCAAATCGCGAGATGTTGTGGAGGTTACGAAGGCCTATTGTTTTATAAAAACATTATGACGTCATCAACCAAAGTTATGACGTCATGAAAAAAATTTTTTTTTGAAACTTAAAAGGCTTAAAACAAGGTATCTAGTATTAGGTAGACGGCTAGCTGAATCGATTAAGACCAATTTCAGCTCAATCGAACCATCACAAATGGCGCAATCGGTATACATATATATATAATCTTGTATATATGTAACGTCTAGGTCAAAGACTCGTACGATATCTGTTGGGTTCAGTAGTGTTAGAGGTGGGGGTATAGTATAAAAGAGAGACCTAAACCTCTTGCTCCATCATGGTAAGCCTACTGTCCCAGAGAGACAGGGCAAAAATGGCTTTCCACTGAACCACGCCGAGCTAAGCAGACCCGTAAAAGAGGAAGAACATCGAAGTAGTCTTTATATGGTCGAAGTTATTCTAAAACGAATGCGACCAGTTTCAGCTCAATCGGACAATCCTAAGTGACGCAAACGGCATTTTTATTTTGAATAATCATGAATATATTTTTTTCAATCTTAAGATTTTACTCAAATAAACAATTTGTTTACAAAACAAAATTTGACATTTTTCTTTAAATTCTATAAACAATCATAAACGTAAGTTAGAGTTTATACCCTTTTGTATATAGTGGACGATAACTAAAGCTGATGAAAGATGAAACTATAATTACCCTTTTATACAAGGTTACTTTAACAGTTGCAACGTGTGGATTTTTTTCCTCACAAAATTTGTGAGAAAGCCTCTCAGGCCCGCGAAGCGGCCTGTTAAAACGAGTCTGTGAAAATTCGCTAAATACGTGGCAAATGCCATGTAACAAGAAACGATAGTGAAACCATACATTAATACAAACAACAACAATGTGGCCGCGAAGCGGTCACTGGGAGGCCCCCGGCCGCGAAGCGGCCGGCGGGCCGACGCCGCGGAGCGGACGAGGCGCGAAGCGCCGAGGCCGCGTAGCGGCTACGGGCCGAAGGCCCGTATTTAACTATACTATCGGTAATACTTTCATTGCTACTTTGAGCTCTTGTGTGACAATCCTCGACAGATTGGATAAGTCTGTCAATTTTAGCCGATAATTTAATCATAACAGTAGAATTCTCACCTGATAAATTAGAAGTATCACAGTCACAATCTATTCTGCTACAGTTCCACTTCTTATCACAATTTTTGACATAGCTTTCAAACTGCTTTTTATCAAGCTGGGCACAGAATCTATGAAACGGCCTTTCACATTTACCACTGCAAGTAATTTTAGAGTCATTATCAGTAAATAATTTAAAACAAACAGGACAAACCTCGTTGATATTCATTTTAAAAGAGAATTCACATAAAAGTATAAAGATAAGAAACAGATTAACACACTTTTTGCACAATCCTGTCTCAGACAAATCCAAGTTGAAATTTTTTAATGTATCATCTATTAAATAGAGTAAATGATAAATACGGGCCTTCGGCCCGTAGCCGCTACGCGGCCTCGGCGCTTCGCGCCTCGTCCGCTCCACAGCGTCGGCCCACCGGGCCGCTTCGCGGCCGGGGCCTCCCTGTGGCCGCTCGCGGCCACATTGTTGTTGTTTGTATGATGTGTTGTTTCATTATTGTTCTTGTTACATGGCATTTTGCCATGTACCTAGCGAATTTTCACAGACTCTCCACACAGGCCCGCTTCGCAGGCCTGAGAGGCTTTCTCACAAATTTGATTTTACTAATTAAGATTTTATTAATACTTTATTAAATAGTTGCTATATATAATTAAAACTAACAAGCATTATAAACAAAATATATTCATGATTTATGTTTTAAATAAAAATACCGTTTCCGTCACTTAGGATCATAGATAAACAATATTAACATAGATGCTCACTCAAAGATTTAAAAAAATATTTGATGGGATGCAGGAGGCTCAAGTAGTACAGTCTAGTGGTGACAGCGTGAAACTGTCACATATTTTTATTTATAAGAAAAATGTCAAATTTTTAGCGAATTTTCATTATGAAAATGACGCTTATGAGGTTGTTCGGATGACGGAAGTTGAGGGTAGGAGTGAGCGGAATCGGTTCCTATTGGCTTCCTGATAACAAAAATATATGCCCCAAAAAAGTTTATATATATGTATATATATATATATATATAATATATTAATATATATATATATATATATATATATATATATATATATATATATATATATATATATATAATAATATATATATATAATATATATATATATATCTTATCTATATATACATATATATATAAACTTTTTTGGGGCATATATTTTGTTATCAGGAAGCCAATAGGAAACCGATTCCTACCGATGCCAATAGGAACCGATGAAAATGACGCTTATGAGGTTGTTCGGATGACGGAAGTTGAAGGGTAGGAGTGAGCGGAATCGGTTCCTATTGGCTTCCTGATAACAAAAATATATGCCCCAAAAAAGTTTATATATATATATATATATATATATATATATATATATATATATATATATATATATATATATATATATATATATATAATATATATATATATATATATATATATATATATATATATATATATATATATATATATATATATATATATATATATATATATATGTATATATATATATATATATATATGTATGTAAGAGTTTCTACCCTTTCGTATGGCGAACGATAACTCTCGAAGGCGTTCTCAAATTGAAACGAAACTTTGTAAATCGCGAGATGTTGTGGAGGTTACGAGGCCTATTGTTTATAAAAACATTATGACGTCATCAACCAAAGTTATGACGTCATGAAAAAAATAATTTTTTGAAACTTGAAATGGCTTTAAAACAAGGTATATCGTGTTTAGGTAGACAGCTAGCTGAATCGATTAAGACCAATTTCAGCTGAATCGAACCATCACAATTGGCACAAACAGTATACATATATATATAATCTTGTATATATGTATACGTCTAGGTCAAAGACTCGTACGATATCTGTTGGGTTCAGTAGTATTAGAGGGTGGGGATGTAGTATATTAGAAGAGCCTCTACCTCTTGCTCCATCCTAGTAAGCCTACTGTCCCAGAGAGACAGGACAAAAATGGCTTCCACTAATCCACGCCGAGCTAAGCAGGCCTGTAAAGAGGAAGAACCTCGAAGTAGTCTTTATATGGTCGAAGTCATTCTAAAACTATTGCGACCGGTTTCAGCTCAATCGGACAATCCTAAGTGACGAAAACGGTATTTTTATTTTAAAAAATCATGAATACATTTTTTTAACCTAAAGGTTATACTCAAATAAACAATTTGTTTACAAAAAAAATTGACATTTTTCTTTAAATTGTATAAACAATCATAAATGTGTGTAAGAGTTAATGCCCTTTTGTATGGTGGACGATAACTAAAACTGATGAAATATGAAGCTATAATCTTTTCTTACTCTTTATACAAGGTTACTCCAACAGTTGCAACGTGTGGATTTATTTCTTGTATTCTTTATACCTCTATAAAAATAGTTAGTTATGTATTTAAATATACTTATTATTTTTTTATATTGCTTGTTAACTGTAATATTATTGCTTACTATTAATAATAGAGGATTAATAAAATCAAATATGTGAGAAAGCCACTCAGGCCAGCGAAGCGGGCCTGTGAAACGAGGCTATGAAAATTCGCTAAATACGTGGCAAAATGCCATGTAACAAGAAACGATAATGAAACCATACATAATACAAAACAACAACAATGTGGCCGCATAGCGGCCACTGGGAGGCCCCCGGGCCGCGAAGCGGCTACGGGCCGAAGGCCCGTTTTTTGTAAACAAATTGTTTATTTGAGTATAACCTTTAGGTTAAAAAAAATATATTCATGATTTTTTAAAATAAAAATACCGTTTTCGTCACTTAGGATTGTCCGATTGAGCTGAAACCGGTCGCAATCGTTTTAGAATGACTTCGACCATATAAAGTCTACTTCGAGGTTCTTCCTCTTTACAGGCCTGCTTAGCTCGGCGTGGATTAGTGGAAGCCATTTTTGTCCTGTCTCTCTGGCACAGTAGGCTTACCATGATGGAGCAAGAGGTAGAGGTCTCTCTTTTATACTATATCCCCACTCTCTAACACTACTGAACCCAACAGATATCGTACAAATCTTTGACCTAGACGTATACATATATACAAGATTATATATATATGTATACCATTTGCGCCATTTGTGATGGTTCGATTGAGCTGAAATTGGTCTTAATCGATTCAGCTAGCCGTCTACCTAAATACTAGATACCTTGTTTTAAAGCCATTTTAAGTTTCAAAAAAAATTTTTTTTCATGACGTCATAACTTTGGTTGATGACGTCATAATGTTTTTATAAACAATAAGCCTCGTAACCTCCTCAACATCTCGCGATTTGCAAAGTTTCGTTTCAATTTGAGAACGCCTTCGAGAGTTATCGTTCGCCATACGAAAGGGTAGAAACTCTTACATACATATATATTATATACTATATATATATATATATATATATATATATATATATATATATATATATATATATATATATATATATATATATATATATATATATATATATATATATATATATATATATATATAAACTTTTCGGACATATATTTTTGTTATCAGGATGCCAATAGGAACCGATTCCACTCACTCCCACCCTCAACTTCCGTCATCCGAACAACCTCATAAGCGTCATTTTCATTATGAAAATTCGCTAAAAAACACAATTACACTAAATAAATGCCTAAAAACAATGTTAAAATATTAAAAAATATAATAAATTCAAGGAACACGATCTTATCAACACAACCTTTCCCGCCAAAAAAAAAGCTATATATATATATATATATATATATATATATATATATATATATATATATATATATATATGTGTGTGTGTGTGTGTGTGTGTGTATATATATTACGTTAAGATAAAACACATATGAAGGCTTATTAGTACAATAGATGCAAAAGTGAAAAAAATCTAATATATAATATAACTGTATAATTCAATGTTTCAAATATAATTAAATATCCGTAAAATAGAAGTCGTCAAACATGAAATAATTTCAAGTAAAACATTAAATATAAAATCATTTAAATGCAAGAATTATAGATATTAACTAGAAGAAATAACTATTTAAATAAATGACTTTGAAAACTACATGTTCACACGACCTTGGTCTAATTTGTCATAAAATAAGTACAGTTGATTGAAAAAAATTAACTTTAAATCTAGGAAATATCGCGCAACTTACTCACCAAACCAGTAACGCTATTAAAAAACGTCAATAGACTGCAGAGGCTTCCGTTGCAATCGCTATGAAGATTAGGTCTTCTGGAGGTGACCACGTCAATGAAGATGAAGAAGTTGATTTCAATTTTGAGGAGCATTGTGTTTTATGGTATCTATGATGTCCCTGAAGATGCTTCTCGCAGTGAAAGCGTAACGTCGAATTTTTCATTTTCATTGACGCGGTCACCACCAAAATACCAAAATCAATGACGTTACTCTTATTACTTTAGTAAAATATTTATGAGAAAAAATGTTAGTCCTTTACAACAATAAAAGGGTTCGAAATAAAGGTTCTATAATGTATAAAAGGGAAATAAAGATTTATTTATTATTATTATTATTAAAAAACCTTAACTAATATTTGAACATATTTGAAAAAGTCGTCTTAATTATATAGGATAGACCAAACGCATACCCCTCCTATTTTAAATCGTGAATCCTTTGACAAAAATTAACGAAACTTGGGGTAGTTTGTTGATTGTAGTTGTTGATGTAGTTAACAACTTCGGGTGTCGCATACAACACTGAAGTACGCGAAACAATAAAAACAAGTGGGAAGATTTAGGGATAAATATAAACCCTACTCTATTTTGAAAATAGTTGTAAACGAACCTGGAAACGGGTGTTTCAACAAATTGAAGTACGCGAAACATAAACCAGGGGGTTGTTTCTACTCTATGGTTTCGAGAGCAGAAAGGCTTGGTCTGGCAGTGAGTTTCTAGTGAAAGCTGTAGAAACTTATAGTGTGTCGGCTTTTTTGTAGATTTGATGCAAAATGCTGCATCAGATTTTTTTACTTAATTAAATTAAGTAAAATTTTTTTACTACTAGTATTTACTTATACTACGCCTAGATAACCTTAAGTTTTTACATGATATATTTAAGATGATGTACATAGTACATACATGATATACAATAGTAAGTAAGTTCTTTTTTATTTTTTTAATAAACTTAGTATATTTTTAGCGAATTTTCATAATGAAAATGACGCTTATGAGGTTGTTCGGATGACGGAAGTTGAGGGTGGAGTGAGCGGAATCGGTTCCTATTGGCTTCCTGATAAAAAATATATGTCCGAAAAAGTTATATTTATATGTATAATATATAATATGTATATATATATATATATATATATATATATATATATATATATATATATATATATTATATATATATATATATATATATATATATAATATATATATATATTATATATATATATATATATATATATATATATAATATATATATATATATATGTATATATATATATATATGTATGTAAGAGTTTCTACCCTTTCGTATGGCGAACGATAACTCTCGAAGGCGTTCTCAAATTGAAACGAAACTTTGTAAATCGCGAGATGTTGTGGAGGTTACGAGGCCTATTGTTTATAAAAACATTATGACGTCATCAACCAAAGTTATGACGTCATGAAAAAAATAATTTTTTGAAACTTGAAATGGCTTTAAAACAAGGTATATCGTGTTTAGGTAGACAGCTAGCTGAATCGATTAAGACCAATTTCAGCTGAATCGAACCATCACAATTGGCACAAACAGTATACATATATATAATGTTGTATATATGTATACGTCCATGTCAAAGACTCGTACGATATCTGTTGGGTTCAGTAGTGTTAGAGGGTGGGGATATAGTATAATTGAAGGGCCTCTACCTCTTGCTCATCCTGGTAAGCCTGCTGTCCTAGAGAGACAGGACAAAAATGGCTTCCACTAAACCACGGCGAGCAAAGCAGGCCCGTAAAGCGGAAGAACCTCGAAGTAGTCTTTATATGGTCGAATTCATTCTAAAACGATTGCGACCGGTTTCAGCTCAATCAGACAATCCTAAGCATAGATAAACAATATTAACATAGATGGTTCACTCCGAGTGTAGTAGGAACACTCAATTGACAAGTTTGTTTATGATTTTAAGTTGGAGGCCTCATCACTAGAGTCTTGAATAGCGCTAGTAGTAAAAATGTATTTGCTCTATTCTCTACTAGATTGTGCTGTAGTATTTTTTTAAATACAAACAGTTGCCAATCGTTTAGTAAAATAAAATAAAAGTAAACAAGATCTATGGTATACTGTAGTATTCGCGATGTATTTTTGTTTTTCAAACTTGGGGGCCTCATCACGCGAAGCAGCACCATTGTTTTCTTAAAAAATAACAATAATTAATTTTCAGTGTTTTAGACTTAAGATTTAAATTTACTATCTGAATATAACATATCGGGTTGGCGCAAACGGATAAGTAAAGGAAACAAACAAAAATTGAAACTCTGACATTAGAGGTTCAAATCCAAGGGGGGAGAACAGAATGGGTGAAGTAAGAGTGAGAAATCAATTTTTCACTTTTTACCAATTTATACGAAATTCTTATAGAGCTTTCTTGGGATCACTCATCCATCGACTCCTCATCATTTTAGCGCTGAAAAGCGGATGGAAAGACTTGATTACCCTCAACAGCGTTGTTTGGTTGAATAAATAAAAAATAAAAGTGTCAGAAATAAAATATCTGACAGTTTCACGCTGTCACCACTAGACTGTACTACTTGAGCCTCCTGCATCCCATCAACTATTTTTTTTTAAATCTTTGAGTGAGCCATCTATGTTAATATTGTTTATCTATGATCCTAAGTGACGGAAACGGTATTTTTATTTTAAAACAAAAGTCATGAATATATTTTTGTTTATAACGCTTGTTAGTTTTAATATTATAGCATACTATTAATAATAAAGTATTAATAAAATCTTAATTAGTAAAATCAAATTTGTGAGAAATCTGTGTGGAGAGTCTGTGAAAATTCGCTAGGTACATGGCAAAATGCCATGTAACAAGAACAATAATGAAACAACACATCATACGAAAACAACAACAATGTGGCCGCAAAGCGGCCACAGGGAGGCCCCCGGGCCGCGAAGCGGCCCGGTGGGCCGACGCTGTGGAGCGGACGAGGCGCGAAGCGCCGAGGTCGCGTAGCGGCTACGGGCCGAAGGCCCGTATTATTATTATAGGGGATGTGGAAGTGCAGGGTGCACCCTGAACATCTCCATTTTTTTTGTTGGAAAATCTTATATTATAAATAATATGGTAATACAAACAATTGTATGTATACTCTAACAGGAAATAATTTTTTTTTTATTTAAGTAGAACAATGTCTTCTATCTAAGAGAGTTAGCAAAAGGGCCCAACAACGTGGCCTACTTGCTAAGTGATCTATCACCTCTCCCTAATTACTATCACTACAACAACACTATTTTGGCGGAAATAAGTGCTTAAAGTATAAAAATAGAATATTTTAACTTTTATAATGAAGCTGTATTGACATATTTTTTGCTTAAGAACTCAAAGTATTCATTACATTTACAATGTAAAAAATCGGGTGCGGGGTACCTCAGAACATTTCCTCGTCACATCAGATTCGCTACGCTCATCCTCCCATCATCCATATACATATACTATACATATACACTATCATTGAGTCCCTCCCTATTGAAAAATCATTTCTCCTTGTCTTTCCCGCAAGACCCAAAATCTCATTACCTTATTTTCCTTTGGAAATTCGCTTAGCCATTCTAAATAATAAAGCTCTATTAAACTACAACGAATGTTAAAATAAACAATCCTTGCCATGTCTCAAGTTTTCAGTAATTTAAAACTTTACTAACTTCTTTAGAAAATAAAATGTAAATGCTCACATTCTATTAGGACGAAAACCATTAATCTTTTGTATCCTTGAAAAATAATAGATAGATTAAAACATACAATACAATAGCAACGCATTATTGGTCAGTAAAGTGTAATTAAAACTGAAAATTAATCCATATGGTTTTTATTTTCATTTGCGGATGATAAAATAATCTATTCTATGAAAGCCGCAGGTTGATAAAGTCATTTTGGTTTCACTGATTAATCTATTCAGATTATGTGACAAAAGAATAAACAATGGACCAGATTTAATATCTTATTTCAATATGAAATTAACAGTTAGAGTAGCAGATCTAGTGTCCTGTTACAATTTTTGTGTTGCAAGTGCAAACAAGAATAATTACTCTTTGTAAAAAGTTGTTTGTACCCCAAGGTTACGTTAGATAGGTAAATTATACTGCTAAGGTGACAACGTAAAACTGCATAAGGACGTTCACACATAGGAACGTTTTAAACTAATAATGAGTGCAGTCACCAGTGCATGCAACAAAAAAATAACTAGGCAGTGTCAAGATCTGTTATGTAAAAAAAGATTAAACGGGGTTTTGCAAAATAAGCGAATTTCTTTAAGAATAATTCAGTTCATTTGATAGGTAAAAGAGATGTTCTTACTTTTTCTCATGTATACCGAGGGTATATATAAAAATTATTGTCTTCCGAGATTTTTCTTGAATTATCCGTTTCAGGTGTTTTTAAGACCTCCTGTGTGGTTTTTACAAAGTTTTTTGTCCGTATGGGTGTGTGTTTGTTACCATCGTACCTACTAGTGTACCTAGTGCTAGGGAGTTGAAACAAGGTACAAAAATCAATCTTTAGGTCTAGTTGTGCCACCCGGAATTTTATTGACGTCAACAATTATCACTCAGCAAAGACATCGAATATTTATACAACGCAGAAAAATTTGACAATGAGTTTTGAGATTTGACACGCATGTAGACATACAGTGTGTCCCTGGATGGGGTTGCCTATACGTGTAAATGGCAAAAAAATTTCATTTTTCGAAAAAAGTCATTCTTGATAAAAGCTCCTGCATGTTTTTAAACTAAGATTTTTCATATTATTTATTTTTGTTTTTAACGGTAGACTCAAAAACTACAATTTTTGAAAAATGGACGAGGAGTAAAGTAGGCTTAATTTTGACTTTTTGAAAAAAGTATTCTTCATAACATTGTTTAATTGTTTCCCTGAGACAATTTTTCCATTAACAAAATTTAAAATAAAAATGTTCAAAATTCTCCCATTTTACCCTATCATCCAAATTTTGGAAAAATTAAAAGTTGTTCAATCTGGATAAATGATACATTGTTTTGAAGGTCTTGACTAGTGGAACAAAAATGGCAGTATTGTAAACTTCGATTTAAGCAACACCAGCTGAGATATTTAATATTTTACTTAACTAAAATAAGCTGTCAAAAATAATAAAAACAATAACAAATAAACACTTTCCCGTTAAATTAAAATATCTCCCTAATCCGGGGACACACTGTATATAAGACCAACATATGTGCCAAGTTTCATTTCATAATTAGAATTAGTTCAATTTCGATCAAATGACTTATAAACGTTTTTTAAAAAGATTGTAAAAAATCTGAAAAAGATTTAATAAATAAGTATTCCAAGTTTAGCTTAAATACGGCAAGTTATTTTACGGTGTTTGTTAGGTCATACAATTTTAAGAGCATTAAGTGAGGTTACTACCTGGATAGGTGACCGCTGCCAATAAAACGGATTTATTTACTGTTTGCGGACGAGCAAAGCAAGTCTGAAGACGTGTCACAGAATAAATTTGATGATTATTATATTCTGAGGACGAGCGTAGCGAGTCTGATGAAGTGATGATAAGCGTATAAATATCAGTGGTGATACTTCTTGGCTTGACAAGAAAAATGTAATTATTTTATTATTGTTGCTAATAATATAGTTTAAATAGGTTAGATTGAAGTTTGCTTTCTGATATGTTTAGAATAGCAATTGTTCTTGACATTTGTATGATGTTGATGTTAAGTTCGGAATCTGGCTCTATCCTTTTATAAAAAAATAATGTTGTTGGAGGAGTGATTTTTAAATTATATTCTTTTAACTCCTCCTAAGTAGGTACAGGTACAGCCATATAAATCTACTAGTAAATCAATTGCCCAAAACACCCTTACGAAAAATAATACTAAATAAATCCTAATACTAAATAATACTACAGTATTAAAAATAATAATTATCAACATAGGCAATAAATAGAAATCTGAAAACTAAATTATAAAACATATGGGTAAACCAGTAGTGATAGAATAAAAAATAATAATAAAACTTTTAACAACTGTAGTAGTGTAAATAAAATTGGTTAATTTATTGTTTTTATCTCCAGACGGAGAGTAAAGTTTATTAACAAGTTTTTAGGGAGTAAAGAAGCACTTTCCGCTCCCAAGGGAGAAAAAGTGTTTCCTATTATAGGGTTATTAGAGCCAATTATACCAATTTTTTAGGGGAGTGGTATTCTTTAAATTTAAAAAGGTGACCAATCATTTTTTTGTAATTTTTATTTGCTCAAAATCCGTTTTAGGTCAAAAGAATTTGTTTAGAGCAATATTTTTTTTTTTTTTTTGGTGGCAGCCCCCCAAAATTTATTAGAGGGTCCGACTCAAAAAAATAAGAATAAAATACAACAAAACATGTTAAAATAAAATCAACGTCTGGAGATAAAATCTTGTATGCACCTCGGAAGTAAACTGCTATTTTCCCTTAGACGTGAAAGTTTGTGACAATTGTGCATTATGAGTAAAATTAGTTGGACGTAATCCATTGTCAGAACTATTTACAATTAACGACGTTTCGGGAGCAGGTACTTCTCCCATCATCAGGTTCGTCTTGAGAAAGACGGTGTGTGAGTCAAGTGTTGGGTGTTAGGACTTTAACCTAACTTCGTAGGCAGGTATCAACGACTTGTTATGCACTTTGAAACCTTGTCTACGATGGGGCCTTCCCCGGTCTATATAGGGATTAGGGTTCCTTATATACCTCCTAGCTACCTGCGAATACGTATTATCGAGATCTTTCAAGTTCTAATACTGCCTTTTTAGCTCCTTCTTCAGCATTGGGATCCATATCGGATCGATATTGATGCTTGTTTGGCTTATGGGTGGGTTCTCGGACGTCGCCATATAGGCTGCTTCTTTAATTTTCCGGTTTCTCCAATGCTCCTCTTTATGAATGATTTTTGCTTCATTCCATTGCATTCGGTGGTCATTCTCCCATACATGAGCTGCTATTTTTGATCTCTCAAGTTCCTCCCCTTCGTACGTATCCTTTATGTTCTTGAACCCTGGTATCTAGAGGTCTTCCAGATTCTCCGTAGTATACTTGCCCACACTCGCACGGTATTGCGTATATACTATTTTTCGAATCCTGAGAATCGTTCTTTGGCCTTGTCTTAGTCAGGGTCTTCCTTAAGGTTGTTTTAGACTTGAATGTTGTCCTGATCTTATATTTGCTTCCTATTCGTCTTATCTTTTCGGATAGTCCTTTGTAGTATGGTATTACTACTGAGGCCTTGACCGTTGTAGGTTCTTCAGGTTCGAGTCTTTCCGGTCTTGGTGTGAATACCGATTTAATTGCTTTTACGGGGTACCCGTTTCTTTTCATCGTGGTTTTCAAGTGTTCCTCTTCTTCTTTCAGTTTGTCTGGGTCCGAGCAGATGGCTTTAGCTCTTTGATGAAGGCACTTGAATATACCCACTTTAATGCTGTTGGAATGGTGGGAAGTATAATCCAGGTATCTGTCAGTGTGGGTTGGTTTTCTATACACTGATGTCTTGATAGTGTTACTGCTACGGTCCACTAGAATGTCTAGGAAGGGTAACTTTTTACTGACTTCGATCTCTGAAGTGAATTGTATACATGGACGTAAATTGTTTATATGTTTTATGAACTCATCTAATGCTTGTAACCCGTGAGGCCATATTATGAAGGTGTCATCTACATATCTCTTCCAGATTTTTGGCTTCTTGGGAGCGGATCTGATGGCTAGTTCTTCGAAATATTCCATGTATATATCACTGATTATTGGTGATTTAGGGTTACCCATTGCCATGCCATCTATTTGTTCATAGAAGTCATTACCTAGTTGGAAGTAGGTAGTTGTCAGACGTATTTCTAGTAGATCCATTATGAGGTTAATGCTGAGTTCTGTCCTGTCTTGTAGTGTGGTGTCCGTCTCAAGTTTCGATCTGACTACTTCTAGTGCTTCTTTGGTGTCCGTCTCAAGTTTCGATCTAACTACTTCTAGTGCTTCTTTGGACTGGTACGTTGGTAAATAGGCTTACAACGTCTAGACTTACAAGTAAGTCATCTTGCACTACCTCCCAGTTGTTACACTGTTCAATGAAGTCTTTAGAGTTAGTTACTGCGGAGTCCGTGTTTCCTTTAAGAGGTGATATTATTGGTAGTAGATATTGACTGACTGGGTGGGTCGGTGAATCTATAGAACTATTGATTGGTCTAAGTGGTGTCCCGTCTTTGTGAACCTTCGGTAACCCATACAAGTGAGGTGGTTTGCTATACGTGTGTTTCAGTTTCCTCCATATCGGTCCTTTTACAGGAATTTTATGTGTTTTGAGAACCGCTGCTATTTTATTTTCTATGGATTCCGTTGGGTCTTTAGTTAATTTCCTAAATTTGTCATTGTCAGTTAGTGCGTTGAGCTTGTCTTCGTAATCTGTCTTGTCCATTACTATTGTCGTATTCCCTTTGTCGGCTGGTAGAATCATAATCGAGTTGTCTGCTTTTAGAGATTTAAGAGCCCTAATTTCTGACTTGCTGATGTTGCATTGAGGTTTCTTCACATTCTCTAAAGCTGCCCGTATCTTCCATCTATACTCGGTAGCTTCTTCCGTTTCCAATTTGGAACAGGCGTCTTCAACTGCTACTGCGATATCGAATTTTGGCGGTTCTTTTGGTATGACCGAGAAGTTTAGACCTTTGTTCAATACCGACTCCTCATCGGGCGTGAGTATACGTTTGGAAAGATTTTTCACTGCTTGTAACGGTTGTAATGTTACTGTGCCGTTATTCTTTCTTCGAGATTTGAGCGCCTCGAGTTTGTGTTTGTGGCTCGTCTTTCTCTTTTCATGTTCACGATGGTAGTGAGTTTTAACTATATCATCAACTTTACTCATGTCCTCCGCCGTCAAGGTTGTGACTAGTTTATTAAGTAGCGATCTTATTTCGGTATTCAGTTTAGATTTCCTGAATCGATGGTAGTTGATGCTATCTCTAATTAGAGACCAGCTAGCTTTTTCTAAGATCTTGTATGCTCGGTGGCTTTCGTAGGGAGGTTTAAGTTGAAACCCATTGGGTATTACTCTTTCATCTCTGCATTTGCAGAGAAACGTTAGATGGTTTTTCTCCTTTGCTAACTTAATCATCTTTCTCTCATACTCTCTGAATGTGTTAAGTATTCCAGGTCCATACTGGTTTAACTTAGACGTGAAAGTTTGTGACAATGGTGCATTATGAGTAAAATTAGTTGGACGTAATCCATTGTCAGTACTATTTACAATTAACGACGTTTCGGGAGCAGGTACTTCTCCCATCATCAGGTTCGTCTTGAGAAAGACGGTGTGTGAGTCAAGTGTTGGGTGTTAGGACTTTAACCTAACTTCGTAGGCAGGTATCAACGACTTGTTATGCACTTTGAAACCTTGTCTACGATGGGGCCTTCCCCGGTCTATATAGGGATTAGGGTTCCTTATATACCTCCTAGCTACCTGCGAATACGTATTATCGAGATCTTTCAAGTTCTAATACTGCCTTTTTAGCTCCTTCTTCAGCATTGGGATCCATATCGGATCGATATTGATGCTTGTTTGGCTTATGGGTGGGTTCTCGGACGTCGCCATATAGGCTGCTTCTTTAATTTTCCGGTTTCTCCAATGCTCCTCTTTATGAATGATTTTTGCTTCATTCCATTGCATTCGGTGGTCATTCTCCCATACATGAGCTGCTATTTTTGATCTCTCAAGTTCTCCCCTTCGTACGTATCCTTTATGTTCTTGAACCCTGGTATCTAGAGGTCTTCCAGATTCTCCGTAGTATACTTGCCCACACTCGCACGGTATTGCGTATATACTATTTTTCGAATCCTGAGAATCGTTCTTTGGCCTTGTCTTAGTCAGGGTCTTCCTTAAGGTTGTTTTAGACTTGAATGTTGTCCTGATCTTATATTTGCTTCCTATTCGTCTTATCTTTTCGGATAGTCCTTTGTAGTATGGTATTACTACTGAGGCCTTGACCGTTGTAGGTTCTTCAGGTTCGAGTCTTTCCGGTCTTGGTGTGAATACCGATTTAATTGCTTTTACGGGGTACCCGTTTCTTTTCATCGTGGTTTTCAAGTGTTCCTCTTCTTCTTTCAGTTTGTCTGGGTCCGAGCAGATGGCTTTAGCTCTTTGATGAAGGCACTTGAATATACCCACTTTAATGCTGTTGGAATGGTGGGAAGTATAATCCAGGTATCTGTCAGTGTGGGTTGGTTTTCTATACACTGATGTCTTGATAGTATTACTGCTACGGTCCACTAGAATGTCTAGGAAGGGTAACTTTTTACTGACTTCGATCTCTGAAGTGAATTGTATACATGGACGTAAATTGTTTATATGTTTTATGAACTCATCTAATGCTTGTAACCCGTGAGGCCATATTATGAAGGTGTCATCTACATATCTCTTCCAGATTTTTGGCTTCTTGGGAGCGGATCTGATGGCTAGTTCTTCGAAATATTCCATGTATATATCACTGATTATTGGTGATAGGGGGTTACCCATTGCCATGCCATCTATTTGTTCATAGAAGTCATTACCTAGTTGGAAGTAGGTAGTTGTCAGACGTATTTCTAGTAGATCCATTATGAGGTTAATGCTGAGTTCTGTCCTGTCTTGTAGTGTGGTGTCCGTCTCAAGTTTCGATCTGACTACTTCTAGTGCTTCTTTGGTGTCCGTCTCAAGTTTCGATCTAACTACTTCTAGTGCTTCTTTGGACTGGTACGTTGGTAAATAGGCTTACAACGTCTAGACTTACAAGTAAGTCATCTTGCACTACCTCCCAGTTGTTACACTGTTCAATGAAGTCTTTAGAGTTAGTTACT
This sequence comes from Microvelia longipes, assembly GCA_018340805.1. NCBI lineage: Eukaryota > Metazoa > Arthropoda > Insecta > Hemiptera > Veliidae > Microvelia > Microvelia longipes. The sequence continues at coordinate 18,142,880 of JACMZG010001911.1, forward strand.
GCGGAGTCCGTGTTTCCTTTAAGAGGTGATATTATTGGTAGTAGATATTGACTGACTGGGTGGGTCGGTGAATCTATAGAACTATTGATTGGTCTAAGTGGTGTCCCGTCTTTGTGAACCTTCGGTAACCCATACAAGTGAGGTGGTTTGCTATACGTGTGTTTCAGTTTCCTCCATATCGGTCCTTTTACAGGAATTTTATGTGTTTTGAGAACCGCTGCTATTTTATTTTCTATGGATTCCGTTGGGTCTTTAGTTAATTTCCTAAATTTGTCATTGTCAGTTAGTGCGTTGAGCTTGTCTTCGTAATCTGTCTTGTCCATTACTATTGTCGTATTCCCTTTGTCGGCTGGTAGAATCATAATCGAGTTGTCTGCTTTTAGAGATTTAAGAGCCCTAATTTCTGACTTGCTGATGTTGCATTGAGGTTTCTTCACATTCTCTAAAGCTGCCCGTATCTTCCATCTATACTCGGTAGCTTCTTCCGTTTCCAATTTGGAACAGGCGTCTTCAACTGCTACTGCGATATCGAATTTTGGCGGTTCTTTTGGTATGACCGAGAAGTTTAGACCTTTGTTCAATACCGACTCCTCATCGGGCGTGAGTATACGTTTGGAAAGATTTTTCACTGCTTGTAACGGTTGTAATGTTACTGTGCCGTTATTCTTTCTTCGAGATTTGAGCGCCTCGAGTTTGTGTTTGTGGCTCGTCTTTCTCTTTTCATGTTCACGATGGTAGTGAGTTTTAACTATATCATCAACTTTACTCATGTCCTCCGCCGTCAAGGTTGTGACTAGTTTATTAAGTAGCGATCTTATTTCGGTATTCAGTTTAGATTTCCTGAATCGATGGTAGTTGATGCTATCTCTAATTAGAGACCAGCTAGCTTTTTCTAAGATCTTGTATGCTCGGTGGCTTTCGTAGGGAGGTTTAAGTTGAAACCCATTGGGTATTACTCTTTCATCTCTGCATTTGCAGAGAAACGTTAGATGGTTTTTCTCCTTTGCTAACTTAAATCATCTTTCTCTCATACTCTCTGAATGTGTTAAGTATTCCAGGTCCATACTGGTTTAACTTAGACGTGAAAGTTTGTGACAATGGTGCATTATGAGTAAAATTAGTTGGACGTAATCCATTGTCAGTACTATTTACAATTAACGACGTTTCGGGAGCAGGTACTTCTCCCATCATCAGGTTCGTCTTGAGAAAGACGGTGTGTGAGTCAAGTGTTGGGTGTTAGGACTTTAACCTAACTTCGTAGGCAGGTATCAACGACTTGTTATGCACTTTGAAACCTTGTCTACGATGGGGCCTTCCCCGGTCTATATAGGGATTAGGGTTCCTTATATACCTCCTAGCTACCTGCGAATACGTATTATCGAGATCTTTCAAGTTCTAATACTGCCTTTTTAGCTCCTTCTTCAGCATTGGGATCCATATCGGATCGATATTGATGCTTGTTTGGCTTATGGGTGGGTTCTCGGACGTCGCCATATAGGCTGCTTCTTTAATTTTCCGGTTTCTCCAATGCTCCTCTTTATGAATGATTTTTGCTTCATTCCATTGCATTCGGTGGTCATTCTCCCATACATGAGCTGCTATTTTTGATCTCTCAAGTTCTCCCCTTCGTACGTATCCTTTATGTTCTTGAACCCTGGTATCTAGAGGTCTTCCAGATTCTCCGTAGTATACTTGCCCACACTCGCACGGTATTGAACAAAGGTCTAAACTTCTCGGTCATACCAAAAGAACCGCCAAAATTCGATATCGCAGTAGCAGTTGAAGACGCCTGTTCCAAATTGGAAACGGAAGAAGCTACCGAGTATAGATGGAAGATACGGGCAGCTTTAGAGAATGTGAAGAAACCTCAATGCAACATCAGCAAGTCAGAAATTAGGGCTCTTAAATCTCTAAAAGCAGACAACTCGATTATGATTCTACCAGCCGACAAAGGGAATACGACAATAGTAATGGACAAGACAGATTACGAAGACAAGCTCAACGCACTAATTGACAATGACAAATTTAGGAAATTAACTAAAGACCCAACGGAATCCATAGAAAATAAAATAGCAGCGGTTCTCAAAACACATAAAATTCCTGTAAAAGGACCGATATGGAGGAAACTGAAACACACGTATAGCAAACCACCTCACTTGTATGGGTTACCGAAGGTTCACAAAGACGGGACACCACTTAGACCAATCAATAGTTCTATAGATTCACCGACCCACCCAGTCAGTCAATATCTACTACCAATAATATCTCCTCTTAAAGGAAACACGGACTCCGCAGTAATTAACTCTAAAGACTTCATTGAACAGTGTAACAACTGGGAGGTAGGGCAAGATGACTTACTTGTAAGTCTAGACGTTGTAAGCCTATTTACCAACGTACCAGTCAAAGAAGCACTAGAAGTAGTTAGATCGAAACTTGAGACGGACACCACACTACTAGACAGGACAGAACTCAGCATTAACCTCATAATGGATCTACTAGAAATATGTCTGACAACTACCTACTTCCAACTAGGTAATGACTTCTATGAACAAATAGATGGCATGGCAATGGGTAACCCTCTATCACCAATAATCAGTGATATATACATGGAATATTTCGAAGAACTAGCCATCAGATCCGCTCCCAAGAAGCCAAAAATCTGGAAGAGATATGTAGATGATACCTTCATAATATGGCCTCACGGGTTACAAGCATTAGATGAGTTCATAAAACATATAAACAATTTACGTCCATGTATACAATTCACTTCAGAGATCGAAGTCAGTAAAAAGTTACCCTTCCTAGACATTCTAGTGGACCGTAGCAGTAATACTATCAAGACATCAGTGTATAGAAAACCAACCCACACTGACAGATACCTGGATTATACTTCCCACCATTCCAACAGCATTAAAGTGGGTATATTCAAGTGCCTTCATCAAAGAGCTAAAGCCATCTGCTCGGACCCAGACAAACTGAAAGAAGAAGAGGAACACTTGAAAACCACGATGAAAAGAAACGGGTACCCCGTAAAAGCAATTAAATCGGTATTCACACCAAGACCGGAAAGACTCGAACCTGAAGAACCTACAACGGTCAAGGCCTCAGTAGTAATACCATACTACAAAGGACTATCCGAAAAGATAAGACGAATAGGAAGCAAATATAAGATCAGGACAACATTCAAGTCTAAAACAACCTTAAGGAAGACCCTGACTAAGACAAGGCCAAAGAACGATTCTCAGGATTCGAAAAATAGTATATACGCAATACCGTGCGAGTGTGGGCAAGTATACTACGGAGAATCTGGAAGACCTCTAGATACCAGGGTTCAAGAACATAAAGGATACGTACGAAGGGGAGAACTTGAGAGATCAAAAATAGCAGCTCATGTATGGGAGAATGACCACCGAATGCAATGGAATGAAGCAAAAATCATTCATAAAGAGGAGCATTGGAGAAACCGGAAAATTAAAGAAGCAGCCTATATGGCGACGTCCGAGAACCCACCCATAAGCCAAACAAGCATCAATATCGATCCGATATGGATCCCAATGCTGAAGAAGGAGCTAAAAAGGCAGTATTAGAACTTGAAAGATCTCGATAATACGTATTCGCAGGTAGCTAGGAGGTATATAAGGAACCCTAATCCCTATATAGACCGGGGAAGGCCCCATCGTAGACAAGGTTTCAAAGTGCATAACAAGTCGTTGATACCTGCCTACGAAGTTAGGTTAAAGTCCTAACACCCAACACTTGACTCACACACCGTCTTTCTCAAGACGAACCTGATGATGGGAGAAGTACCTGCTCCCGAAACGTCGTTAATTGTAAATAGTTCTGACAATGGATTACGTCCAACTAATTTTGCTATTTTCCCCTCGCAATTACCGCCCAGTTAATAGTCATAATTCCCTCGGCTTTGCCTCGGGAATCAAACACATAAATCCCTCGGCTACGCCTCGGGAGTTAATTATATTGGTTCCCTCGGCTTACGCCTTAGGAACCAATTAACTGCTCAGGGAAATAATAGCATTCTTTACTCCCTTGGTGCATAAATAACTATTGTTAATTCATAATCAACAAACATTATGCCTGTTAATGTTGGGGTGCTCGTATTTTTATGTTTAGAGAATGACACGAAGAAAATTACTTAAGACCTAACATTAAGAAGAAGGCTTAATTTTTTACTTGACTTGGGCCAAATTTAGTACGAGTGATTGTAATATGTAGAGGGACTAACGTGGAAGACGTCATAAATCAACAAGTATGATTGCCGAGGCCATGTCATTGGAACCTTTTGGTTGAAGCGTCTCTTTTTCGGAAGGTATTCAGGAGCCACGACTGTATTATTTCAAAAAGGAAGAAACATTAAGTACCACACTGGCATCAAACTTCCCTACTTTGAAGCTCTACGGTGTTGGTACATTAATACACGCATTTATAATTTCGAACGCTGTATCTTTTATGTATAAGTTGGTGCAAATATATATATATATATATATATATATTATATATATATATATATATATATATATATATATATATATATAATATTATATATATATATATATATATATATATATATATATATATATATATATATATTATATATATATACTATATATATATATATATATATATATATATATATTATATATAATATATATATATATATATATATATATATATATATATATTATATATATTTTCACTAATTACTGACCTTTCAGTAATGTTTTAGTTTAAAAGTTTGAAATTTACAAAAAATAGATATATACTCAGAGATTCCTATAATTTCTAAAGAGATTCTATAAAGACGCAGTGCATTAGCGTATTAATCCAAAAGAAATCCGCTAAGTAAAGCTAGAGAATAGTTTGTTTAGAATACATGTATTTAATGCACATAATAATATACTCACTACCGCGCCTATAGACACTCCTCTACAACTCATTCACTATTTCGTTTGAAAAGCAAATGTCATAATTTTAATAGAAGTTCCGGTAATATTGCAATTGCAGCTTTTATAACAAAAGATCAAATTACTAAAAGCATTATAAATGTTTAAAAACAAATAATATGCATCGCGTAATTTCCAAGTAAATGTAATGTATACTCATGGGCATTATATTACATTTTACACTAAAAATTAAAACGGGGTTGCAACCTTCAACAATTATATTGATCATTTGATACTAAGTTTGCAAAACATGAACTGCTGACCCAATATAATCGTTCGAGAGACATCTTGGAATTTAACAATTAAAATGTTATTTTACATCTGGGAACTCTTCAATCATTCGACATTTCGACATAATTAATGGCTCAAAAGTATAACAAGTCCTACTATTTTTCGTTATGTCTGACTTGTGAGAACGCTGACAGAGCCTGAATTTACTCTGTTCTTTATTTAAAAAACTAAAAACATAAAAGAGGTATTTTCCAGAGACGAGCAGTCATACTAAACGACATAATTAGAAGTATGAAATTCTTAATATGAATAATTAATAAAGGGGAGATGAAATAAAACTTTTCGTAAAACCCAGAGAGGTTACATCAGATGTATTCGTGAACATACAAAATATGGAGTAGTCACTATAATAGAAGGATACTTAAGCAAATATATTTTGTGATAGTTATACTTGAAGAATGCAGTAGAGTAACATGAACGAAAGCTAAGTAAACAATAATACCACAGGCATGTGCCATCGTATTTATGAGATTTTATTGAAATGCTAATTGAATAATAAAAAAATCGGGTACGGTGTACATCCGAACTTTTACTCATCACATCGGATTCGCTACGCTCATCCTCCCTGCTTTGGACTCGCTTCGTTCATCCCCAGAATATACAATTCGCCAAATTTAATCTGTAGCATGTCCTCCGACTTGATTTGCTCGTTCTCAGATAGTAAATACATCCGTTTCATTCTCAGCGGTCACCCATACAGCATTGACCACGCTCAATGCTGCTTATTTTTTATGATCTAACAAAACCCATGAGTATATTTGTCATATTAAAACAAAACTTAGTGTACTTTTTTATTGCGTAAAGGTACACATTTTTACTAAATTTCAACTGAATTAAATTATTTTCCGATTTTTTACAATTTTTTAAAAAACGTACACAAGTCATTTGATAATAATTGAACTAATGCTGATAATGTAATGAAACATGTCACATATGTTAGTCTTATACATAGCCACATGCCTGCCAAATCTCAATCTAATCGTATCATTTTTTCACCGTTTATGATTTTTCTAAATTTTCTCTGAGTCATTATTGCGGTTTAATGGCGTCTTAAAAAATAATTTTCCAAATAGCACAATTACAGCAGTAGATTGATTTTTCTACAAAGTTTTAACTCTCTAGCATAAATACACTATGGAACTACGATGATAGCAGATACACACAAACCATGCGATATTTTCCAAGGGATTTATACATTAGTTTTTCTGAGGCTGATCTACTTTAAGTGTTGTATAGAATTGTGAGTATTAATAAATTCTTTATGGTTCCAAATGGGGATCCGACAAAAATTTCACGCTTATAAGGTTGGTCATTTGCATTATTTATATTTATTAGTCAGTTTAGTTTAAGATAATACATTTACAGCATTGACTATTTTAAATCCATTTTCTTCTTTTTCAGTCAATAAAGAGCCTTTTACTCCGTTCGGAGAAAAGTAATTTTCTTAATATAAGTATAGTAAATAAATGAGAACTAAGGAAGATTCCAGTATTAAGTTCAGGGACAGGAAATTCCAGGATACTCTAACCAAAAAAACTAACATTTCAAAAATAAATTAGAATCTTTTTAAACATTAAATAATTAAATTATTAACATATATTTTAATAAAATTAGATTATTTCATTTGAAACTTATTTCATTGAAAATCTTTGTTTAATTTTTAATAACTAAAGGTGTTTTTGACAGATTATTATTAAAATTGTTAAACATCACTTAAGTTTGATATGCCCGGTTTGAAATTGATTAATAAGGTTATTATATTTGTAATTCTTTGAATAACATTGTTCCAAAAATTTTAGCAGGAACAACAAAATGTTCAAAAAATATAAAATTCAAAATCTTAAATTAAAAATAATTAAATAATAAATGCTAATATATAAAAATACAATTAATTATAAATTCCTTTGATATTAACAATTTATTTATTACACAGTAATAATTAAGTATTTTAAGGAAATGCGCTAAAACCTTTAAAGATAAACAGTAACTAAGCTTTGTAGTAGTGCAAATAATAGTGCGTACTGCTAATTTTAGAGACAAAACTTTGTGTAACCAATTATGCGCGTTTCCTTGACACAATGAGTTGCGAGCAGTGCTTAACAATTGGGTATCAGCATATACCCATTAGGTTGTAAAGCATATACCGGAACCTTAAGCAAGAAATGGGTTGTTAAGCACGGAAACACGAATTATAAATAAAATTTGCCTGATATGCGGACCACCGCGCCAGAATTATTTAGTAGTTATAAACTTATATAATGTAAAAATGATACAAAATTATCGTCCCTACCAAGATTATTGTTAAGCACGGAAACACGCATCCAAAGGAAATTCGCCAGACATGCGGACCACCGCGCCAGAATTATTTTGTTGTTGTAAACTTATATTATGTTAAAAAAAGTCGGGTACGAGGTACCTCGGAACTTCTCCTCATTACATCGGATTCGCTTCGCTCGTCCTCAGAAATACAGTTCACCAAATTTAAACTGCAACATTCCCTTTGACTCGCTTATCTCGTCTTCAGATAGTAAATTCATCCGTATCATTCTGAGCAGTCACCCATAAAGCATTGACCACGCTCAATGCTCCTTAATTTTTATCATCAAACGAAACTCATGCGGATATACTTGTCGTATTGAAACGAAACATAGTGTACTTATTTCTTAGGTAATAATATGTACGGCATTTCAACTCAATTGGACCATTTTTCTTTTTTTTCAAATTTTTTAAAAAACGTACACAAGTCATTTAATAAAAATTGAACCAATGCTGATAATTAAATAATTATGTATAAGACATATATTAGTCTACATGTTAGTATACATAGTCACATGTGTGCCAAATTTCAATTCGATCGCACCATTTTCCCGCGTTTTATGATTTTTAGAAATTTATGCTGTATCATTAATGCTGGTTAATGTCATAGAAAAAAATAAATTCTGAATAGCACAACCACAGCGGTAGACTGATTTTTGTACCAAATTTCAACTCGCTAGAATAAATGCACTGGGCGCTACGAAGATAACAGATACACACATAAAAACAGACAACTTTTCAAAAACCACTCAGGAGGCCTTAAAAACACTGAAACTGATGATGCCGGTTTTATCTTGGTTTCGGATTTTGTGCAAACAATACTTTTTCTAAATACCTACGGCATAAATATAACAGTAAAAAATTATCGTCCCTATCAGGATTGGTTTTTAAGAACGAAAACGCGCATCCCAAAGGAAATTCACCCTACATGCGCATCACTGCGTCAGAATTATTATTCATCTTCAATAAATAATGATGCGAATATATTTTCTAAGATATATATGGCAGATATATAACCAAAATTTAAAAAAAAGAAAAAACCTTATTGCATATGTAAATACAATTAAAATAATAGAAGTGTAAAATTAAATACTGCCCTCCACGGCACAAGAATATTCTTTTATTCTTTAGTGGAGGGAAATACCTCTATGTAAAAATGTATATTAAAATTGTTGTAACGATAAATAAATAAAGGTTAAAAAAAAATAAAAGGTTGTTAAGATCCTTCTATTTCTGAAAGGTTGTTCAATATTAGCCTTCTTGCCTATTAGGTTGTTAAGATCCTTCTATTTCTGAAAGGTTGTTCTATATTAGCCTTCTTGCCTATAAGGTTGTTAAGATCCTTCCATTTCTGAAAGGTTGTTCTATATTAGACTTCTTGCCTATAATGTTGTTAAGATCCTTCTATTTCTGAAAGGTTGTTCTATATTAGCCTTCTTGCCTATAAGGTTGTTTAGATCCTTCCATTTCTGAAAGGTTGTTCTATATTAGCCTTCTTGCCTATAAGGTTGTTTAGATCCTTCCATTTCTGAAAGGTTGTTCTATATTAGCCTTCTTGCCAATTAGGGTGATGGATAAGTTTTCTGAAACCTATAATGTTGTATGACTTATAGTGTATTCCTAAACGTGTCATGTTTTTGAATGTTGGATTAGTTTTAAAAGCTTAAAGAAGTTTTTATTTAACCTGTATATAAGTTGAAAAACTATTGTATTATCGAGGCCCTACTGTAATTAAATTATAATGCTTCCGGTACAACCAGAATTTTATCCAACGACTTATAAGGTAGTTGGAAATATTCTACTATTCCTGAAAAGATAATAATAATAATAATAATAAAATGTTTATTTATGATATTTGTTATTTTATGTTCTTTATGATGTTTGTTTTAGATGTACTATTAGTCCTCTTCTACAATAAGTTTGTTAAATTAGTTTTCTGAAAACTATTAAAAATCGGATACGGGGTACCTCGGAACTTTTCTTCATCAAATCGGATTCGCTACGCACATCCTCTCTGCTTCGGAGTCGCTCCGCTCGTCCTCAGAATATACAAGTCGTTCAATTTATACTTTCGCTCGTCCTCAGATGGAAAATGCATCCGTTTTATTCCAAAGGTCACCCATCCAGGCACTGAGCACACTGGATTGCTGCTTAAGGTATATGATCTAATAAAACTCATGGATATACATGTCGTATTGAAACGAAACTTAGTGCACTTATTTATTACGTAAAGGTATATACTTGTGCCGAATTTCAACTTCATTATTTTCAGCTTTTTCCAATTAAAAATAAGCGTATACAAAACATTCAATAAAAATTGAACTAATGCTAATAATAAGATGGAACTTCGCTCATACGTTAGTCAAATACATGGCTATATTCGTGCCACATTTTAATCAAAGTGCATCATTTTTCCGAGTGTCATGTTTTTTTTAATTTTTGCTGAAGCATTATTGCGGGGCAATGACGCCATAATGTTTTTCCAAAAAGCACAACTACAGCGGTAGACTGATTTTTTGTACAAAGTTTTAAGTCTCTAGCATAAATACACTGGGAGTATATGATAACAGACACACACTTTACGAAAACCACTCAAGAGGCTTCAAAAACACCTAAAACGGATAATGCCGGTGACATCCTGGTTTCGGACTTTTTTGCACACACAATACTTTTACTATATACCTGCGGTATAAATAAGGAAAAGTAATAAAACGGAAATAAAAATAAAATTTTAATTTGATATTATTCAAAAAGATTGATTGCAAATGTATTCAAGAGTTTGTACGAAAGGTAAGAGATTTTAGCTCTAACTGTCAACCTGTTGAATAAGTTCCTTGTATGCAAGATTAAAGATAACTTAATAAGTAATAAGAATTATATAACTTACTTCATCGCAAGTTAAGATCAACGAAATAAAGTTAGAAATGCACAAGTGCAAGAAGGATAACAAAACAAAATAAAAAAGCTATCATTAATTCAACCAACAACTATTCCATTTCATTCAGAGAATAAAAATCTATACTAGAACATAGTTGATAAAAATAAAGTCGATTATGTTCTTTAAAACAAAAAAATACTGAATAACACTGAATAAAAACATAAAAAGGTACAATTATGAAAATTGATGTGGTATTCTCTCAATAATTCTAAAAGGCTCCCTTCTTGTTTTTATAAAACTCATTTTTTATAAAACAATTATTCGACTCCCGCCATGACGCCTATTAGAGAATTATTTCCAAATGAAATTCGCTAAAAGAATAATAAAATAGAGTAAAGCGGCATTCAAAATACAAATAAAATTACTTTCGGCAAATTTCATTTTATTTTGACATTTCTTGACTCTTATGATCTACTTTATGATTTATTTTGTCACGATCCCGTTTACATTCATATAGTAAAAATTAATTGATATAGCTTATTTCGCAAAGTATTTATTTAAGAGTTTTTCCTTAAGCGAGCCATATGGCAAGAGAGTCGTGCTTGAAACGTATCCAAGAGTACGGTATATGATCACAACTATATATATATGGTCACAGCTATATTGGGACTTCGTTAGTCTATTGTTGTTACAAAACTTAATGGATTATTTCTTTACATTCTAAAGTGAATGTGGTACGAAGAGAATTAAATGTTTGCTAGACCTGGTGCCACTTATTCTACATACTCAAAGGACAATGTATAAACACAGAGATATTAATCTTAAACTGGTATACAATGGACATTAATAGTTTTTCTAAGTTATTTATTTCTTTCACGGATAGTTAAATTCATAATATTTGTATGCATGCTGCATGTATTCTTGCATATAATTTTGTGCATTCTGCACCATATTTACGCGGCTCTAATTTTAGAAGCATCATAACCTTATTAACACAAGTTTAGAGTCGTCAGCGGATTTTTAAACACATAAAAGCTGATTTCTTAGCATTAACATTAGTCATTTAGAAGTTCAATGTAAGCCGCTACAGTGGAATGTTAGAGAATGCATTTAGCAAAAGGTTTTAAACTAACGACACAGTACAAAAACATCTGGCATGCCGGACGAATTCCCTTTAAAATGCATTGTCCCGTGCTTAACAAGCCGTTTCTTGTTCATATTTATTTCACTGGATATACAAAACTATTTATTTATTACAAAGAAAAAACATTTCTGTACAGACGATGAACCATTTGAGGCAAAAAATAAAAATAATAATATGCATCTACATATACATAAAAAAGATAATAAGATAATTATATAATAAGATAATGTGCCAAGTTTCATGTCATCATCAGTATAGTTATATTTTTATCAAATGACTTGAAAACGTTTTGGTAAATTTTCAAATAATTGCGCTAATGGGATTGTTGTCATGAGAGGGAGTGGGGGGTATTTTTTTGGAAGGGGAATATATATATATATAATTATAAATTAAAAAAAATATATAACTATAATAAATAAAACCAATGGAATAAATAAACATTTTATTATTATTATTATTATTATTTTATTATTAAATAAATCGAGCGAAGTGAGTGCATGGGTAACCACCACTTATTCTTGTTTTACCCACTGAAATAAAAGTATGTATCATCTAAAGACAAGCGAAGCAAGTCCGAAGACGTGTTCCAGTATACTTTTAATAATCTTTATACTCCGAGGACGAGTGAAGCGATTCCAAAATTGGAAGGATGAGCGAAGCGAATCTGATTCGATAAGGAAAAGTCCCAAAGTACCCAATTTGTAATAATATATATGTATATTTAAAAAAAAGTAATTGCATCAACACCCACTAAAAATGTTAACAACCTTGATAAGTACACTTTTATGACAGACAATAAAATTACAGGTGTGTTCAGAGCGGAATTATTTTAATTACTTATTTTATACTTTATCATGATTTACTATATAACTGTTTATTCTCTTTAGTCCTCTCTCTCTCTCTCTCCATTCCTACTTTGTTTGAAGTTTTTAATGTGTACATTTTTTTTTTGAAAGGAGCCTAAAAAATAATTGTTCTAAAATGCATTCAATGCCACTAAAATTTATATTGTTCTTTGCTTTCAATTAAAAGTAGAAATGATATATTTAAGTAGATCTATATTCTTATACTAACCATTTATATATCGAGTTCAATTGAAAAGAGCCCTATATTTATTTAATACCTGTTATAATAAATCGCATGCTAGGCGTTGTCTTTACTGTAAATGGTGTGAAGGCTGCTGATTTAAAGCCGTTTTCAAATTTCGGATTTTATTTTTTGGGCGCCCGAGGGTTTATCACGATTTTAAAGTTGGTATTAATTGTTTGTCAATTGTTATTTAAGATATGAATATTCATGAGAAACAATGGCCGAAATCATATTTTACATTTTGACTATCAAAATTTTAAATTTTTAAATAGAGGTCAGATGTCAAATAGCTTAAGGACTCACTTATTTGTTTTATGTATTTCTTAAATCTGGTGGCTCAAAAAACCCTTAAATTATAATTATAACATAAACTTACAACATAAAATATAGAATTACCTGAGATTTATTTTCATTTTGTGTTACCAAATGATTTAAAACGAATATATGCAACAAAGTATTGTTGACGATGAGTATGAAACACAATAATATCTCAAACCTTTGTAGTTTATATACATAAAGTTTTAAATATAGATTGTACAGATGTTAATCCGAAACCTTAAATTCCAAGTATAATAAAACTGTTGGCTACTAGCGCTACCAAGTAGAGAACTCTAAAACTAAGGCTATCGTGACTCTAAAACTAAGGCTATCGTAACTCTACAACTCTAAAACTATCGTAAAAATAATCGATCTTATTTCACCTCGAGTCTTATCAGTCTCGCACATTTCAATGACACTAGAGAAAGAACCTGTAGTTTAATACACGGCTAAAATCAGTTGACAGCGTGTGAAAAAAATGTGAGGGAGCCAATGAGGTTAGTCATGGATGTTAAACCACGCCCTCAATTTCAAATCAGGTCAACTTTATTGGTTCGTCAACACTTTTTTCCTGCCCTATCAACTGATTTTAGCCGTGTGTCGTACTATAGTACTGAATCATTCTTTATGAGCAAGCTTTTGCTCGCAAAAGCAAAAACTTTTAAAAACACTTTATGACTTACAAAAAACTGAATACAGCATTCCTTATCACTTACGATAATCTTTGGACTACAGACAGCGGTAAATCCGACTCTCTACTACAAAAGCTCGGACTGAAAATTCAGTATATTTCCGAACCCCCACTGGCTCACAGAACTTTGACTTTACATGAGCTGAGGACAACGAAAACGTTGACCCAGAGTTGTCTCGAGTGAAACCATACCTTGCATTTGCGTAACAGCCAATAGAAACCAAGGCTGGCTTGTCTGGCCTTAAATTCAAGGCCTATACAAAGGATAACCTTCTAAAAAGGTCCTCCCTCAGCTTTATTTGAATCCTCAACTGCCAAGTCCTAAGGCGAGCGCTCTACCACTGAGCCACCAGCCCTCGAACCTATTGAAAACCAAGTTGTTCCGACGTCATTAACCTGGTTAGCTACTGTTCCGACTATGAAGCATAAACCAAAAACCTGACCAAGAACAGACTTGGTGCGCAAGAAAGCCAGCATTTCAAAAGAAAATCGTCCAGCTTACAGATCTCCGCGTCGTAAATTGTATACACTAGTGTTTTTGGCGGGAATTTTAATGACAGTAAATAAAAATGTATGACAAAACAAAATTTTGATCACATAGGTGTATGTAATGTAATAAGTTTAGAACATATTTCGGCTGCAAGATGGTGAAAGAATTTAAGCAAGTTTAAGAAAGGTGTTTAAGTATGTATGACAGTAAATAAAAATCTGACAAAACAAAATTATGACCACATACGTATAATGTAATACGTTTATAACATATTTCGGCTGCAAAATGGTAAAAGAGTTTAAGTATGATGATATCTGCAGTCCGTTCTACAGAAGACCATGGATGAACCAGAGTGGAGCAGCTTCCGCTGGGCACGGAGAAAAGGGTTTTAAAGGTATCGTAGCTGGAGGGATCACGGGAGCCGTAGAGGCTTGTGTTTCATACCCTACAGAATATGTTAAGACCCAGTTACAACTTGACAGCAAGGGAGGAGAAAAACAGTACAATGGTGTTATTGACGTCGTCAAGAAAACAGTAAAACAACACGGCATTCTTGGACTCTACAGAGGGCTGTCTGTTCTGGTTTACGGATCTATACCTAAAGTAGCCTTACGATTTGGTACGTTTGAATCCCTAAAGAATATGACAGAAGACGAGACAGGACACGTTAGCAAGGGGCAAAACCTAATAAACGGTTTACTTGCTGGTATGACCGAAGCAATCTTCGCCGTAACTCCAATGGAAACGATAAAAGTTAAAATGATAAACGACAGAAGATCAAAAGAACCAAGGTATAAAGGAACGGTACACGGTATAAAAACTATCATAAAAGAAGAAGGGATTAAAGGTATCTATAAAGGTGTCGTACCGACAACTCTTAAGCAAGGATCAAGTCAAGCTATAAGATTTTTCTGTGTGGAATCCCTTAAAGACGTCTACAGAGGAGGTGATATGAAAAAAGATGTCCCCATCTACATGGTAACAGTATTTGGAGTCATAGGAGGGTTCACGTCTGTCTTAGCTAACACCCCAATAGACGTGGTTAAAACCAAAATGCAAGGTTTAGACTCTGCACAGTATAAAGGAACTATAGATTGTATTAAGAAAATCTACATACATGATGGTCTAAAAGGATTCTACAGTGGTCTAGTTCCTCGAACTATACGGGTGTGCCTCGACGTTGCTATTACCTTCACCGTGTATGACGTCATAACGAGGATATTCAAAATAATTTGGCCTTAAAATTAGAAATTAATACACGTAGTACACCAGTATTAATAGGTCTCATTTTTACTTTTTACTATATTATAAAGACTAGCACTTATAGCAATTCTCCGTAAAAACAATTTAGTCAAACAATACAAGAATTATAATGTTACGACAAACAATGCAGTAACCTAAAATAATTTCCAATTTTAGAAAATCATTTAGCATTATTAGTTAAGCAAATTATTAAAAGCAGAAAGTAACTAAATAATAATTAATGGAACGACGGAGTTGCTTGAAGAGCTGAGGTTGACAAGGCCATAAACCGTCTACAGTTCTATGATCTCGGACATAGGCGAGGCCATGAACCCTCTACGGTTTTATGATCTCGGACATTGACAAGGCTATGAAATCTCTACGGTTCTATGATCTCGGACATAGGCAAGGCCATGAACCCTTTACGGTTCTATGATCCCGGAGATTGGCGACGCCATAAACCATCTATAGTTCTATGATCTCGGACATAGGCGAGGCCATGAACCCTCTACGGTTTTATGATCCCGGAGATTGGCGACACCATGAACAATCTACAGTTTTATGATTCGGACATTGACAAGGCTATGAAACCTCTACGGTTCTATGATCCCGGAGATTGGCGGCGCCATGAACCGTCTACCGTTCTATGATTGACTAGAAAAAGTAAATTTCTAGAAACAGTTTTTTAAACTGTTAATATTTACACCAGCTGATCGAATCTCTAATAAAGTGCCATTAAGCCACAATATTTGGGATTTTCCAAATTGATAAGTAAAAACCCCTGATTTGTTAACTTAAAATTATATATGTCAAGCGATAATATTAAAACTTATGGTGATAATATTAATTTGATAAATTCGTCTTATTATTCGCCTTATACAGCAGTATATGTATACCAAGTGTCAGCTTGATCCGATAAGTTCTCGATTTCAAGTAAATTTTTGATATGTACTCTTATTATAAATCATTATCGAAGACCTGTTATACATGAAACGCAAGTTATATTCTGAACATTGCTGACTTGATAGCTCAAGCCCCCTTCATCTTTTATGTTGACATAAACATAATAAAACTTATATATAGGGGTACTAATGTACCCAAGCCTTGTAGTTTGTTTTCTATTGTTCTCTTGTACTTAACTTAGTGTATCTGTTAAATAAATTTATTGTTTTTAAAAACTTTGAATATTATTCGTTTCACGTAATTGGCGCTGCGGACAGGATACGTGGATAGGTTTTTTCATCGAAACTCTATTTTTGTCTTAACAAATTAACCGCGTATCCGTAACCAAATAAATTTTATTACTGTGAAGTGTTAAAGTGCTAAGTAATTAAGTGCAAGGATCAAACACTACCCGTTTGGAATAACGAAAAGTCCAGTCTTTTGAAGAATAGAGGATTATATGATGCCAAAGTTCTTCCTAGGTTTAATATTATTGTAAGTCTTTTATAAGTACTAATTACCAAAAAATAAGCAATTATCGTAAAAAGAAATATAAAAAGAAGAAAATTTATTTTGTTGATTGAAACTTAATTGTATGAATAATTTTGAAGATTATACTAAGTTATTTGAGAATATAAATTTAAAAGAAAGTAGTTTAGCTAATCAAATCTTAGAATATAAAAAACATTTTGGAGACAAGATGCCCGTAGATTATCAACTTTTGAAATTATATTTGGAGACTATCCCTCCATATGATGGCAACCCACATACCCTCTCAGTGTATGTTAACAACGCTGAAAGTTTAATTAATCAGTTTGCCACACCTGGAAACGAAGCTATCTGTACGTTCCTCTTAAAAGCTTTAGTAGGTAAACTAACTGGAAGGGCACTTATGCTCATCGGTTCCCGGACCGAACTAACAACCTGGGCTCAAGTAAAAGAGACCCTTAATCAGTATTTTGGAGATCAGAGGGATCTCGATTGTCTCATTCAGGATTTATTATGCCTGAAACCCGATAGGAGAGAAGCTCCCTATCAATTTGGTATCAAATGCCAAGACCTGAGATGCTTAATCATTTCAAAGTTAAATGTAATGACCGGTCTCTCATCGGCCGAAAAAACAATAAGGGTTAAGAGCTATGATGATCTTGCTCTCAAGACGTTCATCAGAGGCCTCCCCCTCACTTACAACTCAGTATTCGATTAAGAAACCCTAGCTCATTAGAAACAGCTATGGGGTACGTCATAGAAGAAGAAAATTTTCTGCATGCTTCCAGACAGAGCAATAACCTCAATTTCAACTCGACGTACAATCCAATAAGTAAAATAACTCCAAGTAGTCTAAGTAGTAAGCATACTAACCTAAATACTCTATCCAAACCTCCTACAAACTTTAATAGAATACCTAACAGATTTGTTCCCCCTCCTCAATACTATACTCGTGGACCCCAACTAAATTCGCAAAACTATTATAGACCCATGTCAAATAATGTTAATCTTAATCAAAGACCACCATTTGTAAACCAGCAATATAGGGCACCGACCCCACCTCGTCCTTGGGTACCTCAAAATCATTTTCATAATAACCAAAAATTCAATGGACCTAACAATATTAATCAAAGCACTCCAACGCCTATGGATGTGGATTCGAGTAATACAAAATTATTTCACCAAAATATAGATAGCTATAACCCATACGAGGGTCTATCTTCTTATAACTATCTTGATGAGGGCCAACTTGATTATTGGTACTCAAGTGAACATGAATTTGCACATCCTGGGTTTGATCTAGGTCAACCCCCATATAACTATCAACCTGATATAGATATCCAAAACCACGTCCCTGAGATAAACCAACGCCTTCCTGGCTCCTCAGGAACCAGCCAAGAAAATCAATTAGGTACTGATACTACAAACGGAGATAAATCCCTTTTTCGGGAAACTGCCTCCCAGGACCTGGAGAGTTAGTACAAGTAAATTGCGTTAGAGAAGATTTACCGTATGTTAACATTCCGGAAATAAATGCTAAATTACTAATTGACACCGGAAGTTCTAGAAGTTTACTCGATCCAGAAATAGCTAAGAAATACTTTAATCAGTATATTTACAAAGAAAATTTTCACATTCAAACGGCCCACGATATCACTTTTCATGACGAAGTGATAAGCATACCAATATTCCCTCTTTCAAACTTGACAAGGTAAGCTACCACAAATTTTATTTATTCAAATTTAATCAAAATTTCGACGGACTGATAGGAATTGACCTTTTAAAACTATTAAGTGCTCAAATAGACATGAAAAATAAACTATTGGTAACCCCTTATGTTAAGCTACCAATAGTAACGGGAAAAGTGATGACCCAGTACAAACTTATAAAATCCCAGCCAACACAATTAGTGATAAAACTCCCTGTAGACAAAGAGTCAGGTTTAGCTGTGATAGAGCAAATTAAAATAAAGAAAGGAGTAGAAATCCCACAAGCTCTAGTAAATGTAAAAAATTATTGTGCCTACACGTGTATAAATAATTTTAATGACACCGAAGAAAATTTAGAAATGATGAGACCTTTAAATATAAATATTTAGATCCAAATACAAATGACCTTGTACCGTGGGGAGAGAAAGTATTTAATCATAACATATGTCCTAATACAGATAAGACTTACTCACACGACGACAAACTTACAGACAATCTAAAAAAGCTGAGACTAGATCATTGTAACGAAGAAGAAAAACAAGCTATAAATGCACTTTGTTTTGAATATAGAGATATATTTCATTGTCAAGGTATTCCTTTAACTTTTACAAATGAAATTAAACATCAGATAAATTTGACAGATGATAAGCCTATATATATTAAACAGTACAGATACCCTGCCTCACTTAGAGAGGAAGTTAACAGACAAGTTAATGAAATGTTACGAGATGGAATAGTCCAGCATAGTACCTCGCCCTACTCGTTTCCAATATGGGTGGTACCTAAGAAATTAGACACCACAGGGATACAAAAGTATAGGATCTGTATCGATTTTAGAGCCCTTAACGACCGGACAATAGGGGACAAACACCCTTTACCTAACATTTCTGACATCCTAGATAATCTAGGTAATGCAAATTTCTATAGCACCCTCGATCTTGCCAGCGGGTTCCATCAAGTAGAGGTAGACCCAAAAGATAGATACAAAACTGCATTCTCTACAGATTCGTATCACCTAGAGTGGGTGAGACTCCCTATGGGCTAAAAAATGCTCCTGCCACCTACGAAAGGATGATGAACCATATTTTAAGAGGGCTAGTAAACAAAATTTGTATGGTATACCTGGATGACATTATTATATTTTCAACCACATTTAAACAACACCTCCAAAATTTACGAACTGTTTTTGACCGACTTCGACAGGCTAACCTAAAAGTCACACTTGACAAATCTGAGTTTTTAAAACCAGAAGTACAGTTCCTGGGTCATATCGTTACTCCTGACGGTGTAAAACCAAACCCCGACAAAATATCTGCCATAAAAAAATACCCCATTCCTAAAACTCAAAAAGAGATCAAGTGCTTCTTAGGCTTACTGTCATATTACCGACGGTTTATTAAGGACTTTGCAAAAATCACAAAGCCTATGTGTTTAAAAAAGAATCTAAAGTAGTATATGAAGACCCCACCTTTATACAATGTTTTGAGGCATGCAAAAACATGCTGATTAACGACCCGATTTTACAGTACCCTGATTTCAGTAAAGAATTCATATTAACTACTGATGCTAGTAACTTTGCTATTTCGGGAATACTATCACAAGGCACTGTTCCAAATGACCGGCCTATAGCGTACGCTTCGCGCACCCTAAGCGAAACAGAAGTTCGTTATAGTACTATAGAAAAGGAACTCTTGGCTATTGTTTGGGCATGCGGTTATTTCCGCCACTATATTTGGGGAAAAGAAATTCAAAAATCTATACTGACCATCGACCCTTAACTTGGTTGTTTTAAGGAACCAAACTCAAAATTAATCCGTTGGAAATTGAAACTCGAGGAATATGACTACGAGCTTATTTATAAGCGGGGCTCACAAAATGTTAATGCCGATGCGCTATCTAGAATTAAAATTAATGCCATTGAGAGCGAATCTATAGCTGAAACCACTAATAGCGTCACTAACAATGTAGGAGACTCCCAGTTCGATGCAGCCAGATATTTGCGAGATCTGTGCGAAAATATCAACGATAACCTAGACCCCAATTTAGAACCATCGAATTTGAATATTAGTGATAATTTGGATCAGCCGGTATGTACAAATATAAACCCTCAAGATACTCCTCAAAATATTACCGAGTTAAATCAGAGTGAACACCTTAGTACACAACATACAACTAATAACGACGTAATAAACGATGGCATCCGAATTTTAGACGAACTAATAAATAATAAACGTAATCAGATAATTATTGAACCAAACGTACATCAGACCGTTGACATAAAAACAGAGACTAACACAGAACAAAGTATTGTTAGAGTTAAAATTCCAAAAAATAATAACTATGACCTTATACTAGATTTTTTGAAAACTCATACTATAGGTGACGTCACATATTATTTATATTTCCTTGACGACTCCCTCTATCCGGAGTTTTGTAAAGTTTACCTCGAAAAATTCTCCAATAACGGCCCTAAATTAATTAAATGCACTAAGATGTTGCTTACTATTAACGACCTGGAGGAGCAGGTGGCCGTGGTGAAGGATTATCATATTGGTAAAACGAACCATAGAGGCATTACAGAAACGTTATCTCAACTACAAAGACGTTACTACTGGAAAGGCATGAAACGACTAATAACTAAAATTATTAACGAATGTGTAATTTGTCAAAAAACCAAATACAACCGGACCCCCACGTACTCACCCTTAATGTTAACACCTACCGCATCGAAACCGTTTGAAATCGTACATTTAGATACATATACCTACAACGGAAGGAATTACCTGACTATGGTAGATGCATTTAGCAAATTTGCTCAAGCATATTTTATTGAAGGCAAAACTGCTATTCATATTAGTAATACTCTATTAAAGTTTCTTACATGTTTCGGAATCCCTCGCAACTTCATATTAGATAATGGAACAGAGTTCAATAATGAAATTGTTAAAGAAATGCTAAAACTGCATAAAATCAACGTTCACTTTACGACTAAGAATCACCATGAAGGAAATGGAATAATAGAACGTTTCCACAGTACGATAACCGAACATCTTAGAATATTAGGAAAATCTCACGGGTCAGAAAACGTAGAATTAATGAACTATGCCCTGATAGCATATAATCAGTCAATACACAGTAGTACTAATTTCACTCCCCATGAATTAGTATTTGGCCATACCGATCTCAGAGACCCCCATGAAATATTTCTACCGACTACTTTTTATACCGACTATGTCGAGTCCCATCACAAAAGGTTAGAAAAGGTGTACGAAAATATTGCAACAAAATTATCCACCAACAAGGAAAAAATAATTAATAAACGGAACACGTTAGGCGATGTAAACAACAAATTCGAAATAGGCCAGCGCGTATATAAAATCAGTCCGAATCGAAGAAACAAAAAGTCAGATAGATTTGTTGGACCCTACGAGATTACAAAAATATTAGACAGAAATCGAGTTGAGGTAACCACCCCTGTCGAAAACAGGTAAAAAGAAAACACTCATTATACATATAAAGGAGTTAAAACCCCCTCATGTTACAGATGGGCCTTCCACGTCGAGGGAAAATCAAAACGAATAGACTTAACAAACAATCCTGGACTACTACCCCTAAATTTAGGACAGGCTCAAACAGTTACAGACCACTGGAAATTTATACAGGTATACGATTTTCAAAAAACCTTTGACGAGTATCAACATTTGGTTAAATCATATGAAGAAGTTAAACGATTATCCGATAACTCTGTATACACTAAGCAAAACAGTTCTTTCAGACTAGTAGATTTTCTTATTACCAAAACCGCTCAACAATTCAATCAACTAAACCCCTCACTTAAACTAAGACAAAAGAGAGGCTTAATTGATGGATTAGGTTCTATTATAAAATCTATCACTGGAAATCTAGATAATGCTGACGCTGCACGATACGATAAACTATTAACAGATATAAGTGAAAATCAACACAAAATAAAGTATGCTACTTCCCTACAAACTACCCTTCTACAAAATACTACCGAAGAATTTAGTAAAAGTATAGAAACATTAGCACGAAATCAAAGAATACTCGAATCTCAAGTAAAGACTATAGTGTACGACAGATTAAATAAATCCCTGTGTCACCATTTTGGGTTCCAAACTATAGTACAGCAAATTATAAATAATTTTCAGATCATTAGAGACACTTTAGAACAATTAGAAGTTGCCATCTCGTTTGCGAAACTTGGTACCTTTCACAACTCAATGATCGATCCCTTTGAATTATTAAATAAGATTAATAGTGTAAATAAAGATTTAAATAGCGGGAGATTTCCATTCGACGCTACATTAGAGAACGTGTTATCTTTTGAAAGAATAATATCTGTAAAATGCTATAGTAAGCAAAATCAAATCGTCTTCATAATAGAAGTACCAATCGTGGAAACAAAATCCTACCGTATCTACGAACTCATACCAGTCCCTATTTTCAGATCCAATTCCTATGTATCTATTATTCCATCCTCTAAGTATGTACTACTAAACGATCAAAAATTTGCTTATACTAATAAACTCTGTAAAGAAATAAATAGTAAAAACTTTATATGTAATAACTTATATACATATGGTCTAGATAATAATAATAATATATGTGAAATAAATATGTTAGCTATTCATCTTTGGATAAATGCTATGTCTCGAGATTTAACATCTCCAAAACATTTATTCAAAGAATAGATACTTATAAATGGATTGTAGTAGATAGAAAAGA
>JACMZG010001911.1:18167185-18201623 GCA_018340805.1 Microvelia longipes
GGGGCTAAAAAATGCTCCTGCCACCTACGAAAGGATGATGAACCATATTTTAAGAGGGCTAGTAAACAAAATTTGTATGGTATACCTGGATGACATTATTATATTTTCAACCACATTTAAACAACACCTCCAAAATTTACGAACTGTTTTTGACCGACTTCGACAGGCTAACCTAAAAGTCACACTTGACAAATCTGAGTTTTTAAAACCAGAAGTACAGTTCCTGGGTCATATCGTTACTCCTGACGGTGTAAAACCAAACCCCGACAAAATATCTGCCATAAAAAATACCCCATTCCTAAAACTCAAAAAGAGATCAAGTGCTTCTTAGGCTTACTGTCATATTACCGACGGTTTATTAAGGACTTTGCAAAAATCACAAAGCCTATGACGGCATGTTTAAAAAAGAATTCTAAAGTAGTATATGAAGACCCCACCTTTATACAATGTTTTGAGGCATGCAAAAACATGCTGATTAACGACCCGATTTTACAGTACCCTGATTTCAGTAAAGAATTCATATTAACTACTGATGCTAGTAACTTTGCTATTTCGGGAATACTATCACAAGGCACTGTTCCAAATGACCGGCCTATAGCGTACGCTTCGCGCACCCTAAGCGAAACAGAAGTTCGTTATAGTACTATAGAAAAGGAACTCTTGGCTATTGTTTGGGCATGCGGTTATTTCCGCCACTATATTTGGGGAAAGAAATTCAAAATCTATACTGACCATCGACCCTTAACTTGGTTGTTTAATCTTAAGGAACCAAACTCAAAATTAATCCGTTGGAAATTGAAACTCGAGGAATATGACTACGAGCTTATTTATAAGGGGGCTCACAAAATGTTAATGCCGATGCGCTATCTAGAATTAAAATTAATGCCATTGAGAGCGAATCTATAGCTGAAACCACTAATAGCGTCACTAACAATGTAGGAGACTCCCAGTTCGATGCAGCCAGATATTTGCGAGATCTGTGCGAAAATATCAACGATAACCTAGACCCCAATTTAGAACCATCGAATTTGAATATTAGTGATAATTTGGATCAGCCGGTATGTACAAATATAAACCCTCAAGATACTCCTCAAAATATTACCGAGTTAAATCAGAGTGAACACCTTAGTACACAACATACAACTAATAACGACGTAATAAACGATGGCATCCGAATTTTAGACGAACTAATAAATAATAAACGTAATCAGATAATTATTGAACCAAACGTACATCAGACCGTTGACATAAAAACAGAGACTAACACAGAACAAAGTATTGTTAGAGTTAAAATTCCAAAAAAATAACTATGACCTTATACTAGATTTTTTGAAAACTCATACTATAGGTGACGTCACATATTATTTATATTTCCTTGACGACTCCCTCTATCCGGAGTTTTGTAAAGTTTACCTCGAAAAATTCTCCAATAACGGCCCTAAATTAATTAAATGCACTAAGATGTTGCTTACTATTAACGACCTGGAGGAGCAGGTGGCCGTGGTGAAGGATTATCATATTGGTAAAACGAACCATAGAGGCATTACAGAAACGTTATCTCAACTACAAAGACGTTACTACTGGAAAGGCATGAAACGACTAATAACTAAAATTATTAACGAATGTGTAATTTGTCAAAAAACCAAATACAACCGGACCCCCACGTACTCACCCTTAATGTTAACACCTACCGCATCGAAACCGTTTGAAATCGTACATTTAGATACATATACCTACAACGGAAGGAATTACCTGACTATGGTAGATGCATTTAGCAAATTTGCTCAAGCATATTTTATTGAAGGCAAAACTGCTATTCATATTAGTAATACTCTATTAAAGTTTCTTACATGTTTCGGAATCCCTCGCAACTTCATATTAGATAATGGAACAGAGTTCAATAATGAAATTGTTAAAGAAATGCTAAAACTGCATAAAATCAACGTTCACTTTACGACTAAGAATCACCATGAAGGAAATGGAATAATAGAACGTTTCCACAGTACGATAACCGAACATCTTAGAATATTAGGAAAATCTCACGGGTCAGAAAACGTAGAATTAATGAACTATGCCCTGATAGCATATAATCAGTCAATACACAGTAGTACTAATTTCACTCCCCATGAATTAGTATTTGGCCATACCGATCTCAGAGACCCCCATGAAATATTTCTACCGACTACTTTTTATACGACTATGTCGAGTCCATCACAAAAGGTTAGAAAAGGTGTACGAAAATATTGCAACAAAATTATCCACCAACAAGGAAAAAATAATTAATAAACGGAACACGTTAGGCGATGTAAACAACAAATTCGAAATAGGCCAGCGCGTATATAAAATCAGTCCGAATCGAAGAAACAAAAAGTCAGATAGATTTGTTGGACCCTACGAGATTACAAAAATATTAGACAGAAATCGAGTTGAGGTAACCACCCCTGTCGATAAAACAGGTAAAAAGAAAACACCCATTATACATAAAAGGAGTTAAAACCCCCTCATGTTACAGATGGGCCTTCCACGTCGAGGGAAAATCAAAACGAATAGACTTAACAAACAATCCTGGACTACTACCCCTAAATTTAGGACAGGCTCAAACAGTTACAGACCACTGGAAATTTATACAGGTATACGATTTTCAAAAAACCTTTGACGAGTATCAACATTTGGTTAAATCATATGAAGAAGTTAAACGATTATCCGATAACTCTGTATACACTAAGCAAAACAGTTCTTTCAGACTAGTAGATTTTCTTATTACCAAAACCGCTCAACAATTCAATCAACTAAACCCCACTTAAACTAAGACAAAAGAGAGGCTTAATTGATGGATTAGGTTCTATTATAAAATCTATCACTGGAAATCTAGATAATGCTGACGCTGCACGATACGATAAACTATTAACAGATATAAGTGAAAATCAACACAAAATAAAGTATGCTACTTCCCTACAAACTACCTTCTACAAAATACTACCGAAGAATTTAGTAAAAGTATAGAAACATTAGCACGAAATCAAAGAATACTCGAATCTCAAGTAAAGACTATAGTGTACGACAGATTAAATAAATCCCTGTGTCACCATTTTGGGTTCCAAACTATAGTACAGCAAATTATAAATAATTTTCAGATCATTAGAGACACTTTAGAACAATTAGAAGTTGCCATCTCGTTTGCGAAACTTGGTACCTTTCACAACTCAATGATCGATCCCTTTGAATTATTAAATAAGATTAATAGTGTAAATAAAGATTTAAATAGCGGGAGATTTCCATTCGACGCTACATTAGAGAACGTGTTATCTTTTGAAAGAATAATATCTGTAAAATGCTATAGTAAGCAAAATCAAATCGTCTTCATAATAGAAGTACCAATCGTGGAAACAAAATCCTACCGTATCTACGAACTCATACCAGTCCCTATTTTCAGATCCAATTCCTATGTATCTATTATTCCATCCTCTAAGTATGTACTACTAAACGATCAAAAATTTGCTTATACTAATAAACTCTGTAAAGAAATAAATAGTAAAAACTTTATATGTAATAACTTATATACATATGGTCTAGATAATAATAATAATATATGTGAAATAAATATGTTAGCTAATTCATCTTTGGATAAATGCTATGTCTCGAGATTTAACATCTCCAAAACATTTATTCAAAGAATAGATACTTATAAATGGATTGTAGTAGATAGAAAAGAAAATTTAGTTGTAGAAACCTGCGAAGATAGCAGAGAAACTTACCCTATATCGGGAGTGTTTTATTAGAATTAGATAATAAGTGTCAAATAGAATTAGGTAATCATGTATTTAAATCATTCTCAAATGAAGGAACTAGATTGGGAACAATTAACTACAACATACCAATTTTTAATTTAACCAATTCCAACTCAGATTTAAATATTCAAAATCCCTTCAAGTTGGACCCAGTTAACTTAAAAATTAGTCATATCAAAAATGAACTTAAGAACCAACAAATGATTTTAAGTGATGTTTCCAATATAGCAATCTATAAAAGAATTAATATAGTTACAGTTATATTGTATGTTTTTCTTTTATTTATAGTATTAGTTTTAATGTTCTTATATGTGTGTAATAGAAAACATGTCAACATAAAAAAGGATGTTCCATCCTCGATTCCAAACATATCGGATTCTGTGGATTCTCCCCATAATCCTCAAATTCAGCATGGAGGAGTTATATTCTGAACATTGCTGACTTGATAGCTCAAGCCCCCTTCATCTTTTATGTTGACATAAACATAATAAAACTTATATATAGGGGTACTAATGTACCCAAGCCTTGTAGTTTGTTTTCTATTGTTCTCTTGTACTTAACTTAGTGTATCTGTTAAATAAATTTATTGTTTTTAAAAACTTTGAATATTATTCGTTTCACGTAATTCGCATAATCATTGTCTTATTTAATTATTTGAAGCCCGAAAATAATTATGATCCATGTATAGGATGACCATATAACAATCGGACGAAGTAGAGACACAAAACATACGAGATAACGGCTATGCTATATTTCAATATTGGTTTCCTTTATTACACTACATTCAATACAAGTTACTACACATATCTTTCAGGAACGGTATAAAGTATAGTGTGAAGTTGTCGTAATAGCAGCAATGATCTATCATAGAACCTGGGTAATGATATGTTATTAGATTAATATTTGTATTTTTTAACACGCGATACTACCGATTATTTCAATCAATAAGGCCAAGTAATACAACGTGTAATAGAGTAGGCATTCGAATCAAAATATTACTTCGAACAACACAAAGACTTTTGTGTGCAATCCTTTAGATACTAAAAGAAGGTAAAAAAGTAATAAAAAAATTATATATAAATTAGTAGAATTAGCGCGAACAGTGTCAATCATAAATAGTGAAAAAAGGAAGTCACTCCATAAAGCAAATTTTTATAGGAAAAGCTCTTTTAACCTAACTAGAGGTCATCATGAGTGCAAAACTAAACAAACAAGTTACAATAGAATAAATCAATACAAAATAATTATCAAAATAAAATATAAACATAAATAAAGTATAATGAATAATACATATGGGTAATAAAATAAATAGGTATATAAAAATAATTAAAAGGAAAAATAATTAAAAAATAAATCTAATAAAATAAAATAAAATGATTAATAAGAAATTATCGTTAAGAAGAAGAGAAGTGAGTCAATGTTTTCTTTAATGTAATTATTTACATTATCTAATATAATTATGTATAAATTAATAATTTGATAAAAAAATGTTTTTTATGATAGATTAAGTTTGCTGTGTGTTTCAGAAATCCTTTAAAGAAGGACAGCTCCCTTTATAATGTAAATTTTTAGAAATAAAGTGTTTCTCTCAAGGTATTAGGGTCAGACTGACAGCAGGCGGCGACAGCGCTAGTAGCATAGCATTTAGTAAGGGCGAAGATACCTCTCCCTGCTTTAAGTTCAGATCGCCTACTCTGTTATGACTTCTTTCAATCTTCAATTTTTCTAAAACCTCCATCTTGCGGTCTTTATTTACAAAATGAAGATAACCAATTTTATGAGGGCCATCAAAATGGATTTCAGCTGGTAAGATTTGCTGCTGTTCCTTGATTTATGTTCCTTTGCCCTCGTAATTATGTTTCTACCAGTTTGGTCTAAGTACTCAGCTTGGCATATGCCACATTGTACCATGTAAATAACGCTTCTAAATAAAAGTGGAACCGGTTTCTTTTACACTGCTTAAAAGAATCCTCAATGTTTTAGAACATGAACAGCTTACTTAGTAACTACTCTTTTTAAGCACGGAAGTAATGCTCTGAGAAAGAGGGCCTGAGTAGGGGATGGAACACCACTGATGATTGTCTAGGTCGTTCTCCGTTTCTTAAGTCACAGCTTTAAGTGCCAATTTAAGGTTCTTTTTCTTAATCAGGTTATCGATCGTAATTAATTTATAATCGTAGGCTAAAGCTATGTTGTGGACAGAGTCCAGTTTTTACTGTAAGCTAGGTCGTCAAGACGAAAGGTGAGCAGTCAATATTGCCATATTGTGCAAGTCTTATCAAGCCACTAAAAGTTATTATAATATTTCGTTGACTGTTGTATCACTCTAAAAGGAAGATTTACCAAATATTTTTTTAAGAGTCCAAATTATTATATACCAATTATTTTTGAAAATGTAAGATGACCATAAATTTATTAATACCATGTTGGACTTTGGCCAAACAACTAATTAAAAATATTTCAAACATTTTTCCTATTTCAATTCTTTCTTCTCCTATTACAGGAGATATTAAAGCAAAAAATCAAAGTAAAATAGCTGTTTCCAAACACCTCTAAACACAGAGCTTATAAAAACCTAAAAAAAAAAGCACCTACATGGTTATGACCTCAGTGACCATGATAATTACAAGATAACAATAACTAAATAACTCGTAAAAAACAATATCTTTATTGTTATCACTTAGAATTCACCTAGAAGAATAAAGTGATTGTAATGTAAAGTCATACTTATGAAATTAGAGCCAGTCACGAATTCCTGTCCAGGAAATGAGGTAAAGAAATGACCAGTTTAGAAGGAATTGCCTTGAAATAGCCCCAAGCCTTTCCACTTACTTACTTCCACACTTGCTGTACTTTATATTACACCCTATAAGTTTAAAACTTATTATTAACAACTTTCAAACATTAACCTAGACTGGTAATGTCTTTAGATGCATTAATATCCATCTAAACACGACCAACTATTTCACGAATATTCCAACTATTTCAAATAACTATTCCTCGAATATCCATTTTTATAAAAAGTAGTACAATTATTTTCATAAACGATCTTTCTACATGAAGTAAATGGTTTTTAATCTCCCTGTTTAAAACTTTTACAACATTAAAAGTTTAAGTATCTATTGACTTCAACAAATCCACTTGCCTCCTGATTCCATAAATGTAAATATTTTCAAGGTTAAAACACACAAATACATACATTATATATATATATATATATATATATATATATATATATATATATATATATATATATATATATATATATATATATATATATATATATATATATATATATATATATATATATATATATATATATATATATATATATATATATATATATATAAAGAAAGCATAAATTATAAACTTGTAAACTTAGGATTGGATTGATGAGCAAAAAAGGACGCACTTTAAAATATATTGGCCCTTCTTTCGGACACCAGACCCAGAATTATTATGAAAGTATAAACTTGTTTACAGTAAGTAATATAATAAAAAGCTAGCGCAGGTACCAAGTAGTCGTATTGACTCTGGTCTGGAGTGGATTTTGCAGATAAATCCCTACTAGGTGATTGTTAATTTCCGATCTTACTTCAGGGTTTCTGGTTTTAAACATGGTTTTTTTCGACTTTTGGTATCCTAGAGTGATAGTATCGTCTGTGGGCCGGTTTCATCCGATTCAACGCATAAAATAAATAAATAAGTACCTTTTTGCAGCGACAAATGTTAAGCTCTAATGTAACCGATTTTTTGGAAAATAGCGAAACTTTCAACAAAAAAATGTTAAAAAGCATATTTCTTGAAAAGCAAAATACAAGCATAAGTCCATGAAAATAATTAATAACAACAAAATTTATATCATTATTTTATTTACAAATTTATACAAATTAATTAATACATAAAAACAAAATCAAAAAATAATAACAAATCTACTTTTTTTAAATCTTATATTTTGTAAACTATATTAAAATTTTATTTCTTAAGGACTCTTGATTCATTTCTACGAGTGAAATTCTACTTTTTTAAAAACTCTCTTTTTTGTAAAACATTTAAGATGAAATACGCTTCATCTTAAATTGGTAAAATAAGTAAAACTATCGTCGTTACTACGATAGTGAGTAACCACAATTGTGGTAAATTGGTCAATTTTTGAAAATTCCCTAAAACAAGACGCTTATCTTGACTGAATCCTATAAACACTAACTTTAAAAGAAACAATAAAAAACTTTAAACAGAATTAAATCCCCTTTCAAAACTGTATTGTCAAATAGATTAATTAGTTTAACGTAAAAAGAAACGAGATCATATTTTACACAAGTCTTATCAGCCTTACACATTTAAGAAAGGCGAATATCGGTTTCAATTTTCCGTACAAACAGATTATTTTTCCTATAAACCTATGGAATATATCAGGAAAAAGTATCAGGTAATAATTAAAAGGTCAAAATGTCAGGAGAATAGGTAAAACTTTAAACTAGTACTTTAGCATACAACTTGATATTAAAACAAAGGAGCGACATTTATTTAAAAAGTTGAATAATAATATAAACTCTTAAAATGAAATAAAAATATATAAAATAACTAAATCATTATGATATCTATTGTAATACATCTAATAAAATTAAAAAAATATAAAAAAAAATTCATTAATAGAAATCTATTGTGTTTCGACACAAACATAGAATTAAAGATTTACTAGATAGATTATAAGAGTGAAAGTGAATAAAGACACAAAAACTGTCTTAAAGAGTTGTATAATGTACAACACGAAAAAGGAGTAACAAGGTAAAATATAGACATATAAACACACTTCACCTCAAATAAACAAAAAGTGAGAGTAATTGCTCGCATGTAATTTTAATCTTTTTCATAAATTCTTCGAGAAAAACGCTAAGGAACTCATTTGTAGGAATGTTTGAAAAACCGCACAACAAATATGTATTATTATATGTCTTATATATTAAGGTAGTAAATTATATTAAATTAGGTAAACAGGTTAAATTATATGAACATTCTATATGAAGTGTAATTTAGTTAGTATCATTAGGTTATTAGCATCATTAAACAAATTAAAATTACATAAATCGTACACTTTTAACTCGTGGAAAAATAAGCATAAGGCTCATTGTCAAATTTAGTTGTCCCAAAATTTAAGTCAGCTCCTCTCGGCTTACTTTAATCGCATGTATCAAACATATTTAAATAAAGAAAATACTTGATAACTACTTATAGTTATTAATAATTTTCCTCATTTTTA
This sequence comes from Microvelia longipes, assembly GCA_018340805.1. NCBI lineage: Eukaryota > Metazoa > Arthropoda > Insecta > Hemiptera > Veliidae > Microvelia > Microvelia longipes. Next base: position 18,176,234 of record JACMZG010001911.1, read on the forward strand.
CTGTAGGTATATAGGAAAAGTATTATGTTTTTACAAAAATGTCTAGAACCGGAATTTCACTTGACTCATCCTTTTTAGATATTATTAAATTCTTATGAGTGGTTTTAAAAATGGTGTCGTGGTAACAAAAGAGGTTACCGTAGTCTGAAAAAATATCATCTTTCGGGCAGCACAACTAGACTTTTAAGTCTGATTTACGTGACAAGTTTCAACTCTATACCATAAACAGAGCCAGACAGCATTATGTAAACCACTCAGAACGTCATAAAAGTGCTTGCAACGTAATAATATGATGACACCTAGGTTTCAAATTTTTAAGGTGAACACAATACTTTTCCTTATGTTCACGGTAGTAGGTGAAGAAAAGTAAAAACGTGCAGCTTAAAGGGTTATTTGAGTTGCCTTTTGCCGTGTAAATAAAATCAATACGAACACTGCTGTTGGACAAAAACTAAATGGGACCATTTTACGGAACAACGCCAGGGCCCAAATTCTTTGCTTTGAAATTGCAGTCATTTTAGGAGGAACATTTCTTCATAGGGGGAAACATTTCTTTATAGAAAACGATACTTGGCTTTTAGTGAAAAAGAACACTAACTTTACAACCCTAAACATCTTATATCTGACTTATAATTAAGCATTCTTTGTTCCAAATAGATATAACTTCGGATCTTCAACCCTAAAATTGTGGTACATAATTAGAATCGAAGACTATTTATAATATTAGGAATATTACTCTGGCACCCAAAAATGTTGCCATTTTAATTACATAATATGTCATACATTTTACTTTTCAGTTTATTAGACTTGGCAGACTTCATATTTAAGAAAATTTTACTTTTCAGTTTTTAGACTTCGCAGACTTCAAATTTAACATAATTTTACTTTTCAGTTTATTAGACTTGACAGACTTCATATTTAAGAAAATTTTACTTTTCAGTTTATTAGATTTTGCAGACTTCATATTTAACATAATTTTATTTTTCAGTTTATTAGACTTTGCAGACTTCATATTTAACATAATTTTACTTTTCAGTTTATTATACTTGGCAGACTTCATATTTAAGAAAATTTTACTTTACATCATTTCCGCAATGACATTTAATAAGTTTAAGTTCTTACAAGTAAAAATGCTTTTAAACAAAACGGATGCTACTTCAAAACAAAAAAAAACTGGATATAAACGCCAAAATTCAGGTTTTCCAAAAAACAAACTTGAAAAAAATGCTGTTTAAAATGTTATCAATAACAATTAGTTAAGGAGCGAATACAACTTTTACAATTATCTTAATATCTACTATTCAATGTATCTTAAAATTTTTAAGAGAAACGTAAAGTTATAAATTCTGGTGAGTAAGATAAGAAAAGCAAATGCTCATCCCACGTGAAAAATGAAACAAGCTGTAAAATTTCAACTGTTAAGAAACTTTCTAATTATTTGTGAAATCATTTGATTTTAAACTTTCCCAATAAAAAGAGATTCAATCAAAGATATTAATCCAAATATGTGTTATTGATTGAAACTAAGTAAATGGAATTCAGGTTTAACTTGTTTTATTATGTTTTTGTTGTTCAAACTTTTAAAATTTAATTCGTCAAGGTGACTAAACAGAAATCTGAAGAAAATAAATAAACAATTGACATTTTGAGATCTATCGTTGATTTTATACGTCATTTGATTTATGTACCTTTGGTCATAGGATTTACAGGACTGTATAGTAGAGATAAAAGCACCCGTCTCGTGATTTCATCCGAGGCTGGACATTATGCTGACTTTAATTTTTAATGTAAAAAAAGTTTTTGCGGAATAATATTTTGAAAACATGCAACATAGATCTGAAGTTATTTTTATTACTTTAGAAATTTATTATTTCCTTATCAAACATAAAGAAATATCACCAGTGATAAAATTCAACATTGTACAGCTAAATAGCATAATCTACAATACCAATTACAATAATCTAACAGGATTAAAATAAAATTGTTTAAACAAAAATTAATATGGATTTAATTTAAAAAAAATATGAAAACCAAAATTTGTTAAAATAATTTTATTTCCTGGTGTCCAAAAAAAAATAATTGAACATCTGTAATATAATTAAAACTACAGTTAAATTTTAAATTATTGTTTCAATTATAAGAATATTTGTGATTATATAACATTAAACTAAAAATTTCCTAATCAATACCTTTTAATTAACTTAATTCAATTATAAAAATAATAACATATAATTTTACCATAGGTGCGCAAAAATTATTAATAATTCAAAGCGGTTCCTTGATTTGATATGATATATTAAATAGTAATTCTATAATAGGATTTATTACTTCTAATAAATTGATATTTTATAATAGGGTTGCCATTAAATTACAGTTCAACGCAGAGTAATATAATTTTCTATCTTGATAGGGAATTCGTTAAAACGCATAGTATATGCGTATATTTAACTTACACAAAAATTACTACTTCAAAGAAAAAGTGTACATTTTTCCTAAATTAAACATCTTAATAACAAATGATAGAATTATTTTACGTTAACGAACCGAAATTGAACGACAAATGAGGTAACTAGTTTTATTACGAAAGTGTATTTAAAATCCAGTTGGTATTTATTTTAAGTGAAGTCTAGCACGTTGCACTTCGAAACTTTTTAACACTAGTTCGCATCAATCATACACAACACGATAGGAAAATATCCAAAAGCGATGGGTTATTAACTGGACTCGCTTCGCTCAATCACAAAAAATAAATAAAGTATAGTTAATTTAAACTATTTTCAGCGGTCTATAATAATTTTTACTATACTATAAATAAGTATAGTTAAACTATTTTCAGCGGTCGCCAATTCAAGTCCTGACCATGTTTGAATTAGCTCAACACAAGTGATCCGACAATAACCGGTAGAATTTGAGGTATGAATTAGATGTTTAGATATGGCACTGTCCATGTTATCCCCTTCCCTTCGCGAAAACCCGCAAGAGAAATTGGAAATAAGAAAGTAAAAACAAAATCGGGTACGGGGTACCTCGGAACTTTCCTCATTACATCGGATTCGCTACGCTCATCATCCCTGCGTTTAATGATTTTTCGAAAGTTTTACTGTATCATTATTGTGGGTCAATGACGTCATAATTTTTTTCCGAATAGCACAACTACAGCAGTAAACTGATTTTAGTACAAAATTTCAACTCTCTAGCATAAATACACTGGGTGCTACGATGATAACAGACACACGCACACATAAAGACAGACAACTTTGCGAAAACCAATCAGGAGGCCTTAAAAACGCCTAAAACGGATAATTCCGGTTTTATCTCGGTTTCGGATTTTTTTGCAAACACAATACTTTTCCTGTATACCAACGGTATAAATGAGGAAAAGTTCTAGGTATTATCTTTCAGATAAATAAATAAATATCCCACTAAACATAGAAATATGTATCACTAGAGGGGGCATAGCCTATCTCAATACACTAAGAAACCTCATTTTGGGGCTCTCAGGGGCTCTGTGTAACCTTATTGAAATCTTTCCTAATAATGAGTTATGGTTATAATAAATTAGTAGTTTTCGGCTTGCCGCACATTGTTTGTGCTTTGATTTTTATTTTAAACGTTCTACTATAAAAGTTACTGCAATTTAAGTTACTGTTACTGTATTCAGGTTACTTTTTCGATGTTTCAAAATTGATCCAATAGTAATAACCCTCAGTAATTTTACCCCTCCAGTAATATCTCTATGCAACTTGCATATGTCTATGAAACTCAATAATAACATATTAAATTAAAAAAATAAAAGACCGAGTGAGCTATGGGGAGAGTACGATATCCCTGTATCTGACCTAGGTCACGTATCCCTAACCTAGGTTTAGGTTCATATCGCTGTTCAATTTATAAATAAATAAATTTAATAATAAAATAATAGGTAGCTTTGCTGTCAACTCTAATACTCCTAGGAGTGTAGGCGAAGATACCTGAATGCACCTCTTAAACTAAAGTAATGTATAAACCAAGTAGGGAAACAAATTCGATTTCTGTCAGACCTGGCATGTAGTTCACATTTTGTCTTTCCCTTGTAAATGTACGCAAACTATTTATGGTACTGAATTTTTTTGTTTATATTGCATTTTTTTGTAACATTTTAGTAACAAATGTTAATAATTTGTGCAAGGAATACCCTTTGTCACATCCGATAGAGGTTTAAGTGCGAATCTTTATGTACTAGGTTTGTTTAAATTACTTAAACAAGCGGCTAATTAAACTTTTTTTCGTGTGCACTACTTAACTTAGTACATGTTTGCGAGTGATATTTGTTTTCTCCTCTTCAAATATTAATTGTAATTAGTAATTTAACTTTTACCTAAATTTTTTTAATATAATAAAAGCAATCATAATTTTAAGTTATATTTAAGGCACTACACTGTCGTCTGTATGTTCTTGAGAATCTTAATAAAAACATGTGATTTACCTTTACTATAATTTCTCTTTTTCTTTAACTAAATTATTGTAACAATAATATCACATAATTTAATACAAAATCATTATATTAATTAGTTACGTATTAAAGCACGAAAACACGATAAAAAGTAAAACTCCCTAATGTTATCAGGGTTGCCAATAAAATTAAGTAAAAAAACGTAAATCCTAAAAGGCACATGCGCAGTTATTCCAATTTTAGCTATTTTTATTATTGAGCTAGCTATCAGCTGATCACGCATGTCTGAATGTTTTACACAGGTTAGTATAGGAGTTTATTTACTCGGTTTATATATTACATTATCTTAAACATATTAACTGAACGAACGTAAGTGAGTTCTTACTTTTCAGATGATTAGGACGACGTGTATGTTTGTTTGTACGTGTCGCGATAACTACCGTAAAAATGGACCGATTTTGATAAAATTTTGTACACATGTAAAATTACCTGTGTTCACCGACTATTATTATAACATGCACACTCTGGCGAGCGAAGCAAGCATTACTATGTATTATTATAAATATACGCAATCAAACGAGCCTTTATTATTATGTATTATTATAGATATACCCAATAAAGCGAGCTAAGTGAGCCTCTTCTATTATGTATTATTGTAAACATACGCAAAGAGCGAAAATTCGAAACATATGCAATCTAGTGGACGAAGCGAGCCTTTTTTATCGTCCAAACATGCACACTTAATCGCCATTTTATAATGTATTATATTTATATAATGTATATAAATGTATTGTATTATAATAAATATACGCAACCCAACGAGCGATGCGAGCCTTTTTTACTATGTTTAATTCTATACTTATAATCATATTATTAAATACTATTATAATCAAATAAGAATGTTGAATAATTATTAAATATTATTATTTCATGTATTCTTCTGACGTAAGTTCTTGATGCAACGCATTACTAGTTTATGTATATTTGACTGGACTTGGTGGCAGCAATGATCTTTATAAAAGTTACTGTAAGGGATCACATCATACTGACGTTTTTCCACAATTACTTCAATCAAGGAAAAACCAATTTATTTAGTCGTATTCTGACACGGCCAACTATTCTGACACATAACCATCATAGTATGTGATTGAAGCATATTTGACCATAAAAGCATGGATGGAGTTTTTACTTACTTTGAACTTACTTCTCAGGGACTTTTAGAAACCAATTGATCATAAATGAATTTAATAACCTACAATTTAAATGAATATTCAAACTTGAAGTATTAATAATTAACAAAATAATAATATTCTTTATTAAAAATAATTATACCGCCTGTACACTCGATGGTTTTGACATTAAGCAAATTTCGTGAACAAAAAAACGGAAAACATAATAAATTACCAGAAACCAAAATTTGATTAAAATTTAATTTCGAGTCAAGGTGTCGCTGAATCGAATAAGAGCGGTTCTACGTCGACATGACCGAGACATGACGTCGAATGGGAATGATCTGAAGTCGATACGTTCATTCAAAGCCAGGGTACCTGGGTCTGAATCCTGGTAAAGACGTTAATTTTATGTCGTTTTTTTACATTACATAAATTTGTAACCACAAAATAATTCTGGCACGGTGGTCCGCATGTCAGACGAATATCTTTTTGAATACGTGTTTCCGGGCTTCAATCTATTATTTTGCTTAAGGTTCTGGTTTATGCTTTATAACTTCACCAGTTACTAATTATCAAGCACTGCTCGTAACTCATTTTGTCTGTATTTTTAAAAGGAAATAAGCGCTTAAAACTTTAAAGAAACCAACCAGGAAACTAACTAAGTATTGAACTAGTAATAATAATGGTGTGTAATGCCAATATTAGAGTCATAGTTTTGTATAGCCAACAGGATAATTGTGGCATATCCTTTGAAAAATACAGAAGATATGATTATACAGTAGTGCTTGATAATTGAGTTACTCCTCAAGTTATAAAGCATGAACAGAAATTTTTTAGCAAAAAATAGATTGTTAAGCACGGAAACACGCTTTCCAAAGGAAATTCGCCTAGCATGCGGACCACCGCGCCAGAATTATTTATTTAATTCAATGATACTAAGTGGTTACTTGGAATTTAAGTTGTCCTGCTCTTTAGCAAAAAAACGCACTTAATATGATTAGAGCGGGTTAATCTATCTATAATTTAACTTGACGAGAATAGACCTACATCAATCTTTCTTATTTTACTTGAGTGCCAACTAAATATAGAATAGATAAAATATAAATTGATAAATATAGAAAAATCGGGTACAAGATACCTTAGAACTTCTCCTCGTCTCATCGGATTCGCTACGCTCATCCTCCCTACTTCACACTCGCTTCGCTCGTCCTCAGAATATACAATTCAATAAATTTATACTGCAACACGTCTTCGGAAGTGTAGCACGAAAACGAACGCTTCGTTCGTTCTCACATAGTAAATACATCCGTTTCAATCTTAGAGGTCACCCATACAGCATTGACCGCGCTCAATGCTGCTTAACTTTTATTATTCAACAAAAATCATAGATATAATTGTTGTATTATTAAAACAAAACTATGCACTTATTTATTATGTAAAGAAATGCACTTGTACCGATTTTCCAATTTTCTATTTTTTTTAAAGAAACGAACACAAATCATTTGATAAAAAATGAACTAAGGCTGATAATGAGATTAAACTGGAACATATGTTAGACTTATACATGGCTACATGCGTGCCAAATCTTAAACCGGATCGTAACATTTTTCCATTTTTATGATTTTTCAAAAATTTCGCTTAGTCATTATTGTGGGTTAGTGACGTCATAAACTAATTTCCGAACAGCACAAGTACACCTATAGGCTGGTTGTTGTGCAAAGTTTTTACTATCTAGCATAAATACACTAGGAGCAACGATGGTAGTCAGAAAACTTTGTGAAAACCACTGAGGAGGTCTTAAAACCTGAAACAGATTATTCCTGTGACATACAGAATTCGGATTTTTTATGCGAACACAATACTTTTCCATAAACCAACGGAGGTCAATTAAAAAGGTTAAAAATTAAACATTTGAATTCATTTTCTGTTTTAAAGGAACTACAATCTTTTCATTGTTTAAGCTTCCACATAAGCAGAGCAACATACGGTTGCAAGTATAAGTTATTTTACAAAACCCTGCAATATAATGCACATATTAGTTTAGAAACGATTGGGCAAGAACACGAATTCCAAAATATATTTATTCAATTACTTATACCGAAAAAAGGTTAACTTATCGTAATTCGATATGAGCCTGCCATATTATTATTTTACAATGAGCTCATATTAATCTAATAAACCATTAAAATTGATACGGTACCAATTCTATTATAATATGTTTTAATAAGTCCTTTGAAAAATTCGAAAGATAGTAAAAATACAGTTGAGAAATACTAAACACATACGCACCAAAATACGATTTTTCAAGTTTATTACGAGACCTATTAAAGAAATACAAAAGTATAAATCAATTTTTTTGCCATATTAAATCCGTGAGAAAAAGTATAAAATTTTGTTATAGTATAATAAGAGTGAATAAACCACGTCTCAGTAATATAATAAACTATATTAATAAATAACACCCAATATTGTTAACAAATAAAATTCGTAAAACAGCAACGAATACACTCCACAAAAGACTCAGCACTAAAAGAGTGAAATAAGTTAAATCTTAGTTTAAACACGTACCTTTCTGTCCAGTTGAGTTGACCGTCTGCAATCGTTGGCTACCTAGAACATACATACAAATTTATTTAATATACGACATCAAGAGAACATTTATGTATAATTTATTATAAATCATACAGAGTATTGAAACTCTATTTTTCAAATTGATTCACAGATTGATAAATTCAGTTACATTAATTTATAGCATTTGAGTTTATGAGTAGACTTAGGGTCGCGCACGAGCCCTGAGCTTGTGTCACATAAATAGACATATATTCAATATTTAATTGAATTTATATATTTGGTATATTTATTTTTGAAACAATGTATTTGGATAGAACTAAACGATTTATTTATCATTACAAATATTTAAAATTGATACGTCGATGTGATTTTCAAGAAATGGAATTATGTAGTTGATATTTACAAGAAAAAAGATAAGAGACAAAATGTGTATTAGCATGTCCACTTTGTCCAAACGCACTAGTCCTCTGCAGGGTTTAGGTTTAGGATAGGTAAGAAGCATCACTTCTTTTTTAGTGATACATTAAGAAGTTGGTTTTTAGGTCAGATACCTAAAATTCTAAATAAACCGTATAGGAAATACTCGTATGAATGAGCGGGTTGTTGTCTCAAAAGTAATTAAGTATAGTCTTACAAGTGTATATTAAGTATATATGTATATTAAGTGTATACAAGTATATTAGTCACGTGTCGTTCCAAATATGCAAGTATAGATTATTGCAATATTATTTGGTACAATCATAAGATTGGGATATAAGTCACGGTAGCAATATATATATATAGGGTCATTCCATGTCAAACCAACACAAAAAAGTACATTTTTTGACTCGATGTCACCAATTTTAATATAACTTGGCTGACAGGTAGGCACCATAAAAGAAATAAAAATCCAGATTTTTGGCTCATTTGGTGCCGCCATATTGCCGCAGTAGGGTGGTGAATCTTTCAAAAAAAATTTGAATTTTAAACATTTCTACAAAAAACTTGTACTATTTGATTTTGTCAGTATTACTACAAAAATGGCTGTATCTAAAATTCTGCGTGGGCTATAATTTTTATTTTGGTGGCGTTTGAAAGCTTAAACTTGGCCCTTTTAAACAGATTCTATATACTTTTAAGAAAATTAGTTACAAGTTTTTATTATAAGTAAATATAAAATAAAAAGTCTAAGATTTATCGCATAATCATTGATAGAAATTGCAAAAACAGTAACTTTTTTACAGTTTGATATACCTTGACACACGTAATGCGCTACTGTGTCCAATCCCATGGCGGTCCCAAAATGATACTTTGTGGACATTTTACTAACACTTTAAGCTCTTTTTAGGAATTTGTTCAAATTTTTTAAAAATTGGCTTTTTGAGATATTAGCATTTTTATTTTATATTTACTCATAATAAAAACTTGTAACTAATTTTCTAAAAGTATGTAGAATCTGTTTAAAAGGGGCAAGTTCAAGCTTTCAAACGCCACCAAAATAAAAATTATAGCCCACGCAGAATTTTAGATACAGCCATTTTTGTATTCAAAAATGGCCCTTTAAATTCATTTGAATATAAAAATTCAAAGGAAATCTTAAGTTAATAATGCATAAATTGCAATTTATATGTTAAGATAGACTATAATATGTTTCAATGGAGCCCCATTTAGGTAAATGATACAGAACAGCTAAGACTGAAGGCCTTGCGCAATTGTGTTAAGATTGACTAATCTTTAATTTTATAGGGACTAAATGTATAGGTAAAATAAACAACCCATATTCATACAAAATATAGGAATGAGCTCCATTCAATTAAATAAAATAATATAGCACACCAACATTTTTTACTTCAACTTTTTTTTGGGTGGGGGCTATCTGCCAAGACCACCCACCCACCCACGCAATGCGGACCCATAAATACGCCACTGCCTCAATGTACGGAATCCTAAGCTAAAAGCTTAGGCTTAAGAAGCGTCTCCACCCTAGAGTGTAGTACTGCTACAGTACTCTCCCGAGTACTGGTTGCTTGTCAACAAATGTGCATGCCTATTATTAGTAATCATGAATTCTTTAAGACCTTCATGTTGAAGACAGCTGTACAATCATTAAATTCCTTGAGAACCAGTTCTACTGTCATCTAGAGGTAAAGGTTAAAAGTCAGGCAATAAAGCGACAAAATAAGTGGTTGACGGGAGTTCGTACATGGATTACCTTCAAATAATTGCGGCGCGGAAGTCCGCAAGCCGGGCGAATTTCCTTTAAAATGCTTGCTTTCTTGCGCATCATTCCAGTTTTTCTCAGGTTTTCTGTTTATGCTTCAGAGTCAGCACTTTTAATTGTCTATCTATTTTCATAGATTTTTTAACGGAAATGCGTATTTTTACACCATACGTTGTTCGAATCTATGCTTGCCCTTACTTAATTAGTTTTGTACAACATTAAGGGCAGTTGTACAATATGGGAACATGGACCTCAGTTTATATCCATGCAATATTCACAGACAACTTAAGGTGCTACTGTTCTGACTGTAAAGAATCAACCGAAAACCTACCTAAGCATAACTGGATTAGTGCGACAAACATTTTTTGCTCTTAATAAACGACTGTGTTTTATTATAAATGTGTAACCTATAACTAATAATATACCCACATTATGTATGGAAATCTCCTATCATATAGAAAATAAACATGAAAAATCCTTTTAAATGTGGAGAGATTTTTTATCTCTTATTGTTTTACGATGTTCCTCTGGGACATCTATAATTATTATTTTGTGCCTATAGACTACTATACGATCTTTATCATATTGAACAATCTATATTAGTACACCATGTTTAATCATTTGGTTACAAAACCCTATGAACACATTAAGTAACACACTGTGTTAACCTATGCAAACTAGAGTCGTTTAAACCACAAATTATTAAATAAATGCATTATATTGTCTGAGGACTGTATACATATTATATCCTTCAATACCACTGGTTTGCAGTGGCGATTATTATGATTATTATCTTTTTATTATGGGTTTTAAAAGGTAATATTATGCAATTTAAACTTGGCTTTTAAATAAAATGATTCATTGCTATAATATTACCTCTGATGGTATTCTAAATTTGTACCTTTTCTGACCTACTTCCGTATGTAAAAAAGTATTGTCCTCACTCAAATAATCCAAAACTTAATTTAGTATCGAATTCATATTAATTAAGTAAACCAATATGAAGAGTGTTATAACTTCGCACTCGCTACGTTTAAACTTAGAATAGAATAGTTTATTGGAAATCTGGAGGATAATAAATTTGTTTCTACTATTTAATCACCAACTGTACTAGGAGAAGGAAATAAAAAAACTTGTCGTATTGAAACGAAACTTTGTGCACTTATTTATTAAGTAAAGGTATACATTTGTACTATATTTCAACTAATTTGGATAATTTTCTGATTTTTAAAAAAAGTACACAAGTCATTCGATAAAATTGAACTGATGATGATAATGAGATGAAACTTAGCACACATGTTGGTCTTATACATAGCCACATGCGTGTCAAATTTCAATAACATCGCATAATTTTTCCGCGTTTTATAATTTTTCGAAATTTTTGTTGAGTCATTATTGCGAGTTAATGACGTCATAAAAAATATTTTCTAAATAGCATAACTACAGGAGTAGACTGATTTTTGTATAAAGTTTCAATTCTCTTGCATAAATATACTAGGAGCTACGGTGATAACAGAGATACACACACAGACAGACAACTTTGCAAAAACCACTCAGACCTGAAACGGATAATTCCGGTTTCATCCCGGTTTCGCATTTTCCTGCAAACACAATACTTTTCCTGTATACCTACGGTATAAATGAGGAAAAGTTATAAAATATATTCAACTTAAAGTTGTATACAATATTTACAAGATGAAAGAAAAAGGAATACATTATTTTTAAGCAACAAAAAATATTCACACAATAAATTCAATTTATCCGAATTACGTCAATACGAAAATAAAATCAAAAACATTCGTCTTTGATGTTGAAGCAATAAAGCCTATCACATTACAAAATTAAATTAAGAATAATTAATTAACTTAAATTAAAACTCACATATTCTGGCAAAGTTTACAAAAACCTTTATTTGTGCACAATTGTTATTAAAATATTAACTAATAGTCATAAAGTTTGATGTAACATCATAAACATGAATAAACATGAGAACTAAACGCTTTGTTAAGATTGTTGGGTTCATCTTTCGACAACACACCAGTTCGATAGGCAATTAATAATACACGACTAAAAGAGAAAATTCAATTTTCACACCATTTAACGTATATATTAATTACTTATTTAAAAAGAATGAATAATAATTTTTCGTATAGAAAATCCAAACTAATAATTCCCAACACTTGCTATAATACGTTTATGAAGGAAGATGTTAATATTATTTAATACAATTACATATCACATATAAATAAAAAAAATAAATTGATATGAGAAATTAATTAATTAAAAACAATAAACATTTTTTGCAAACTTTTACAAAATCAAGCTTTGTTAAAAAAGATGATTTTTTGTCTTGATATAAAAAATCGGGTAGAGAGTACCTCGGAACTTTTTGCTTCGCTAGTCCACAGAATATAAAATCCAGCAAATTTATTATGCGACGCGTCTTCGGACTCGCTTCGTTTGCACTTAGATAGTAAACACGTTTGCTTATTTACAGCGGTCTCCCATATACAAGCACTTGTATAAAACGTATACAAGTTATTTGATACAAATTGAACTAATGCTAATATTGAGATAAAACTTTGCACATGTTTTGGTCTTTTATACAACCATATAAAACTTTGCACATACGTTGGTCTTATATACAACCATATAAAACTTTGCACATACTTTGGTCTTCTATACAACCATATAAAACTTTGCACATATGTTGGTCTTTTATTCGACTATATACGTGCCAAATCTCAAACAAATAAAATAATTTTTTCACGTTTTATGAATATTTGAAATTATTGTTGAGTCAATATAGATGGGTTAAAACAATAGTACAAAGTACAAACTGTCCAACTTCAGCTTTGCGAAGCCTGTGGCTTGGAATAGTAAGAATATTTCTATTTCTAGCTTTATATACATGATTATGTCCATTTTGCTTATAACTATTTACATTAAGTTTAACCAATACTAATAAATTAAATATATACAACTTTGCAATTGTCATTAGACCTAATTTTTTAAAAATAGGCATACATTCATCTCTATATCCAGCCCTGGTTATAATCCTTAATGTAAAGTGATGTAGAAATTCATACAGTAGGGGTGGGGGCGCGGGACACAGTGGTCTAACTCCCCCGGTTTTAGCTGCTTTAGATGGACCTGCCCTGAGTTCACCCTTTCTCCGCTAGTGGCGGGTCAGTTGACCTTGTCCCTATATATAAAATAATTATTTCTTCAATTCTAAGGTTAAAATTATTTAAAAGGGTCTTTAACAATGTTAAAAATTGTATTAATTATTTTAAAGGTATAATTTTCATAAAATGGTAAAAAAATATAAAACGCTGTGTTAATTTTAAGTAGACCTGATATCGTGATAACCATGATTGTAGAAATAAACAAACATCAAACCGGTAAATTATAAATTTAATTTACGTCTTTGTTGTCCATTATAAACACCTTTTCGTAACACACGTTATCACTATTTTCTAAAAAATTTATCTTATAACTACTAAAAAAGAAAAAAGTCAATGAATAAGATAAAAATTGTCTTGTTTACATTTTTATAAACATAAATAAAAGTATCGATTTCAAACTGATAACAATAGTGATAAGGGGACAAGGTGAAACTAGCGCTCGGTGCGGTAGTTGATGCAACTAATTCCTGTTTTTCTCGGAGACACCTAAAACCAGGGAGTTAGACCACTGTGTCCCCCCGCCCCGACCCAAACTGTATGAATTTCTACATCACTTTACCTTAATGCTTTTTTGGAGTAAACAAAGTGTTATATTAACATGACCCCAGAAGAATTATCCCATAAGATAGCCTACTTTGGATCATGGAAAGATAGACAACCCTGAAAATGTTAACCGGTATAGATCCCTGCTTAATTTTCTTAAAACAAAAATGCAGGAAAGAATATTGTTTTGAATAGATTATGCCTTAGCATAGATATGCTGGGATGTACGGGAATAATATGCAAATAGACACATTCAGACAGATAATTTTGTAAAAACCATTTAAGATTCTTAAAAACACCTGAAAAAAGATAATCCAGATAAATGTCCGGTTTAAGATTTTTTCGCAAACATAACTTTTTAACACAAAAAAACTGAGTTAAAATAAGATATTCAAAATAAGATACTGTAAAACACTAAGTAAAAGTGTTTTCCTTTATTATAATTAAACAATAAATATTAAAATACATTAATAAAAGAGTTAACTATTAAAGTGCATATATAATTATAATAATTAAACAGAAATAAAAATACATTAACTGATCCATTAGTTTACATGAGCTGTAGACAAAACAATGAATGTAAACGGTCGGTGGCATTTTGCTAACAATGCTTCGTGAATTTTATAAAAAGAAAGTTTAATGAGAAGTAAAATTTGATTTTTATTCTATATTTTTCATGGAAACAAAAAAAGGATAATAGAATATGTAATTAAAAAATTTAATGTACCTATTTTACTATGCATAGGCACATATTTTATTACTTAATTACAAATAAGTACAGTTCTGCTAAATAATATTTTTTAATCGCACTCAGTAATTTACATAATTACTGTAATAACATTATTACTTTTTCCTCGTTTATACCGTTGTATACAGGAAATATATTGCGATTGAACAAAAAATCTGAAATATATATATATATATATATATATATATATATATATATATATATATATATATATTAATATTATATATATATATAATATATATATATATATATATATATATATATATATATTATAATATATATATATTATCCATCTGAAATATCCATTTAGGTGTTTTAAGAACTTCTTAGTGTATTTTTCAAGTTGCCGTTCCATATGTTTGTGTGTCAGTTGTTTCAGTATAGCTTCCAGATTGTTTATACAAGAAACGAAATTTTTAAAAATACAAAAATTCAAGCTTTATGTTATGTTTTTATACCCTCAAATAATACTGTTAATGGCAGCAAAAAATCACCGTAAAATAAACGAATTTAACATTTTAGGACTAGCTTAGCAAATCCTGACGTGATCAGAATAAGAATAGCAAATCCTGACGTGATCAGAATAAGTATAGCAAATCCTGACTGTCAGAATAAGCGACGTGATCAGAGAGACGTGATCAGAATAAGAATAGCAAATCCTGACGTGATCAGAATAAGTATAGCAAATCCTGACGTGATCAGAATAAGTATAGCAAATCCTGACGTGATCGGAATAAGAATAGCAAATCCGATAAGACGAAGAAAAGTTCCCAGGTACCCCGTACCTGATTTTTTTTAAATTTAAAAGCAAACTTTTACACACCATGGAAATGGAAATAAGTAGGTAAAATACAGAAATAGTCTTGACGGCAAAGTCACAACAGACTTGTTTTTGAAATTTAAGTTATTACCTATTTTTTCAGCATTATATGTCAAAATAAATCATTATATACGAGAGCTGTGCTTCTCTCTTTCTCTACAAAAACTTTATATTGCCTATGGTTTAATAGAATATGTTTGATTTTTAAATCTGCCAATATAAACATGCTATTTTAAAGTTTTGTGCGTTTTAGGATGTGAATTAGAGATTATTGTTGTATTTTCGGTAATATTTGAAAAGTTATATTTTATTATAACTTATTTAATATGAAAATAAGTTTATTTCATTATAATTGGTTAAAACATCGATTTTTCACAAATTTACTAAACTTATAATAAGAGCACTTTATTTTTATAAACACATAATAGGAACAGCGCTATAGGTCAAAATTGATGTTTGGAGCATTTTTTGAAATTTGAAGGAGCACAGGGGCCAAAATTCCCCATTTGAAATGGCATGCTATCTAATTCTTTATAAGGAAGCCAAAAAAAAAATCAATCTAGCCGATTAAACCTTTGAGGCTAGACGGGCACGTAGATGTGATTCCCGAGCCCAAAGGAAAATAATATTTTGGAAGTTTGAGACATTCTCCCAAATTTATAAAGGAGCCCGACGATAAGAAGCCCGTTATGTTTAGGAAAAAAAAAGATAAAGAAAAAATAATTAATGCTGTACCAGAATGATAATTACGGACAAGTGGAAACTATCCGCTTACTTTCAAGACCTCAGTGAATATATGATATTTGCCTAATCATTTTATAATAACTTCATAAACAGCGTAACTTGTAGTCAAAGTTTGCTTGTTTCGCTAATTAGTCGGAACGAATTACTCTCGAGTATTAAAGGATACTAGTTAATGTATGAATAAGTTATAATTAAAAACCATTTTATAGACGGGACTAAATTAGCTCAAATTAGATAGAAAATGCAGTAGCTAAACAAGTTTTATTACAAAATGCATAATTATTTATTAGATTACTAGTTTTACGAATAAGCATTAACCCATAATATACTTTCCTGGCTTGTGCTTCAAATAAAACATCGGGTACGGGGTATATCGGAACTAATCCATCAGTCATTGAATCATAAATATTTTTCACATTTTGCTAGTCCTTTATTCTTATCATAAATAAAATTTATGATAGTAAATTATTCTTTATCATAAAGAAATAATTATGCATTTTAAAACATTTAGACGAGAAAAAGGTTAATAAAAAGGAAACAGCAGTCCGAATAGATGAAACATGAGGCCTACGGGCTCTTAGTTATTTTGTGGTCTCTTTAGTATTTGTGGTCCTATATAAGTTCGTCATGTTAGTAGTTTATATAAAAGGCATACTTAGCATAGTTCCACTTATGGACTTCAACTTATGCATGGTTACTCTAACCATGCATAGTAGTATATGTGTATAAAATTTCAGCCCAGTCTACACACTAGATGAAGATTTGTGTTTTTCTTAAACGTTTGTGGGGACATTATTATGGGTTAATGGCGTCACATAATAGGGTTCAGGACGTTAGCAAAGTTGATTTTAAAACTACATTTTATTTTGATCTGAAAAAGCGCATAGGCCACAAAAATCTCGTACATACATTCATACATACATACACACACACACACACACACACACATATATATATATATATTCTTGATCAGTGGGTGTCCCCTTCCAAAAAATCTGCTTCCCCCCTTTAATAATTCCGCTCATTTTTTCTTCAAAATTTCCCTAATAAAGAAAATAAAGACATCTTACACATACTGAGATGTTAAGCCAATAAATAAATAGAGTTGGTCTTTTTACAATTGATCAAAAGACAAACACTATGTAATTAGAATAATGGCAAATTAAAATTTTAAGATTCGATTAGTAAATAGAAAAAAATTCACAACAAAAATATAAAACAATTACTGAATATTTAGGTCAACCAGTGGTGATAGCGTCAAAGTAGATAATGAATCCGATCACCACTGTGAGAGACATCTTCATTTTAGATTTGTCCACAGGTCATTTTTGTAGAGTTTTATATTTGCATACTTTATACTATATTCCTAAAGATGTCTCATTGGTTGAAGAGAAACGTCGGATTCATTATATACATTAACGAGGTCACCACCGGAATACCTAAATCTTAAGACCATAAGACTTTAACCTTACTAAATCTGCCGTTTATTATTTAATGAATAATTTAACAAGTGATTTAAATAATCAACAATTCATTAAATTCCCATTCTCACATTTAAAGTTTATTAAATGAAGTAAGACATGGATATCATGTCTCAGATATACGGGTTTTATAAACTAAGCAACACGCACTACTGGCGCTGTGTGGAATACACTACCAAACACGCAGCACTAGCTACTCAAATCTTTTGCAACCGGAGAACAAAAAATAATTACCAAACCAATAAAATACCTTTCACTGATTATGAATTAAAAGAATGAGTAATAAAACACATTAGCATATTATAAAGCAAAATAAAATTCAATTTAGACATTTTATTGAGAAAAGTAATAAAAGAGATGGTGGGAGAGTAAAAATCTTATGAGAAATAAGAATTGCATCAAAAAATTAAATATTAAGAATTTAATGTAATAGCATACATACATCATACATAGATATTCCTTGGTCATAACTTCAGTTGACATTATTAAAATATTCGGTACGCGGAACCTCGGAAATTTTCCTCACCTCATTGGATTTACTAAACCCTACTAAGTAGTTGGGGACTCGCTTCATTCGTCCCCAGGACATGGTAATCACAAAAAAACTACTTGCAGGTAATTAATCACGTCTTTTACTTTTCCTCATTTATACCGTAGGTATATAGGAAAAGTATTGTGTTCGCAAAATAATCCGAAACCGGGATGTCACCGGAATTATCCGTTTTATGTGTTTTTAAGGCATCCGGAGTGGTTTTTATCAAGTTGTCTGTCTGTGTGTGTGTTTTTTGTGTGTATGTGTAATGTGTATTTATGCTAGAGAGTTGAAAGTTGGTAAAACAATCAGTCTACCGCTATAGTTGTGCTATTAGGAAAATAATTGTTTATGACGTCATTAACCCTTAATAATGACTCAGCAAAAAGTTATAAAAATCATAAAACGCGAAAAAATGATATGATCTAATTAAAATTTGGTACCCGTGTAGCCATGTATGAGACTAACATATGTGCCAAGTTTTATTTCATTTCAGCATAAGTTAAATTTTTATCAAATGACATGTGTTCGTTTTTTAGAAAAATTGTACAAAATCAGAAAATAATCGAATTGACTTGAAATTTAGATTAAGTATAAACCTTTACCTTTATGTATTTATTAAGTACACAAAGTTTCGTTTCAATACGACAAGTAGAACTTATCATTTTTGTTGAATCATAAAAGTTAAGAAACATTGAGCGTTAGTGCTGTATGGGTGACCGTTGAGAATGAAAAGGATGCATTTACAACCGAAGAGCGAAGCGAGCCCGAAGATGGTGTAGTATAAATTTGGCGACTTTTTAGATTCTGAGGACTAGCGATGCTGGAAGTATGAGCATAGCGAATACGATGTAATGAGGTAATGTTCCGATGCATCTCGTACCCGATTTATGCTACTAAACTAAGAAATTTGCAAATATCGTGGCAGTATGCCACTTATATAAACTAGTAATATGATAAACCTTTAATCAACAACAGCCATATGGTCGCAAAGCGGCCCCCAACATTGACGCTGCGGAGCGAAGGCCCCTAGTTAATTTTCTTTGTGGAGTCCGACGTGATGAGGATGAGAGAGACATCAATAAAGCGATGAATAGTTTCGAGTTACCCTAAACCCAATTTTTAAGAATTATTTACAAACTGTTTAACTTTTGAAGTTCAACAGAACATGAGTCGATACTTGCTTTGTCTTGCAACTCTTATCAAAAGTAACTCTAGGTATTTTATTTTATAAAATGATAAATTTAGATTACAAACGAACTACAAATGTAATAATTTATTTAAATTTGCATTTTAAATTAAAGCCATTAGCTATTAACTTGACAAAAATAGCAACTAGACTGCCTTGAATTTATTTGAAATTATAACATTACTTTTAAAATTATGTTCGTTCTCTAACGCTTACTTTTTCATCTAATTTTACCTATCTACGAAACCGTTTGATTAATGATTTTGTCTTTTCCTCATTTATACCGTAGAATAATAATAATAACAACTTACAAACAACAGTAGCCGAGAAAATTAGAAAGTACTCAGAGCTGTCATTTGAAATTCAGAGACTATGGGAGATGAAAAAGGTTGAAATCCTTCCATTTGTTATGTCCACTAATGGAGTTGTACCTCATAGTCTAATTACTAATATTAAAGCTCTGGACTTAAATCACAACACTCTTCACGACATTTAAAAGGCTGCAATTCTTAACTCCGGTAATACCGTTAGACAATTTTTAAATGAATATATACCTCTAAATTAGCCTTAGTCTTGGTACTTTATACCCAACTAATGCTAACGAAAATTGGCAAAAGCTAAGAAAAAATAAAATAAATAATAATAATAATAATGCCCGTTTAGAGCCTTGCGGACCATCAGAGATAAACGCTGCGGGAACCACCTCGGATAGTAGTAGCAACTGTTACGCTCATTCTAACGGTATTATCACAATTCTAAAGTTGACGATAATTTATCTAATAATTTTTAAATAAACTGAGAGCGTAACCTGGGATGCGAACCCCAGACCTTCGTGTTGTCAAGGTCAGTGTATAGACTAACGCTCTAACGACCTCGGCCTGTGTGTCTGTTATCATCCCAGCAGCTCCCAGCGTATTTATGCTAGAGACTTAAAACTTTGTACAAATATCAGTCTATACCAGTAGTTGTGCTATTCAGAAAATAATTTTTTATGACCTCATTAACGTCATCCGATTGAGAATTGGACGCATTATATAAGACTAACATATGTGCCAATTTTCAACAAATTATCAGCATTAGTACAATTTTTAATAAATAACTTGTGTACATTTTTTTAAATTTTAAAAATCTTAAAATGTTCTAATTGAGTTGAAATTTGGTACAAGTAAATACTTCATAATAACTAAGTACACAATATTTCGTTTATATATATATAATAGGACAAGTATATATATAGTATATATAATGGGTTTTATCATTAAAGTTAAGCAGCATTCAGCGTGGTCAGTACTGCATGGGTGATCGATGAGGAGGATAAAAACGGGTGTATTTAGTATCAGATGACGAGCGAAGGAAGTCTGAAGACGTGTTACAATATAAATTTGGCGAATTTTATATTCTGACGAGCGTAGCGACTCCGAAGTAGGGAGGATGAGCGAAGTGAATTTAATTGGGTGAGGAAAAGTTCCGAGGTACCCCGTACCCGATTATTTCCGAGTTAATAATAAATTATTTATATTAATTTTTATTCGTAAAAAAAAAAGTTGTTGAAATAGTTGGAATAGCTAAAATAATTTGAATAATTGAACAAAACACTAAGCACTTGATACACGCAGATAATAAATTGAATTTTAATATTATCAGGGTATAAAACTTGTTTATTTTTTACTCAAGCAGCTCGAGAAACTAGAGCAGGAAAGTAGTTCTGTAGTGCGTCTGGTCCCGGAGCAAGGTGTCTCCTTACGCAACTCGACTGTTTTTATTCCATTCACAAATATTTGTAATTTAATTCAAAAACCCCCGTGTTTTTCAGACCCAATCAATATTGTAGTTTTTTTTTTATAGACGTGTTGTGTACTGTCAGAGAGACTTTTAATTTAAGATTTTTGTTACTTTTACTGAAATAGTTAAAAATCCTTTCAGGTGTAATTTTGGATTTTTAATATATATCTTAATTTCAGTGATTTTTTCAACTATTCGAACTATACGAAGTCTTAGAGCTGGGGGCCACTTCGCGGCCACATAGTTGTTTTTTTTATACGTTCGTCAAATTACTGGTTTATAGAAGTGGCAAAGTGGCGGCATACTGGCATGATATAAGCGAATCTTCAAAGGTATTAATAAAAAACGTGATTTGTTTACATTATGTCAATCAATGACATAATACTTTGCTTGACATATATATGTCAATCAATAAAAATCATAAACCATACATAGCAGTATATGTGTAAATACTTTCAGCCCAATCTAAACTTTATGAAGATTTGTGATTTTTTGAAATGTTCGTGAGGTCTTTATTGTGGGATAATGACGTCACACATATTTCATAAACAATCTATTGTTTATGAAATATGTGTGACGTCATTTCGTGACATCATTTCAGTTCGGGAAATTAGTGAGGTTGATATTTGTACCAAGTTTCATTTTGATCCGAGAAAACGTTATATATATATATATATATAATATATATATATATATATATATATATATATATATATATATATATATATATATATATATATATGTATGTGTGTGTGTGTGTGTATGTATGTATATTGGTACAATATAATATATAGGATTAAACAAAAGCAAGTTTAAATACATTACTATAATATATTTCATAATATTTTTAATACTTTTTCTGGGATTTATGTTTCTTTTTAATTTTTGCCGAGTCATTAGGATGGTTAATAACATAAAAAATATTTTCAGATCAGCAAAACTGGTCCTTAAGTTTGATTTTTGGGCTTTGTTTTAACTGTTACACGCTACGATAACAACAAACACACGCTTGTATAGACAGACGACTAGGTAAATACCATTCAGGACCTGAAAACTTATGGTATAAAGTAATTTGTGATTGGTGAGTACAAATTTATAGGACCTAAAAAGAGATAATTCAGGTTAAATCTCGGTTCCTGTATTTTAGTTTAAACACAATATTTTTCCTACAAAACCTAGAGTAAAAATTTGCATAAGAAACAAGAATAGTTATGCACCAAGGGAGTAAAGAATGCTAATATTTCCCTGAGCAGTGAGCCGAGGGAACCAAAGTATTTAACTCCCGGGGCGAAGCCGAGGGATTTATGTGTTTAATTCCAGAGGCAAAGCCAAGGGAATTATGACTATTAACTCCCGAGGCGAAGCCGAGGGAGGTAATTGCGAGGGGGAAAATAGCATTTTACTCCCAAGGTGCATACAAGATTTTATCCCCAGACGTTGATTTTATTTTAACATGTTTTGTTGTATTTTATTCTTATTTTTTTGGGTCGGACCCCCTTATAAATTTAGGGTAGCTGCCACAAAAAAAAATGTTTTTGCTCCGAACAACTTCTATTGATCTGAATGAAAAAAATATAAAAATATATATTGATCAATGAAATAAATTTTTTGGTCGGTTCCCCCTTATAAATTTTGGGGGTGCTGCCCCGAAAAAAAAATCAAATTTTTGTATTGCTCCAAACAACTTCTATTGATCTGAAACGGATTTTGAGCAAAAAAAATTTGTTTGGTCGGGTTATAAATTTTGAGGGTGCCACCCCCGGGAAAATTACAAAAAATTGATTGGTCACCTGTATTAATTTAAAGAATACCACTCCCCTAAAAATTGGTATAATTGGCTCTAATAACCCAATAATCGGAAACACTTTTCACTCCCAAGGGAGAAAAAGTACTTCTTTACTCCCTAAAAACTAGGTAATAAACTTTACATTATACACCGTCTGGAGATAAATATTTTTCCGTGTTTGCCAATTAGACGATATTTCAATATGTACAGTGCTACTAGTGAAATAAAACATTAGTATACAAAGGAACCGGTTCTAATAAAACAGTATTTTGGAAAGTGTCGGCAAATATTTTTAATAAAAAAGGACAACTAATTTTGACGCAATATTTTGATACAAAACATACAAGTAAAAAAATAATTATGATTCTTATGAGATCCTTATAATTATAGTTTACACATAAAATATACAAACCAGAATTATTAAATTTTGTCCTAAAACGTCCACAGGAAAACTATTAAAAGCTATAGTTTAGAAATAATTTAAGAACAATTAATTTAATGTTACGTAAGAATAAAATTTAATTAAATTAAAATAATATTTATCAACAGATGCCAGCAATGATATAGACGAGTGGATAATAATTATATTGATTTTTGAAGAACAGAATTTTTAGAGCAAGGACATATTATTTAATTTTTAAGGACGGTTATAGATCTAAATGTAGTCGTAGCTCAGAGTTTATTAAGTCAAAATGTAATTTTGTTTAAACTTCAAAATACGTAAATGTTTTATTAGTTTTATAATATTTTAATCATTTATCAATGACTAATTAATGTGTCGGTATTAAGATTTTAGGACATCCGATGGTGATCGCGTCAATGTAGATGAAGAAATCAAAGTTTCGCTCTTAACTGTGGGAGGCATCTTCAGGGATGTCCGACATCATGGATGAAAGTACAACGTTCTACAAAACTTGGTTGAGTCATTGTCTTTTCATCCATCATGTCCCACATCCCTGAAGATGCCACCCACAGTGGAAGCAAAACGTTGGATTCTTTATCTAGATCGACGCGGTCAACACTAGAAGACACCTAAATCTTCATGGCATTAACCGCGAAAACCTACGCAGTTTTATTTATTTGGTGGTAATCCTGTTATTTTATGTAGCCACTGAACGTCTAAGAACGATTTAAATTGTTTTCAGTAGAACAAGTTTCATCATACAGGTTCTCTCCACTCTCTATAGCATTGTTTTCAGTAGAACAAGTTTCATTATATAGGTTCTCTCCACTCTCTATAGCATTGTTTTCAGTAGGACAAGTTTCATCATATAGGTTCTCTCCACTCTCTATAGCATTGTTTTCAGTAGAACAAGTTTCATCATATAGGTTCTCTCCACTCTCTATAGCATTGTTTTCAGTAGAACAAGTTTCATCATATAGGTTCTCTCCACTCTCTATAGCATTGTTTCAGTAGAACAAGTTTCATCATATAAGGTTTTCTCCACTCCACTCTCTATAGCATTGTTTTCAGTAGAACAAGTTTCATCATATAGGTTCTCTCCACTCTCTATAGCATTGTTTTACAGGCTTGGCCACGTGTTACTTATAGTTTTGTAATTTATGTAAATTAATTTGTTAAAGAAATGCCTAGTCTTCTTTAAAACTTCTAATCGGATGTCTACAATCTATCAATGGATTATTACTGTCTATATAGTGTCTACCATACTGTCGGCAAATATATGTCTTTATAACAATTTTTTTTAAACAGAAAAATACTATCTGTGAACTCGATAAGCAAAATGATAGCACATAGCATTCATAATTATTATTGTCCGGATTAACCACATTCTAGACCCCCAAAGCAGTCTTTATTATTTTAAGTGAAAATTTTATTTTTATGAAGACAAATTCTTTACCCAAGTATAAAGTTCGTCTTAAACGGTATTTAAGAGAGGGAGGTCATTTAAGTAAGGGGCTTAGTATTTCAGACGATTTAAATTTCAAGCCATTTAAGTAATATTTTAAATACCTCGTTTTTAAAAAATGAAGGAAAAGCATTGAAACAAAAAAAATACTTTTTTAATTAGATATAGACGTTTCAACACCAACATATCCCGAAAATCGCAAAAACTGACTGTCTCTAAGTATCTGTACTTTTGATGACACGATACAGACCGCATGGCTAATACATCAACCATATTTGAATTAGAGGAAAAACAGATTATTGAGATAATTTGACAAAGCAAATAAAAATAGCAA
>JACMZG010001911.1:18206018-18226491 GCA_018340805.1 Microvelia longipes
ATGTTGTTGCAATCGGTAAATACATGGGATTATCAACGATTAATTGAACTACATCACCATCTTCATGTTTCTCTAACCATACCGACTTTAAGAGTGGAACATTAACATCTCCGACAATTACAGGTTCAACCAAACTACTGTAAATGAACAGTTGCTGATGATACTTTATTATTTTCGGTTTGGAAATTCCATTTATTCGCTCTTCAAGGTTCAAACCTTTACAAAGATACTCTTGTTTTTCTAATCCCAATGTTCTTGTCAAAAGTTTATCAAATTTAACACCTGCAACATCAATTTGCGGTACGAATTGAAAATTATTACCTTCACCAAGAATTAATAAATGAAATATTTCAGAACAATTTGCTCCCATATAAGTAGCTAATTGTTTCACATCTGTTATGTATAAATCATCTTTAAATTGAAAGGTTTTCGACTTTATTTCAGTATAAAATATATCAATCTTTACTAATTCTACTGACTTGTCTTCTTTAAACGATAGGCAAAACGTTTTCAGACTACCAGCCTTTACTTTATTTTTATCAAAGGAAATCCAAAATTTTTGTGCGATTTTTACACTTTCAAATGTAACTTCAAAGTCGTAACGAGAAGCAAAGTTTAGTGTATTCTATCAGATATTGAAAGAATAGGATTACTTTTGACGCTAATCATTTTGTCTTTATTACTTTTTATAATAGTTAAATTGTGTGTTACATCAACCTTTTTCAAGTAATCAATTTTGGTCTTACTATATAGTGGAAAGGCTGCATATACAAAAGTAAAATCCATCATGGCCACTTCCCACTGACCATCCAAATAAATCGGATTTTGAAGTTCAACCATGAATTCACTAGCGTTATTATCCGGATGAACAAGTGGACTACTATTACTCGGTAAAATCATGTAGAAATTATTCGTTTTCATTATCTGATTTCTGATTAACTAACTGTGAAGCAAATATCCAACTAGGTTTTTCATATCCATGCCATTTTACATACAATTGTTTATTCTCTTTAACACCCTTTGACTTTATAATCTTTTCTATTCTGAAGATTTCAGGTTTAGGAATGACCTGTAATTCTTGTTCATAGAATTTCCTTGTACTATATTATCTTCATAGTCTTTAATAACATACATGACAGGATTTTGTTTGGTATTTATTTTCGAAATTTGAAACACTTCATCACTCCAATTACTATTGAAATTCTTGATAAATGGAGATGATGAAATTTTCGATATTCTAACATGATCACCGACTTTATATTTAGGTTTCATGATTGCTTTTCCATCATTTTGTCTCGATAACCATAGTTTTAATTGATTATTTGTAGATACATCTACCGGTCTTGCACCATTTAATCCCTTATGACTTGAATGATTATAACTATGAATAAGTTTCGGTAAGACATTTATCCAAGTTTTTATTGCCAACATGTACAAAGTATTTCTTTAATGCATCACGTAATGTTCGATTAAATCTCTCAACATGTGCTGCCTTGAATTGAGAAAGTACAGAATAATGGTTGATTTTCAAATTTTAATTAGATTTTGAACTTTGGAATATAAAAACTCCTTACCCAAATCAGTTTGTAAATTATCTGGATGTTCTACTTTAAACATTGATTTCACCGCAGGTTCCATATCATTAGCAGATTTTGATTTTACAGCAACAGCTCTTGCAAATCTACTGAATACATCTATACAAGTCAAAATATACTTGTATCCTTTATTTATTTTCGAATATGGGATCATTTCCATCAAATCCATTTGCCATAAATCGTTAAACCATATGTTTTATATGCTCTTGTTGGAAATCTTTTCAACATCGGCTTGTTCAGACTGTACGCTAACTGGCTCGATAACCATTTCTTGGTCTTTTTTCTTGATTTTTGAGCTGCTTTCATCAATTTTTCCACTCCGCGAAAACTTTCCGGGTTTTTCGGAGTTGTCCACACTGTCTTTAGTTTTCCCATTACAACAATTCGATAATTTCAAGTCAAAATTAGGTAATGACTGTAAACTCCCATTGTTTATTTATTTATTTACCAAAATGAGTCAATCCTAATGCAGCTAATGCAATTGGTAATAATGCAGCTATAAATCCGCCTTCTTGTTTATTCATGAAATAAAATCTCATTGCTCTTTTATTTCTTGCATTTAAAAGTGTTAGTAACGACTTTTTATGGTGCTTCAATGTTTCCTTTCTACTATGACTCACATTTATATTTCCGCGAACAATATTTATAATAATTTCAAGTAAATCATCAACTACAAATGTTGGAAATGATTGTAAAATTGCCATTCTTGATGATTTTGGCGATTTGATTAATGTAGTAAAAAACGGAATACTGCGTTCTAATTTCATTTTTGTAATATAAATACTATTATCCGACATTTGTTTATATTGATATCCATCTTCCATGTTTCAATTTCAGCTTCTTTCCAGTCAATTTTGCCAGTTTTTTAAACATATTCACGTTTTTCTTTTCTCCACAAGCATCTTCTTTGATTGTTTTTTTACAGACACTTTCTTTGAATGTTTTCTTACTTTCTTCTTATTTGAATTTTCTTTCGATGTTTTTCATCATCTACTCGATCAACTATAATTTTTTTAAATTTAGTCACTTTTAAATTAGTCATTTTTCAAATATAAATACTTACGTGTTTTGTTTATATACAGTGATACCGTTTGGACTGAATATATCTGTTCTTACTCTATATTCATCTCGACATTGCTGTGTGAAATCGAGAAATAGATATCCGTGTGGGTTTTCTGTAGCATCTTGAAATGCTTCAATGAGAAATCGTCTATCATTCGGATAAGCTTGCCTTGCTAGAAAATCAATCACTGTTTGATCCCTTGGATTTTTGAATAGAACCAAGTAATGTACATTTATATTTCTTGTTCTATGACTTCCACCTTGATGAAATAGATTTTGAGTTATGAAAATCACAGTCACACCGCAATGTCTTGCTATTTTTGTGAATAAGTTATTGAAATCTTTTTCTTTATTTGCTTCTTGATATAAATCATCAACAATAATAACATCACCTTCTTCAATCTCTTA
Source organism: Microvelia longipes (assembly GCA_018340805.1). NCBI lineage: Eukaryota > Metazoa > Arthropoda > Insecta > Hemiptera > Veliidae > Microvelia > Microvelia longipes. The sequence goes on from JACMZG010001911.1 coordinate 18,209,084, forward strand.
TTCCAATTCTTATCAAATCCATTTTATAATTTTCATTTTTATATTACAAAATTCGGATTTAGTTAAACCATGCTCTTCATCTGCTCCTCTATGCCAGTATATTTTCTTGAATTTTGACTTGAACAAATTTGATTTCAGTAATTTACATACAAACAAGGTTTTCCCGCTACCACTAGGACCAACTATTTGGTAAACAGCGTCATTTCTTAGTTTCTCCATTTAATTTTCTTAAATATGATAGATTGTTTATATTTGTTTTACTGAATCAATTAAATTAACTTTAGAAATTTCCTCATGTACCCACTTAGAACATTAGTTGTCATTAATTATGATTGCAAATATTAATTACAGGGGTGAAGTCTCTCGTGAAGTAGTAAAGAAAATGACGTTTCCAAGTGGAAAACCATGTCAAGTCAGAGTAAAATCCGAAAAGAATACAATTATTTTCTTTAGATCAGGAAAATGCAGAATAATGGGATGTAAGAAACCATTGGAACCACATGATTTAAAGTATAATAAAGAAACATACAATTACAATCGATAACTGTCGTTGTAAATATCGGAGTTGTTAAATTTGTATAAAATGGCTAAAATAGTCAAATGTTGGTTTGAACCAGAGATATTTTCAGCATTACGACTAGAAAAGTACAATCCTGTTTGTGTTAATGTGTTCTCAACAGGGAAAATCGTAATAATGGGACTTAGAAAATCTGAATTTTCAAGGATATGTGAATAACATTACATCCGATGTATTTCATTTACTTGATAATATTATGTAAACTATTGTTGTTATTTAAATAAATGTATATTATTGTTGTTTCTTATTTTATTTGAATAAAAGAACAAAATTTATATAAGAAAAATTTATTAACACACATAACAAATAGAACATTTATAATCAACAGATCAAATCAGTCTTTGTTAACTTCCAGATTACACCAACATTACTTTTTGAATGTTTGTAACCCTTAATCTCGATTTGTATCATCCATTTTGCATCAGCATCATCATAGTTGTTGTTGTCATCCTTGCAGTTGATGAACATAGTTTCCTTGACTTCGAGATCTGTTGTCAATCTTTTGAACAGTTTATCTAATATCTTCTTATCTTTGATGTTAATTTCCGACAATACCAAGCTGAACTTTGATTTCTTCAACATAAACCGGTTTCTAAATAAATATTAATTCATACATATAAAAAAAATATTACTTTAAAGTTGTATATAATGGGAGACATCAGGTAAACCATATGATACTGCTGAAAATTTGAAAGTTTTCCTATTTCGAGAGGAATTGAATCGACATTTTCTTTAGTTAAAATAGTAGCTTGCATTTTTAAAACTAATAATAATGAAAAAATACTTGTTTATATACTTTTTCAATACACACATGCTCGATTTCTATTGGTTGTCTGATATTATTGGTTGACTAAATGGATTGATGGTTGTTGCGTATCCCCAGGGTATTATCCCCAGGGTATCCCCAGGGTATCCCCACCCTATCCCAGGGCTTATCTTGATTGACTTTAATCGATTAACTTTAGACCAATGGGAAATTTGCAACAGAAATGCATCATGTATGCAATCAATGCAGTGGGGAAGCAGTGGGGAAGCAGTGGGGAAGCAGTGGGGAAGCAAGATGACGTCATCGGTTGCCTAGTAACAATATATTGGTTGCCATGGATACATATTTATTGATTTCCTATGATACACACACACACACATACTCGGATTAAAATTTTCAATCATACATAGATATTTCTTATATATTTCCAAATGACCTTGAGAGTGGCGCCCCACACCACTTTTTAAATAATTTATATCTTTTTCACCTAACATCGGAAAATATGACTCATAGCTTATCTGATTTCCTCATCTTTCCTCTTTCTTCTAAAATTATATTGGCTCCGGAAAAATAATTTTGACAAAGATATACTACTTACAATCTCTCTTGACCATTATCGATTTTAAAATCAATAGTCCACCAATCAACTTGGCTATCTTTTTCATCCTCTTCTCTTACTTCCCTCTATCCAACAAACCAACTCCCATCGAAATCCATCCAATACATCAAAAGTTATTAAGCTTCAACACAAATGCGCGATAATTCATATGTGCAGAGCTTATATGTTTTCTTGGAAATCTATCCATCCTAGGCCATAGTTACCTTAAGCAATGTATATATCGAATTGAAATCCTAGTTCAACCACATAAAAAAGTTTCGAAAAATCAATACACAAAATAAATAATATATCTTTTTGCACTTGACATTTAGCACTTTTATTTTTTCACTATAATTTGCACCTGCACTTTCCAAACACACATTGCACTTTGCACTTTTCTAATTTGCACTTTGCACTTTAAAAATAAAATTTAAAAATATTTTTAAAAAATTAAAAATTTAAAAATTTAAAAATATTTTAAAAAATTAAAAAATTATTCTATTCATTAAAACAAAATAATAAAAAAATTTTAAAAAAAAATAATTTTTAAAAATAAAAAAAATTAAAAAAAAGATAAAAAAAATAAAAGATAAATAAAATAAAGATAATAATTTTTCTATTCATTAAAAAAATAATAAATTAAAATCCGATCAAAAAAAAAAATGATCCGATCAAAAATCAATAAAATCGATAAATCAATAAATCGATAATCAATAAATCCACGATAACTCCTTACTGTTACTGCAAAATTATGAGTTTTTGCCGAGATGGGGGGGCCCCCTTTTGGTGCAAACAGGCTCCCATCTACCTACTAATAATCAACCAAATTCGGTTTCCATTATTACTATCTTAACAATTCGTCTATCGTTTGTCGAAACCATATAATTAATTTTTAATTATTAAATATGCGTTCCTTTGGTCCATGATTTAGAATAATTTATAGTATTAAAATCTGATTATTAATATTGACTAATTATTTATAAGGAATAAAAACTCAATATCAGATATTGGATAAATTGGGTGGCGCCAAATAAATAAAACCTACCAAGCTTTGCAAAAACTTTTCGAAGAGAGAGGAACTGAACTGGCAATGGCGTGTGAAGAACTGACAAAAGTGCGTGAAAAACTGCAAAAGTGCGTGTGAAAAAATAGAATTAATTGGACAGTTAACCAAGGAGAATGTTGAAAAAAGACAAAGACTTGGAAGAGTTTGAGTATGATGTAGCAAAACTCGAGTGAAGAGAATTCGTCTGATTAGTAAAAACTGAATTAGGAAAATATAAATTTTTTGTCTCGTTGCTATTATACATTTGTTATTAATCATTACTATTTCTAATTCAATAATCAACCAAATTCGTTTCCATTATTACTATCTCAACAATCGTCTATCGTTTGTCGAAACCATATCACAAATTTGTGCAGTTAATTTTCTCCTGAAATCCCAGTACAGTCATTCATCGTAAGCATTCTGTATTTCTGTATTATATGTTTATTTAGTATTACTTTGAATATTAATAAATTTTTAATCATTAAATATGAGTTCCTTTGGTCCATGATTTAGAATAATTTATAGTATTAAATTTGATTATTAATATTGACTAATTATTTATAAGGTTGGAATTTAATAAAACTCAATATAGGATATTTGATAATTGGGTGGCGCCAAATAAAGTAAAACCTACCAAGCTTTTCAAAAACTTTTCGAAGAGAGAGGAACTGAACTGGCAATGGCGTGTGAAGAACTGGCAAAAGTGCATGAGAACTGGCAAAAGTGCGTGAAAAACTGGCAAAAGTGCGTGAAAAAAAATAGAATTAATTGGACAGTTAACCAAGGAGAATGTTGAAAAAACAAAGACTTGGAAGAGTCTGAGTATGATGTAGCAAACTCGAGTGAAGAGAATTCGTCTGATTAGTAAAAACTGAATTAGGAAAATATAAATTTTTGTCTCGTTGCTATTTATACATTTGTTATTAATCATTACTATTTCTAATTCAATAATCAACCAAATTCGTTTCCATTATTACTATCTCAACAATCGTCTATCGTTTGTCGAAACCATATAATAAATTTTTAATTATTAAATATGCGTTCCTTTGGTCCATGATTTAGAATAATTTATAGTATTAAATCTGATTATTAATATTGACTAATTATTTATAAGGTTGGAATTTAATAAAACTCAATATCAGATATTGGATAAATTGGGTGGCGCCAAATAAAATAAAACCTACCAAGCTTTGCAAAACTTTTCGAAGAGAGAGGAACTGAACTGGCAATGGCGTGTGAAGAACTGGCAAAAGTGCGTGAAAAACTGACAAAAGTGCGTGTGAAAAAATAGAATTAATTGGACAGTTAACCAAGGAGAATGTTGAAAAGACAAAGACTTGGAAGAGTCTGAGTATGATGTAGCAAAAACTCGAGTGAAGAGAATTCGTCTGATTAGTAAAAACTGAATTAGGAAAATATAAATTTTTGTCTCGTTGCTATTATACATTTGTTATTAATCATTACTATTTCTAATTCAATAATCAACCAAATTCGTTTCCATTATTACTATCTCAACAATCGTCTATCGTTTGTCGAAACCATATATTTGTGCAGTCCTGAAATCCCAGTACAGTCATTCATCGAAGCATTCTGTATGATATGTTTATAGTATTACTTGAATATAATAAATTTTAATCATTAAATATGAGTTCCTTTGGTCCATGATTTAGAATAATTTTATAGTATTAAATCTGATTATTAATATTGACTAATTATTTATAAGGAATTTAATAAAACTCAATATCAGATATTTGGATAAATTGGGTGGCGCCAAATAAAGTAAAACCTACCAAGCTTTGCAAAAACTTTTCGAAGGAGAGGAACTGAACTGGCAATGGCGTGTGAAGAACTGGCAAAAGTGCTGAGAACACAAAAGTGCGTGAAAAACTGCAAAAGTGCGTGGAAAAAATAGAATTAATTGGACAGTTAACCAAGGAGAATGTTGAAAAAGACAAAGACTTGGAAGAGTTGAGTATGATGTAGCAAAAACTCGAGTGAAGAGAATTCGTCTGATTAGTAAAAACTGAATTAGGAAAATATAAATTTTTGTCTCGTTGCTATTTATACATTTGTTATTAATCATTACTATTTCTAATTCAATAATCAACCAAATTCGTTTCCATTATTACTATCTCAACAATCGTCTATCGTTTGTCGAAACCATATAATAAATTTTTAATTATTAAATATGCGTTCCTTTGGTCCATGATTTAGAATAATTTATAGTATTAAATCTGATTATTAATATTGACTAATTATTTATAGGAATTTAATAAAACTCAATATCAGATATTGGAATAATTGGGTGGCGCCAAATAAATAAAACCTACCAAGCTTTGCAAAAACTTTTCGAAGAGAGAGAACTGAACTGGCAATGGCGTGTGGAACGCACAAAAGTGCGTGAAAAACTGCAAAAGTGCGTGAAAAAAATAGAATTAATTGGACAGTTAACCAAGGAGAATGTTGAAAAAACAAAGACTTGGAAGAGTCTGAGTATGATGTAGCAAACTCGAGTGAAGAGAATTCGTCTGATTAGTAAAAACTGAATTAGGAAAATATAAATTTTTGTCTCGTTGCTATTATACATTTGTTATTAATCATTACTATTTCTAATTCAATAATCAACCAAATTCGTTTCCATTATTACTATCTCAACAATCGTCTATCGTTTGTCGAAACCATATAATAAATTTTTAATTATTAAATATGCGTTCCTTTGGTCCATGATTTAGAATAATTTATAGTATTAAATCTGATTATTAATATTTGACTAATTATTTATAGAATAAAACTCAATATCAGATATTGGATAAATTGGGTGGCGCCAAATAAAATAAACCTACCAAGCTTTGCAAACTTTTCGAAGAGAGAGGAACTGAACTGGCAATGGCGTGTGAAGAACTGGCAAAAGTGCGTGAAAAACTGACAAAAGTGCGTGTGAAAAAATAGAATTAATTGGACAGTTAACCAAGGAGAATGTTGAAAAAGACAAAGACTTGGAAGAGTCTGAGTATGATGTAGCAAAAACTCGAGTGAAGAGAATTCGTCTGATTAGTAAAAACTGAATTAGGAAAATATAAATTTTTGTCTCGTTGCTATTATACATTTGTTATTAATCATTACTATTTCTAATTCAATAATCAACCAAATTCGTTTCCATTATTACTATCTCAACACTATCTCGTCAGTATTTTGTCGAAACCATATAATAAATTTTTAATTATTAAATATGCGTTCCTTTGGTCCATGATTTAGAATAATTTATAGTATTAAATCTGATTATTAATATTGACTAATTATTTATAAGGAATAAAACTCAATATCAGATATTGGATAAATTGGGTGGCGCCAAATAAAATAAAACCTACCAAGCTTTGCAAAAACTTTTCGAAAGAGAGAGGACTGAACTGGCAATGGCGTGTGAAGAACTGACAAAAGTGCGTGAAAAACTGAAAAAGTGCGTGTGAAAAATAGAATTAATTGGACAGTTAACCAAAGGAGAATGTTGAAAAAGACAAAGACTTGGAAGAGTTTGAGTATGATGTAGCAAAACTCGAGTGAAGAGAATTCGTCTGATTAGTAAAAACTGAATTAGGAAAATATAAATTTTTGTCTCGTTGCTATTATACATTTGTTATTAATCATTACTATTTCTAATTCAATAATCAACCAAATTCGTTTCCATTTATTACTATCTCAACAATCGTCTATCGTTTGTCGAAACCTATCGTTGTGAAAACCATATAATAAATTTTTAATATTAAATATGAGTTCCTTTGGTCCATGATTTAGAATAATTTATAGTATTAAATCTGATTATTAATATTGACTAATTATTTATAAGGAATTTAAAAACTCAATATCAGATATTGGATAAATTGGGTGGCGCCAAATAAAATAAAACCTACCAAGCTTTGCAAAAACTTTTCGAAGAGAGAGGAACTGAACTGGCAATGGCGTGTGAAGAACTGCAAAAGTGCGTGAAAAACAAAAGTGCGTGTGAAAAAATAGAATTAATTGGACAGTTAACCAAGGAGAATGTTGAAAAAGACAAAGACTTGGAAGAGTCTGAGTATGATGTAGCAAAAACTCGAGTGAAGAGAATTCGTCTGATTAGTAAAAACTGAATTAGGAAAATATAAATTTTTGTCTCGTTGCTATTATACATTTGTTATTAATCATTACTATTTCTAATTCAATAATCAACCAAATTCGTTTCCATTATTACTATCTATCTCATATCACAATCGGAGTCGTCGTCGAAACATAAATATTAATAAATTTTTAATTATTAAATATGCGTTCCTTTGGTCCATGATTTAGAATAATTATAGTATTAAATCTGATTATTAATATTGACTAATTATTTATAAGGAATTTAATAAAACTCAATATCAGATATTGGATAAATTGGGTGGCGCCAAATAAAATAAAACCTACCAAGCTTTGCAAAAATTTTCGAAGAGAGAGGAACTGAACTGGCAATGGCGTGTGAAGAACTGGCAAAAGTGCGTGAAAAACTGACAAAAGTGCGTGTGAAAAAATAGAATTAATTGGACAGTTAACCAAGGAGAATGTTGAAAAAGACAAAGACTTGGAAGAGTCTGAGTATGATGTAGCAAAAACTCGAGTGAAGAGAATTCGTCTGATTAGTAAAAACTGAATTAGGAAAATATAAATTTTTGTCTCGTTGCTATTATACATTTGTTATTAATCATTACTATTTCTAATTCAATAATCAACCAAATTCGTTTCCATTATTACTATCTCAACAATCGTCTATCGTTTGTCGAAACCATATAATAAATTTTTAATTATTAAATATGCGTTCCTTTGGTCCATGATTTAGAATAATTTATAGTATTAAATCTGATTATTAATATTGACTAATTATTTATAAGGAAATAAAACTCAATATCAGATATTGGATAAATTGGGTGGCGCCAAATAAAATAAAACCTACCAAGCTTTGCAAAACTTTTCGAAGAGAGAGGAACTGAACTGGCAATGGCGTGTGAAGAACTGGCAAAAGTGCGTGAAAAACTGACAAAAGTGCGTGTGAAAAAATAGAATTAAATTGGACAGTTAACCAAGGAGAATGTTGAAAAAGACAAAGACTTGGAAGAGTCTGAGTATGATGTAGCAAAAACTCGAGTGAAGAGAATTCGTCTGATTAGTAAAAACTGAATTAGGAAAATATAAATTTTTGTCTCGTTGCTATTATACATTTGTTATTAATCATTACTATTTCTAATTCAATAATCAACCAAATTCGTTTCCATTATTACTATCTCAACAATCGTCTATCGTTTGTCGAAACCATATAATAAATTTTTAATTATTAAATATGCGTTCCTTTGGTCCATGATTTAGAATAATTTATAGTATTAAATCTGATTATTAATATTGACTAATTATTTATAAGGTTGGAATTTAAAAAACTCAATATCAGATATTGGATAAATTGGGTGGCGCCAAATAAAATAAAACCTACCAAGCTTTGCAAAACTTTTCGAAGAGAGAGGAACTGAACTGGCAATGGCGTGTGAAGAACTGACAAAAGTGCGTGAAAAACTGACAAAAGTGCGTGTGAAAAAATAGAATTAATTGGACAGTTAACCAAGGAGAATGTTGAAAAGACAAAGACTTGGAAGAGTCTGAGTATGATGTAGCAAAACTCGAGTGAAGAGAATTCGTCTGATTAGTAAAAACTGAATTAGGAAAATATAAATTTTTGTCTCGTTGCTATTATACATTTGTTATTAATCATTACTATTTCTAATTCAATAATCAACCAAATTCGTTTCCATTATTACTATCTCAACAATCGTCTATCGTTTGTCGAAACCATATAAATAATAATTAATTATCGTAAGCTGCGGCGTTCCTTTGGTCCATGATTTAGAATAATTTATAGTATTAAATCTGATTATTAATATTGACTAATTATTTATAAGGGAATTTAATAAAACTCAATATCAGATATTTGATAATTGGGTGGCGCCAAATAAATAAAACCTACCAAGCTTTGCAAAAACTTTTCGAAGAGAGAGGAACTGAACTGGCAATGGCGTGTGTGTGAAGAACTGGCAAAAGTGCGTGAAAAACTGACAAAAGTGCGTGAAAAAATAGAATTAATTGGACAGTTAACCAAGGAGAATGTTGAAAAAGACAAAGACTTGGAAGAGTCTGAGTATGATGTAGCAAAAACTCGAGTGAAGAGAATTCGTCTGATTAGTAAAAACTGAATTAGGAAAATATAAATTTTTGTCTCGTTGCTATTATACATTTGTTATTAATCATTACTATTTCTAATTCAATAATCAACCAAATTCGTTTCCATTATTACTATCTCAACAATCGTCTATCGTTTGTCGAAACCATATAAGTTTGTCGAACCCTTTGAATATTAATAAATTTTTAATTATTAAATATGGTTCCTTTGGTCCATGATTTAGAATAATTATAGTATTAAATCTGATTATTAATATTGACTAATTATTTATAAGGGAATAAAACTCAATATCAGATATTGGAATAATTGGGTGGCGCCAAATAATAAAACCTACCAAGCTTTGCAAAAACTTTTCGAAGAGAGAGGAACTGAACTGGCAATGGCGTTTGAAGAACTGGCAAAAGTGCGTGAAAAACTGACAAAGTGCGTGTGAAAAAATAGAATTAATTGGACAGTTAACCAAGGAGAATGTTGAAAAAGACAAAGACTTGGAAGAGTCTGAGTATGATGTAGCAAAACTCGAGTGAAGAGAATTCGTCTGATTAGTAAAAACTGAATTAGGAAAATATAAATTTTTGTCTCGTTGCTATTATACATTTGTTATTAATCATTACTATTTCTAATTCAATAATCAACCAAATTCGTTTCCATTATTACTATCTCAACAATCGTCTATCGTTTGTCGAAACCATATAATAAATTTTTAATTATTAAATATGCGTTCCTTTGGTCCATGATTTTAGAATAATTTATAGTATTAATCTGATTATTAATATTGACTAATTATTTATAAGGTTGGAATAAAACTCAATATCAGATATTGGATAAATTGGGTGGCGCCAAAAAATAAAACCTACCAAGCTTTGCAAAAACTTTTCGAAGAGAGAGGAACTGAACTGGCAATGGCGTGTGAAGAACTGTGTGAAAAACTGGCAAAAGTGCGTGAAAAAAAAAGTGCGTGTGAAAAAATAGAATTAATTGGACAGTTAACCAAGGAGAATGTTGAAAAAGACAAAGACTTGGAAGAGTTGAGTATGATGTAGCAAAAACTCGAGTGAAGAGAATTCGTCTGATTAGTAAAAACTGAATTAGGAAAATATAAATTTTTGTCTCGTTGCTATTATACATTTGTTATTAATCATTACTATTTCTAATTCAATAATCAACCAAATTCGTTTCCATTATTATTCAACAACTATCGTTTGTCGAAACCATATCACGTCAGTTAACTGTTAGTGTCGTAAGCATTCCATTACATATAATAAATTTTTAATTATTAAATATGCGTTCCTTTGGTCCATGATTTAGAATAATTTATAGTATTAAATCTGATTATTAATATTGACTAATTATTTATAAGGTGGAATTTAATAAAACTCAATATAGATATTGGATAATTGGGTGGCGCCAAATAAAGTAAAACCTACCAAGCTTTGCAAAAACTTTTCGAAGAGAGAGGAACTGAACTGGCAATGGCGTGTGTGAAGAACTGGCAAAAGTGCGTGAAAAAACTGACAAAAGTGCGTGTGAAAAAATAGAATTAATTGGACAGTTAACCAAGGAGAATGTTGAAAAAGACAAAGACTTGGAAGAGTCTGAGTATGATGTAGCAAAACTCGAGTGAAGAGAATTCGTCTGATTAGTAAAAACTGAATTAGGAAAAATATAATTTTTGTCTCGTTGCTATTATACATTTGTTATTAATCATTACTATTTCTAATTCAATAATCAACCAAATTCGTTTCCATTTTACTATCTCAACAATCGTCTATCGTTTGTCGAAACCATATAATAAATTTTTAATTATTAAATATGCGTTCCTTTGGTCCATGATTTAGAATAATTTATAGTATTAAATCTGATTATTAATATTGACTAATTATTTATAAGGAATTTAATAAAACTCAATATCAGATATTGGATAAATTGGGTGGCGCCAAATAAAATAAAAACCTACCAAGCTTTGCAAAAACTTTTCGAGAGAGAGGAACTGAACTGGCAATGGCAAAAAGTGTGAAGAACGGCAAAAGTGCGTGAAAAACTGACAAAAGTGCGTGTGAAAAAATAGAATTAATTGGACAGTTAACCAAGGAGAATGTTGAAAAAGACAAAGACTTGGAAGAGTCTGAGTATGATGTAGCAAAACTCGAGTGAAGAGAATTCGTCTGATTAGTAAACTGAAAAAAGAAAATATAAATTTTTGTCTCGTTGCTATTATACATTTGTTATTAATCATTACTATTTCTAATTCAATAATCAACCAAATTCGTTTCCATTATTACTATCTCAACAATCGTCTATCGTTTGTCAACCATATAATAAAATTTTAATTATTAAATATGGCGTCCTTTGGGTCCATGATTAGAATAATTTATGTATTAAATTGCTGATTATTATATTGGATAATATATAAAGGTTTGTCCCAAGGCGCATAACATTAAAGACGTGCCGGCAGCCGATGCCGGTCAGCAGGACACCCAGAAGGCCAATCCCTGCGCTTGCGTATTAGTAAAATAAAGGATCACGATAGTAGACTACACAGCATGGTCGAAAAACGTTTACTCTTTGGAAAAAAAACATAATGGCCCCAAAATTCTTCATCTTTTATTTTACATGTTACCAAATTTTGAAAAATGCAATTTTTTAGAAATATATTTGTTTGAGTTGATTAATTTAGTATTTTAAATAATAAATTAAAAAATCCAAGTTTTAAGTAAGATCACAATAATAAGTTTTGATTAAAAAAGAAAATCTTTATATAAAATTATTAAACCAAATTCATTAAATTTTTATATTATTTTTAAAATTAATTATTATTCTTCACCTTATTTATTCAATTTTTTAAATTTCTCACAACTCCAAAGTGCATTCTTGATTTTACTGTCAATTTACAGGAAAATTTAGTTTTTGATATTATTCAAGGTTTATCTCAATAAAATTTAGACTGAAAATTTTTCAAAAACATTTAAAGTGCATTTGAAAAGAGTAATATAAACAAAATATGCATACAAAAATAAAAAAAACAGGATTTAATTTGTTTCTGTTTATAATAGAATAAAGAATAACCGATGAATTAACTGCCTTGCATTTATAACTCGTCAAACCATCACTACAAGAAACATATATTGACCAAAATGCTTAACTTGAAAAATTTTGAAATGATTTAAATTAAGTTTGATTAAGGAAACTAAGGATTTCGATGGAAGAGTTTATTCGAAAATCCCGGATATTTTGTCAGACAATGATGTTTTATTGAAAGATCTTTACTGAACAAAATGTTCAGAAGTAAACAAATCCACCGTTTCAGAAAAAGATTTCAACTAAAATGAAACAATAAAACTTTAATAAAGGAACCGCTTTCTTTTTTATGACAAATGGTTTATTCCTTTACCCAAAAAAACCCAACTTAAGTAAGCTCAATATTCCCAGGCAGTATTTGTCTTACAAAAAATTCATATGTCATTCATATTCGAAGTAATAAAATTATATTATCATCTATTATATTATTATTATTATTATTATTATTATTATTATTATGGTTATATTATAAAATTGTTATTTTTTAGTTTGAATTTAAAATTAAATTTTGTTACCAGAAAAAACAGATTGGTTAAAAATAAAACAAACTCATTGTAATCTATATCAGATATAGTTGTCTCAAAACATTCAAAATTAAATTATTTCTATGACAGGATTATTAAAAATATACAGACATGAATAAAACGATTTTTAAAAAAAATAATTATTCAAGTTTATTTTTAATTTTGACGAAAATAACGATAATAATTAAAAATAATAATAATAATAATAATAATAATAATAATATAATATAATAATGATAATAATATAATAATAATAAAATAATAATAATAATAATAATAATAATAATAATATAATAATAATAATAATTAATAATATTTAATACTAATACTAATAATTAATAATAATATAATAATAATAAATAATAATAATAATAATAATATTAATCCTAATACTAATAATAATATAATATAATAATAAATAAATAAAATAATAATAATAATAATAATAATAATAATAATTAATAATAATAATAATAAAATAATAATAATAGTAATAATAATTAATAATTTAATTATTAGTTTTATTATTATTATTATAATTGTTGGGAGATATGCCTGTTAATTATATAATATTCTTTATGATCTTTATGGCATTTGATGTTAGTAAATCGACATTGTTATTTAATAAAACATATTATTATCGATTCCTCAATAAAACTATGTTCATATGTGTTTTTCAATAATAGAAAAATGTTTAATATTTTAATTATTATTATAAAAATAATGGTTGAAATTATCATTAATAATAATAATGATGTAAATTAATTATGCAATTATGATAAGCCTAAAAGTATTTTTAAAAATAAAATTTTATTTAAACCGGAAAAATCTTGAAATTATCAGATTTCTGTAAAAAATTAATCAGTTTATTTACGTTGTATTTTTCTTAAATGAATTCAATTTTTATTTTAAGAAATATTCGAATTTTCTGACTGAATTTATTAGATTAATATTTAATTAAAATTTTTCATTAAATAGCGGTGCGCTTTACTAGGGACCGGGCAAGCGGGGCAATTACCTTGAGCACCCACGACTTAAAAGGGCCGCCAAAACAACCCTTTGATTAATATGATATTTTCTTTTTTTCTAAATTATCACACGACATATTTAAATAACATTTTTATCCAAAAATTAGCAATCATAAACATAATATTTATTAAAATTCACATGGATTTATTTTAGTGTATGAAAATTATTTTAAAAAATTATTAAAGGTCTTTTCAGGATAAAAATTTCACATAATTATTAATTTGATAATAAAATACTAATATTGTGTTAATAATTAATGAAATTTTATTGTAAATAAAAAAGTTAAAAAATGAGAGGGGCTACAATTTGTGCTTTGATCCGGGTTCTGAAAACTCTAGTACGCCTCTGTTAAATATTTGTGTGACTAAAAAAGAAATAATTTTCAACTCTACTTTTTCTTTATAATATTCATATGGAATAAAGTCAAATAAATAGAAATTTCTTCTATAATTATTTGCCATTGAACTGCGACGGATTAATAAATTAAAATTATGACTTCAATTAAATGAAAACTTCTAATTATTTTCTCAAGAATCTGTTTTGAATCAATGGAATGAAAATTTTTCTACTTTTACTTTGATTTTCATAAACCAATTTCAATATGTTAATTACAAAAATCAAATGTTTTCTTATTTTGTTATTCATCAATTATTGTTCTCACAAAATGTTTCATTAAGATAAGCTATTATCTTTTGGAAAAAATCTTATATAATATTTAATAATTGGTCAAACTATTCGAGAACTTTCTTAATTTAATCGTATTTTATGATTTATGATTTTATTTTTGAAACACAAATGATCGTTTTGTTTATAGATAGGAAATATGATTGATAAAATTTTATTTATGAATATTTTTTTTTATCTTTCTTCAAGTATTTTGATTTAAAATCTAGATAAAAATATTATGAAAAATAATTAAATTAATTATAATTAATTCTATCAACATATTCTCCTCCGAATTTTATCCAATTTGAAATGTTAATTTTATTGTTATTATTATTTTTATTATTATTATTATATTATTATTTTATATTATATTATTATTATTAATTATTATTATTATTATTATTATTATTATTATTATTATTATTATTTATTATTATTATTTATTATTATTATTATATTATTATTATTATTATTATATATTATTATTAATTATTTATTATTATTATTATTATTTTATTATATTATTAATAGTAGTAGGAGTAGTGTAGTAGTAGTAGTAGTAGTAAGGTAGCTATTAATATTTAATATTATTATTTGGAAATAAATATTATCTTTTTTGTTAATCTATTTTGGCGTGACTGAATGGAATTGACTTACATATTAATAAATACTTCAAAAACTATGCAAGATTTTACAGGAATTTATTTTCCTTGAAGACAGACACACATATAATTCCATTGAAATATTTAATATTTATTTGTCATTTTTAAAATTTTCTTTTTATTTTACTCAAATATAATATTATTTTTATTTAAAATCTTACATAATTAATAAACATAATCAAAGTTTTGATGAATAATTATATGTAGACTCATAGGTAAACTGTTTCGATATTTTTTTTGGTTCATATTTATTTACAGGGTAAGGGTTTTATCGGGGATAAAGGTGTTTCAACAAAATCGTTATATATTAATACCATAAAATTTAACTTTAAAAAATTATTTTTTAACTTGGGAAATTTTTTATCGATAAAATATATTTTGAATAAAATGATAAACAATAATAATAATAATTAAACTAACATAAAAATATTCATTTATTAATTCTGTTTTCTTATTATTAGCCACCGATTATTCCCAAGTATAACTTCACTGTTGGTGATACTCTTGTTATGATAATTATGATGAACAAGACTGGCGAAAAAATCTCTCCAGCAGCGGGCGAAAGTCTCAGGAAATCCTTCGGAACTTTTATTTGTTTAAAAACTGTCATAATACATTCAGTCTTATTGTTATTTTCATATCTGTCATTTTGTATATATTAATATAAATATTATCATGTGAAGTTTTTAGATTATTTTGATAATAACGTAAACAAATAATTCAATTCATAAAATCTACGAATTTTGTTTGAGACTTTAAAATGATATTTTCATTAAAAATTTTTACTTTGAATCTTTGGAATTTTAGTTTTTTCATTTGTTCTATTTTTTAATTACCGAATAAATTTTTTTTAATTTTTTCTTTTAAAATAAATAGAAAATTTATTTTTTTTAATTGTAAAGACTTTTTTTTGCCTTAAAGCTATCTTTAAGTAATTAATTTCAATAATTATTTTGACATGTTTTCTTTGTGGATTTTATTTTGATTAATTTACAAATCATCAAAAGAAAATTATTATTTAGAAATGTATAAATTGCTAACAATATGATTTTTTTTGTTTTTATTAAATATTCTTTTGATTGGTGTTTGATTAAATAGAATTTCTATTCATCGAATTTATTAATGGAAAAAATGAATTTCAAATTTTTATATAAACTCTATAAAATAATCTACGGTTCAATGAGAAATAAAAAATAAATCGTAAATGAAACCAATTTAATTGTAATTATAACTTTGAGGAATTTATTGTAATTTACCTGACTCCAGAAATGAATTCTCTCCAGTGAAATCTGTTGATGGCTACTGGAGATTAGTGATTCAATCAACCATTGTACTTGTTACAGCTAATAAAATTCGGCACTTTAAATACAAGAAAATTCTAAAATAGAGTAATTAAGACAAAATTTCATATTTTTTCAAAGCAATCCGAGGGCTTATAACAAAACAAAAATTTAATAATAATATAAATTTATAGTAAATTTAAAATTGTTGTGGTAGAATGCATTTACGATCAAAAAGTTACCGAAAATAGCGAGAAGTTAACTAGGAATGCGAACTGAAATATGAGAAACATATCAGGATTGAAGATAAATAATTAATTTATTATCAACAAATAAATTATTTTCGCAGAAGGTTATTAGGTTTAAAGAACAAAATACATTATTATCGATCGGAGGTGCAGTAAAAATTAATTATCAGAGAAATTAAAAATTAAATTAGCTAAAGAACTAAGAAAGTTAGAAATAAATAAATTATTTAACCCAACATATTTAAATTATTAAAGTAAGGATTAATAAAATCAATTTAATTACGAGAAAATGAATTAACAATAATAGTCCAAGCAAGAAAACAATCATAATCATAATAGCCATTATCAAACATCAAATTAAATAACTAGTATTAATATATTAATTAAATGTTATTAATAATTAGTACTTAAACACAATTATTTTTCAAACAAATAATTATTAGTTGGATATTTTTTTCATGTAGTTTACATGTGATAAAAAAGAATAGGTGATTACAGTAACCAACCACAATGAAATTATTAGAACAATCAACCACTGAGAGTTATAATTAGAAAAGATAAAAAATTGACCAATCAGAAGATAGGATAGAAAAAGAGAGAAGATCTAATCGAATATGTAAGCAGCTGCTCAGAACAGAAAAGCACAGCACGAACAACAGATCAAATGTAAGCATAAGTTTGAATAGAATTAAACCTG
>JACMZG010001911.1:18227491-18339991 GCA_018340805.1 Microvelia longipes
CCACCACCTCTAACCACCTCTAAACCACCTCTAACCACTCTAACCACCACCTCTAACCACCTCTAACCACCTCTAACCACCTCTAACCACCTCTAACCACCTAACTCTAACCAACTCTAACCACCTCTAACCTCTCTAACCACCTCTAACCAACCTCTAACCAACCACTCTAACCACCTCTAACCACCTCTAACCCCACCTCTAACCACCTAAACCACCTCTAACCACCTCTAACCACCTCTAACCACCTCTAACCACCTCTAACCACCACCTCTAAACCACCTCTAACCACCTCTAACCACCTCTAACCACCTCTAACCACCACCTCTAACCACCTCTAACCACCTCTAACCACCTCTAACCACCTCTAACCACCTCTAACCACCTCTAACCACCTCTCTAACTGACCTCTAACCATGATCAATTGATCATGTCTAACCACCTCTAACCACCTCTAACCATGATCAATTGACATGCAGTTAGAGGTGGTTAGAGGTGGTTAGACATGATCAATTGATCATGGTTAGAGGTGGTTAGAGGTGGTTAGAGGTGGTTAGAGGTGGTTAGAGGTGGTTAGAGGTGGTTAGAGGTGGTTAGAGGTGGTTGGCTGTTAGCGGTGTTGGGAATTCGTAACTTCAAAGAAAGAATTTGAAGTTACATATAAATTCGTTAAATTATTAACAGCAATAATTAAAATTTATCATAAAAAGCAATTATCAGACAGGAAGTTATTACAAGGAAATTTAAATACATGAAATGCAATTTATGGAAATTTATTATCAATTTGATAATAAATCAAGTTGATTTATTGATTCATGATTCATAGTTAAAAGCAATTGTCAGACAGGAAGTTATTACAAAGAAATTTAAAAACAAGAAATGCAATTCATGGAAATTTATTATTGTTTCATTGTATTAACTGATGACATTGAGGTGTCAATTTATAATAATTGTTACCTTAGCATATTGTGTCAATAAATCAAGTTGATTATACTTATACGACAATGTTTGTTATCAATGTTTTTTCTTCATAATTAAATATCATTTCGATGAATAGATATTTGGTATATAAATACAACGCAAAATTGCATATTAACTATGAGTTTACAAGAATTGTTTTGTGACGAAACGTTAAGTGTTAGTAAAAATTCTGATATTTCTTGCGAATCGTGCTTATCACAAAATGAACAACAACGCTGGTCAACAAGTTCTGGATCGTTCATCTTCCCCCATAGAAGAAGAAGACCGAGAGGTCGAACTGTTGACAACAAAGTCATCAAAAAGAATCACATCAGGAGAGTCGTCCGACAACTCCTCTGAACGTAGACCTGTCACCCGAGGAGACCGAGCAACTGATAGAGACAGTAAAAGAAAAAAAACAGGAAGAGAAGGTACTTCTTTTGAAGACGTTGAAGAGTGTGAAACGGTATCCCTTTCAGACTTACTTGGATTGGATGACGGAGTCATTAATAGGTATGTCTCTTCTGATTCAATGGTCCAACATGATCCAGAATTTCTTAGACTTAGCTCCCAGCCCCGATTTTAGAAGATTTCTTAACTTACGTGGAGGAGAGCGAATCGTTCATCGAGTATTATACGTTGAACGATTTGACGATTATCCTACTTTTGTCTCGGGCGTTCTTGAAAAATCTGTCACTAAGTCGTTCTTCATTCTCTCATACCACCACGGAGGACCAAAGCCACACTTCCACTATGTCCACACCTGCCATTGGTATAACAGAGAGTGCCGGTGCCTCAAATTCGGGAGTAAAGGTGTTCCAGTCGGGAAAACGAGGTATAGAATCAGTTCTTACCGAGGAGGTCAAGAAATCATCGACCTCCAGCGTCTTGTCCAGTATCTCTCGACCAATGGCCGAAAAATATGTTCAATTAAAATCGGAGAAAAAGGATGGTTCGTATTACCTGGAAATAAATCTGTACAGGAAGGCGGACATCCTTGGTGTGGAACCCCTGAACCGGTGGAAGAAGGCTTTGATAAGAATAAAGATGCTGTTGAATCGGGAGGCGGAGTCATTCCAGCTATTGGACAGAGCAGTAATAAAAATGCAAGAGGAATTGGAGGAGATGGAAGACATAGAGGAAAAATCATTCCTGCGCAAGTAGAAAAAATTATGTTAGAGTTATGTGTTTGTCCGGTAAATGAGTCTTATAAGACTCATGCATGGAGATCTGATGAACGCTTGCGATATATGTTGCCAAAAGATTCGGCGTATGAAAGGGCAACCATTCATACCATGATTCTTTTATCCAAATGGTCAACAGATCAATTTATTGATCATTATAGGATGCGGCAACCTATATTTCGTGATTACGAAAATGCCGGAGAAACACATTACTATAACATTCAACAGAGTTTGGAAATCGCTTTGCGTTTATTACATTACCAATTTGATAATGACGAGAAGCAGGTTAAAGAATTTATATTAAATTTAGTCGACATATTTGATAAAAAGCGGCCTAAAAAAAATTGTTTAGAAATTGTTTCTGATCCATCAGCAGGAAAAAACTTTTTTATTGATTGTGTTACTGCTTTTTATTTAAATATTGGTTACATTGGTAACTAAATAAAACAGAGCGATTTCCATTCCATGATTGTGTCAACAGGCGAGTGAATGTTTGGAACGAACCCAATGTTGAATCAGCTGCTCTTGACACAGTGAAGATGTTGTTTGGCGGTGATTCATTCAGTGTAAAAATTAAACACCAGGGTGATCAGGTTTTAACAAGAACTCCTGTAATTGTTATTTCGAATACATCATGTTTCCCTAAAGATATGGCTTTTACAGACCGTATGTTTAGGTATAAATGGCGTAGGTGTCGTTTTTTAAAAGAATACGATAAATATATGTCTCCACTTGTTTGGGTGCATTTGATCGATTGGGCTCGTTCCTAAGGTTTCTTCATTGCAAAATTTATTTTTTTTTGGTAATTTATATTTTAGTTGTAGTAGGTAAATTGGTATAGACCACAGGCTAGAGTAATTTGTTATCATCAAAATAAATTTTGTAATTAGAGTAAATGTTTTATGTTTTATACAATATTGCGTAATATTTGTTAACATATTGTGTAATTATATGTATTATGCGCAAGTCTTGTTTTTCTATTGTATTCCTTATGTTTCTTATTAGTATATATGTTGTTTCCGGGACATAAGTATCTCGGTCCTGGTAATCCTATAGATAATGGGGAACCAGTAGATGTTGATGATGAAATTGCGTTACAACATGATTTAAATTATGATAAAGCTATAACCGCAAGTGATATAAGAGTTGCTGATCGTGTAGCGATAAAACAGTTTTATAAAGATTTTTCAAATACTGGTAATTGGCATTCGTTAGTTGGTGCTGTTGGACTTGGTGCTAAATACGGTGTTGAAAGTATTACTGGTGTGTTATATCCCCGTATGTCTAGCGGTAGGTTACCTTATCCATATTATTATAGTTCATTTGAGGAGACTGATTCTGGTGGTTCATCGAGTGATTAGTAATTTTGAAGGTGGTGCATTTAGTAATAGAGTTCGTGCTTTACTAACAGGTAAACGAGCCATGAGTGATACTGAAGATGACCCACCGAGTAAGAAAAGTAGAATTGAAAGATCAGCGGATGGACCTGGAGGAAGTAAAGGTGGTAAGTCGAGTGATAGTGGAGGAGGGATAACTTGTATATACCAAGGGTTACAACAGAAACCTAATTCATTTGTTTTAACTTATAGAAAAACTTATCATTTTTATATGAATGCCTCATTGCCAAGTTATGCATTTGCTGAGGATGGAGATTTTGCTCATTTTATCCCTGGAAGTTGTCACGATATACCTTGGAATCATTTATTTTGTTATGTTTCTCCAAGAGAAGCTAATATGTTAAGAACGCAGTTTACGGAAGTTAGAGCTGTTAGAGCATCTGCTGTAATATCAAGTCTTGGCGTAAGATTACCATTTGAGACTAATAGTTCTGTGAGTGTCACTGCTAATGCTAATGCTCAGTATCCATTAGCGGAATGGAATGGATTGGAATTTAATCATTTTACTATGACAAAAAAGGAAAATATTAATAAAATTAGGGAAATTATGATTGGATCACCCACATTAGCACAATCTGCTACCGGCACCGATGCGGCATCTGATAATTTTACTAATATATATGCGCAATGTGCTAGTAGGCATTTTGAAAACCCATTGCATATTTTGTTGCCTAGACCAACTAGAAAAACATATAAAAATAATATTGTAACTGCTAATGAACAATATTTAAATGAACCACAAATGTATCAGTACGCAAGTTTAGTGAATGGTTCAAATCATTTAGGACCTATATTTGCTAAAAGTTATGTACCAAAGAATGGTCTTTTATTTTCTAGAAATACATATCAAACAATTACTGATGCTGAAAAAACAACAGAAAGAACTGGATTATTGTATGGACATGGTATTAACCATATGTACAATTTTAATAATATTGGAAATATTAAAGATATCCCTGACAGTAATTTTATTCCTGCATTTAACCAACCATATGAATTAATTACATTGGAAAATAGTTATCAGACATCAATGTTTAAGCCTACAACTCCTGGTATACAACCTCGTTTTGTTGTTGGAATGATCCCTATTCGTAACAAGGATCATAAATTATTACAAGCACAATGGGAGTTTTTAATTGATTTTGACTTAGATGTTGCGGTTACTGTTGGGTCATCTGGTTATTATGGACGGCAAGAGACGTGGCCAGAACCTAAATTTATGAATCCAAATATTCAACCTGGAAACTATAAAAAATACTTTGCTCCGAGTTATTATACTGATATGAGAATGCAAGGTGGATTTAGCAGATTAGAAACTAAAGAAACTAAAATCCCTGTTCAAAATAGATCCGTTAAGGATACTGGTTTTCCTGTTGATCCATCAGTAGAAGGATTTAAATCAACTCCAATTAAAGGAATGTTGCCTCATATATTATATGATTTACCGGAAGAAACAGCTGCAAGAAAAATTTTAGAGGATCAGAAAAAAGAACCAACTAAAGGAGTTATTGGACCAAATTTATATTAAATAATTATTGTAAACATATCAATTGATAATAAATAATATATATATATTAATTTTTTTATTTCTTAAATGCCACCATAAATTGCGGCGGTAATATTCAAAAAGAATTCTAAATATATATAGAGCCGCATTTTGTGGCGGCATGTATTACAATATATACCGGCCGAACTAAAACATCCTGATTACTTGGTTAATACCTTCGGTATTTGCCACCGCAATTAGTGGTGTTTAGAGGTGGTTAGAGGTGGTTAGAGGTGGTTAGAGGTGGTTAGAGGTGGGGTGGGGTGGGGGTAACATAGTTGGGGCGGGGGGTGGTGGTGGAGGTGGGGTGGTGGGGGTTTAATATTATACATCCCCACCACCCCCACCTCCACCACCACCCCCGCCCCAACTATGTTACCCCCACCTCACCCCACCTCTAACCACCTCTAACCACCTCTAACCACCTCTAACCACCTCTAACCACCTCTAACCACCACCTCTAACCACTCTAACCACCTCTAACACCTCTAACCTCTAACCACTCTAACCACCTCTAACCACCTCTAACCACCTCTAACCACCTCTAACCACCTCTAACCACCTCTAACCACCTCTAACCACCTAACCACCTCTAACCACACCTCTAACCCCCTCTAACCAACCACCTCTAACCACCTCTAACCACCTCTAACCACCTCTAACCACCTCTAACCACCTCTAACCACCTAACTCTAACCACCAACTCTAACCACCTCTAACCACCTCTAACCACCTCTAACCACCTCTAACCACCTCTAACCTCTAACCACCTCTCTAACCACCTCTAACCACCTCTAACTCTAACCACCTCTAACCACCTCTAACCACCTCTAACCACCTCTAACCACCTCTAACCACCTCTAACCACCTCTAACCACCTCTAACCACCTCTAACCACCTCTAACCACCTAACCACCTCTAACCACTCTTCTAACCACCTCTAACCACCTCTCTAACCACCTCTAACCACCTCTAACCACTCTAACCACCTCTAACCACTCTAACACCTCTAACCACCCACCTCTAACCACCTCTAACCCTCTAACCACCTCTAACCACCTCTAACCACCTCTAACCACCTCTAACCACCTCTAACACCTCTAACCACTCTAACCACCTCTAACCACCTCTAACCACCTCTAACCACCTCTAACCACCTCTAACCACCTCTAACCACCTCTAACCACCTCTAACCACCTCTAACCACCTCTAACCACCTCTAACCACCTCTAACCACCTCTAACCACCTCTAACACCTCTAACCACCTCTAACCACCTCTAACCACCTCTAACCACCTCTAACCACCTCTAACCACCTCTAACCACCTCTAACCACCTCTAACCACCTCTAACCACCTCTAACCACCTCTAACCACCTCTAACCACCTCTAACACCTCTAACCACCTCTCTAACACCTCTAACCACCTCTAACACCTCTAACCTCTAACCACCTCTAACACCTCTAACCACCTCTAACCACCTCTAACCACCTCTAACCACCTCTAACCACCTCTAACCACCTCTAACCACCTCTAACCACCCTCTAACCACCTCTACCACTCTAACACCTCTAACCACCTCTTCTAACCACCTCTAACCACCTCTATAACCACCACTCTAACCACCTTCTCTATAGTTGTGGTTTAGTTTCCTCGGTTGTTCTGACCCCAATTAGGCTGTTTGGTAAGATCGCTCGTCCTTGAGCGACTGTCCCATTAGGGTCAGTAGTGTGGTTATCAAAAGCAATACTTGTTTGTGGCGTAGAAATTGAAGTAGCTGGCTTCATATCGGCCTCTGATGTCTTGCCATAGAGATGAAATCAGAAGCCGTTTGTGCTTTCATCATTCTAAGTAGTTGTCTCAGTTGGGGTTGGACTAGTTCAATTACCTGGCTCATGTACACAGACTCCTGTTCCTTAGGATACAGTCTCCTAAAAACGGCTAATTTTTCCTAGAGGAAATCCTCAACACGTTGATTTCCTGGTTGTTTCTCACCATGAAAATTGGCTTTCAAAGCTGAGATATTACTGGGTGCGCCATACCTATTTTGCAGAAAAGATGAAAACTCTTCCCATGTAGCATTAGGGAGGCACTGTGTCGTCCAAGCTTGCCGTATCTCCTTGGCTAAATACCTAGACGCTACCTCTACCCAGCACGCTGATGGTACGCAATTAGTTTCTAAATTATTACGCCACTGTTGAACAGTGGTGACGGGGTCTTCCAAGACTTGCCATTGAAGGGAGTCATTATGAACTCCAAGACAGCAGGGTCCCATGCTGGTGTAGAAACAGTAGGATTATTAGCGGTACTACTTCTCATACCTAGTGTCAAACCATGCCGGAAGCCTTTCGCTTCTGCTTGTTCGATCTGAGACTGGTTAACCATCTGCCCCATAAGAGTTCTTAAGTCCTTCATTACATTCAGCATAGGTTCTTCTGTTGGCACTTGAGTCGATCGGGCTGGTACCGGTCTAAATCCTGCGCTCGGTTCAGGTTCTAGCCTGGGAATTGGAGATAAGGGATCTCCGGATTCATCACGCGGTTGTCTTAATTCAATGAGCCTCTCGGTTAACGCTCTGACCTCTTCTCTTCCGTAGCTTCGGGAGGACACCAGAAAGAGTAATCGGCAGGATTGGCACCCTCACTCCTGACTGCCTCCTCCAAGCGTATATAAAGGTCGTTTAACTGACCAGCCGTGGGTAACCCACGTTTTGCCAACTCATTGTTAATTTCATCTTTGGTTAATTCAATCAACTTTTTTGAATACATTTCGTATGTCTTAAGGATTAAATATTTCTTTAGGTTAGGCGGATAATTGAATCACCTCAAAATAACCCGTATAAAAATCAATCACAGTAATGACTCATATATTTGGTAAATAATAGTTTTCAAGTAAAATATATAGGTGAGTAATTCACTTTAAATGGTTTTCTGCCTCTACTTCCTAGATCCAGCTTCCAACAACAGGTTCCTGAGAGTTAGGATGTGTTATAATACATAAAATACAAATATTTCCGTTTTCAATAATAAATCTTCTTTATAGATGGTCGTCCTCACGGTCGCCATTTTGACACCAGCGCTAGGGGTCGGGACTTACCTGTCCTAGTCGAGACCAGCCTAGGGGCAAAAGGCTCCGGAGACGTACCGATGTGTCGACGGTCGCCAGTCCCTCTTTTTGCGGAGAGAAGGGACAAACTCTCAACACCGTGTGCAAAGGTCCTAACCCTATCATTAATAAATAAACCCGCTCCGATACCTTCAGAGACCTAACGTGACTCTCGATGCGGTCAGATCAGTCTGGGCTTCGGACTGGCCTTTCCGCAAAGGGAACGCCGGAAGGCAAGCTTGGGCTTCAAGCCTCTGCCGGCTGCGAGTCTAGGAGACCACCCTGGGCGTCAGAACGGTCTCACTAGAAGGGAAAGCGAAGTTCGTCCTGGGCCTCAGGAACTAACCCCGTTGGTTCCGGGCAGTCGGTCTGGGCGACGAACCGTCTTACCCGGGGTGCGGGAGAGGATGAGGTTCGGCCTGCGTGCAGCGGGCCTCGCTAGGATGGAAGTTCGCGACAGTCGGTCTGGGCTCCGAACCAACCACGCGAACTAGCAGCGAAGCCGACTTGGGCGTCGAGTCAGGCCTCGGCGAAGGTACCGAATCCGGACACCCCCAGGAGCTGGGCGCCGGAGTCGAAGGAAGTAAGAGGGCAGAATAAAGAAACAACTACAACTCCATCGCTAGCATGATGCTTCGTGTCAGCGGTGGGGTGCAGTCGAGGATAGCCCGGGGCACCAGGGCTGAGTGAGGAGAAAGAGGTTAGGGAGAGGAGAAGTGAAAGGTAGCCTTGGCTGCAGGCAAGTGATACTTCTCCCAGCTCCGCTAGTCCTGAGCTGCCCTGTCTCCCCTCCAGCCCTCGTGGTGGGGGGACCTTTCACATAGCGGGGAGGTCCGCCCACCCGAGTACTGGAGTCTCTCCCCACCACCTCCACTACACCACACAACCAACACGATCTTTATTAAGTATTTTGATAATATAATTATTAATTGATTAAATTTAATTTTTATTTTATTATTATATTACTTATAACTTGAAGTATAACCTACTTTCTCACCCTAGGCCAAATGCCAAACTAGAGGGATGGGAGTATCGGTTTAACACAGGACATTTGTCCCATATCATTATTTAGGTGCAAAATCGACACCGGGTCGTGGTGCCCTCCCTCACTGCAGAGGGTTGATGGTTAGTACTCCGTCTTAATAATTAAATTTACTTAAATAATTACTTAATAAAATTATTATGTAACTACATTAATCTGAGAGTTTCCCTATAGGTAGCTGATATTTAAAAGCCTTTTTATTCATAGAGCTTTTTTGAGAAATAACGTTATTAAACTATCTCCTATCTACACTCTTTTAGTGAATTTTCATAAAGAAATTGACACTTGTGAGGCATTCCGTACGATGAAGTTGAGGGGAGTGGAAGGGATCAATTCCATTTGGCTTCCTGATACCAAAAATATAGTGACAGTAATTAGGGAGAGGTGATAGACTACCTAGCAAGTAGGCCGCGTTGTTGGGCCCTTTTTGCTGACTCCCTTAGATAGAAGATAGTGTTCTATACCTTATGAGTTCTAGTGCAGGCATTTTACGTCTAATCCACAGAAGAGCCGTGACTCTAAGAAAGAACACGTACCCTACTGCCTGACCAGGATTTCCAGCTATCGAAACCACAAGGCAGAAACATATATATTTAATATAAACTACAATTGAGGGTCCTAAATTTTGCCTCAATCCAGGTTCATTTAGGGTTAAGGATCTTTTACGAATACCTGACATCGCACAGGATCGGGACCACCGGCTTAACGTCCCTTTCGAAGAACGGCACGTGAAAGGATTTCCATCCCTCCCATGAAAACCCTAGAGGCCCGACCGGGATCGAACCCGGACTCTCTGGGTGGTAGGCGCACGTGCTATTCATTACACCACCGGGACCCTATACAAAAAATATATAAATATTGATATAATTGATGATGGGGCACTAATGAGACATTAAAAAAATTACTTCAGTTTACTTCATATTCTAAACTATATTTCGTATCTGCTCTCGATACGAATTTTTTAATGTCTCATTAGTGCCTCATCATCAATTACATCAATATTTTTTTTAAATGATTTTTTTTTTTCAGAAAATTTAAATACAAATTATAAACGTCACTTATACAAAAAAATAGTTAATTAATAAATAAGTTGAGCTGTGGAGTCAATCAATAAAAGGAATTGAAAGAAACAGTCTCTCCACTGATTTTAAAGATAATTTATAGACAGAGCCAGCTTTCAGTTTTAACAAACCATCATCAGTGCCTAACCAACAAAGTACAAACCAAATAAATTACAAAAAATCAAAAGAAAACGCTACTACAGAATAACAATAAACAGCAACTACTCTTAAAGTACAAAATGTCTTTTTGTACTTTTAGAGTAGTTGCTGTTTATTGTTATTCTGTAGTAGCGTTTTCTTTTGATTTTTTGTAATTTATTTGGTTTGTACTTTGTTGGTTAGGCACTGATGATGGTTTGTTAAAACTGAAAGCTGGCTCTGTCTATAAATTATCTTTAAAATCAGTGGAGAGACTGTTTCTTTCAATTCCTTTTAGTTAATTAATGTTTTAAAGAAAAATACTTCACTGAAATACGGCACTCTATGGAAATTTAAATATTATATTATAAAATATTTATTGCAATTATGGAGACTAACACAAATTCTAATATAAATATTAACACTTATGAGGCAGTTCGGATGAGGGAAGTTGAGGGAGGGATAAATTCTATTTGGCTTCCTGATACCAAAAATATATAAATATAGCAGCTTTAGACGAACACGTGTCTAAAATTTTAAATCAAATTTTCTATTATTAACGGTTCTTTCAATGTTTGACGACTCAGCAAAAAGACATAGATTAGTTCCGTAGAATATAATGTAAAGTGTTTAAATTCAAGCCGTCAATGATGTACCATTACCATTACACGAGTTACCAGATGTAGCATTGCATTTTCCTTGTCACATTTCCTAGGTGTTTCTCGCACAATTATATTGTGTCAAATATAAAGTAATTTAAAATAGTGAAATAGTTGGCTGAACTTCGGTATACGGTGCACCCTGTTATCAATACTATATATCGCTATATTTTTAGTTTAGAGATGTGACGTAGAATAATCGATATATGCCTTTTCTTTTACGTTTATGAACATATTTTATTATTTTTTAAATGTTTTTTTGTTGTTTGTGTTTTTTTATTTGTTGTAAAATGGTTTATAACTATTTTAATATTTTTTTTTATGTTTTTATAATGTTTTAACTATGTTTTTATAAGAATAATCGATGATACACCACATCTAATTTTATGTTACGCGTATTTTTGTGTTTGTTATTTTCAGGTTTTTTATTATATTTTCGTTGTTAATGTTTTCATTTATTTGTTGTATGGTTTTTTTAATGTTTCAATTATAATTAATAATTTAACGACGCAGCTTATCCTTTTAAGTGCTCAGTTCTCGTTTACGTGTCGCGTCACTAAAAATATATCGATATATAGTATTGATAACAGGGTGCACCGCATACCGAAGATTTACCAAATAGTTTAAAAATACATTAACAGAACAATGCATGTTTTTTTAGGGGGTAGAGTTGCTCCCTTTAACCTCAAGTCCGCCCGCGTTCACATACCCTTCACAGTGCGGACCTGGTAACTATCCAAGTAACAAAAACAATCTAAAAGTAAGATCTCTCTACTCTATCATATAAGAATTTATTTAAATGAAAGTAACGCTTAAACCGGACTGAGTAAACGTAAAGTGACTTTTATAAACTCCAGTAATAGCAACTAATACTTATTAAGCCACCGCGTCAGTTCCAAAAACAATATGATGACTTAATAATTCCTGCACAAAAAGACACTACAATCCATACAGAACTCAACCAAACGCTACGGAATTAAGCAATACGACTCATTTAACAACCATTAACGACTCAATATTCCCTCTATTCCAAGCATTAAATTCCTCTACTAAAAGTACCGATTTGAAAGTTTATTATATAAACTTAATAACACAACTCTGAGTTAAATACGATAAAGTATTTAGAGGGAATTTATTACACACCTCTCACTTTTATATAGATAAGAAATAATATTTTAAATTAAGTTTTACTCCTAGCATCTATTGATTATAATTCATAGATTTTCTGTTTAGCTACAAGTGCTTTCTTAATGATGTAATGCCAGTTTTTATAGCTATCAGGTTGTTTAGAAGTAGATTTTTAATTAAATTTAGCAGTTGAATTCCTTTTGAAAAGTGATTCTATTAAAAATTTTTAGATAGATAAATCTAGTCATACCTGAGCAGCTCTAATGCTTTGAAAGTAAACAACCAATTTTTGCTGTTATGTTGTTTCCCTATTTTCTATAATTGCCGAGGAAAGCATTGGGATAAGAAAAAATTTGTCACCTGTTTTTTTACTAAATGTCCACGTTCCTGAACACACAGATGCCAAACGACGGATAAAAGTTACTTACTTTTATGTATACATCCATATGTATCGACAAATGGATGAGAAAGGAAACAACTACTTTAAATACTCCCTTTGTTAAAATAATTTTTAAGGATGGTTTTAAGGGTTCTGATCTGAGTTCACCTCAGTCACATCTGTGGCTGAAAAAGTTCTGAAGATATCAAGATACAAAAAAATCTGGCGCCGCAGTCCGCATGCCGAGCGATTTCCTTTGGAATGCAGGTTTTCATGCTTAACAGTCCATTTCTTGCTTAAGAATCCGGTTTATGCTTTATAACTTGAGCGATTACTCAATTATAGAGCACAGATTGTTTCCGAAGTTTTCTATATTTTACAAATTAAATGCGCTAAAACCTTTAATCATAAGCATTAACTGGGCTAATTAGAGCAAATAATTGTGTGACCTGATAATTTAGGAGGCACTGTTTTTTATAACCCAGTGGTTTTCAACGTGGGCGATATCGTCCCCTGGAGGCGATAAAGGATTCTAAGAGGGCTATGAATGGTAGAGAGGGGATTTAGAAGGCTAGGAGCAAAAATAAAAATATCAGTTTCAATTTAAGTAAGAAGAAGCAGATAACTAAATTTCACTTGTCCCTTCATGGATGTCACCATTCTACGAAATAGCACCCTCATTTAACAAAAAGTTATTTTATTTTGCTTTCTGTGCTCGCATCAATGTAATTACATGCAAGAACATGTGCAAGGAACAACAAATTTCGAAAGGACATTATATTTTCATTAAACGTTAATTTTTAGAGGATAACCGAGTACCTCCTAACCGAGCTGCTCGACAACTAACTATGGCATTTAAAATAGAATGTTAAATTGTTTTCTTCGTTGTCTTGCAATGAGTAACAATTCCATAAAAAACAGAGGCGTAAGAAAGAATGGACTCCTGCAATAAAATATCCATGACCAAAAACATTGCATCAAAACGCATTTTTTCAAAATAAAGACTGGAAATTATTTTTGGCTCGCTACGCTCGCATTATGAGTATTCTATAAATGGTATAGACATAACTCATTATGTTATTGTTACAATCGGGAACTTCACTAAGAACTGAATAAAGCAGTAGGTATATGGTAAAAGTATTGTGTTTAAACTAAAAAATCAAGATGGAGATTTTGTTATTTTCGGATTCGCTACGCTCATCCTCATGATGGCGAGGAAACGTTCCATGATACCCCATACCAAATTTATTTAACACCTATATTTAATGTCGACTATTAGGGAGTATCATTAACAATCTCAATTGATAGACATGCAAAAATTATTTAATTTTAACCATTGTGAATTGAATTGTGTGGAGACTTCTTTGATCATTAGTAAGCTAATTTATCATTAGTTCGGCACCGCTAAATGGTTATGCTGATAATATAAGAAATAGTTCGCATCATAATATGGACTTCCCCAATTTATAAGAGGGGGATAGAACATATAAAGATCTAAGGGGGGGGGGAGTGAAAAAAAGGTTGAGAACCACTGGTATAACCAACAGGGATAATTATCCGCATTCTTTGAAAAATACAAAAAAAAATGAGTAACGAGTAGTGCTCTAGAATTGGGTAACATAAACAACTTAGCATAAACCGGAAACTTAAGCAAGAAATATATTGTTAAACACGAAAACAAGCATTCCAAAGGAAATTCGCCAGGCATGCGGCCCACCTTACCAGAATTATTTTGTGGTAACAGACCTTTGACACAAATTTTGGTCACTGTCTGAGGTTCGACTCGCGCTATGACGCCTATCCCGTTAGTGATATTTGACGCCTATCCCGTTAGTGATATATGACGCCTATCCCCCGTTAGTGATATATGACGCCTATCCCGTTAGTGATATATGACGCCTATCCGTAGTGATATATGACGCCTATCCGTTAGTGATATATGACGCCTATCCCGTTAGTGATATATGACGCCTATCCCGTTAGTGATATATGACGCCTATCCCGTTAGTGATATTTTTCTTAAGGAAATTCTAGTCATTAAATTCCACGTTATACATCGTCTGGGAATAATAAATGCTTCATACACATTAGGGTTCTGTACGTCAATACAGATCAATAGATGCTTCATACACATTAGGGTTCTGTACATCAATACATAAATGTATACCTATACACAAGTATATATTTTTGTTTATGCAATTTGCTTAAACAAATCCGGCTTTCAGCCGGATTCAGCTGAAACCGGTATCAATCGATTAGCTAACTATCTACCAGAATATGTGACACCTTGTTTTATAGCTATATCTTGTTTCCGATATTTTTTGTAACAAGACGTCATCTTAGCCATCAACCCATCACCATTTTTTCCACGAACAATATGTTCCATAACATACCCAACATTTCCATATGCCACATATATTATATATATATATATATATATATATATATATATATATATATATATATATATATATATATATATATATATATATATATATATATATATATTATATATTATATATATATATATATATATATATATATTATATATATATATATATATATATATATATATATATATATATATATATATATATATATATACACAGGAGAGAGAAAACTCACTGTTCGCAGGCAAATCATACATCTTAAAACATTTACTACTTTCCATTCATTTTCTGGAAAATGGAGAAACAGAAGCTTGTAAGATCAATAGTTCTACCCCCTTTAACAAAATAGATATTTTAACATTCGACTAAAAGATATACGGGAATTTACGGTTTAAAGATGAACAATCACTTTAAAACTAAATAAGAATCAATACCTCACAACACAATAGCATGCTAATAACTATTATTAATTTGCACTTGTAATTAATAGTTTTAGCTTAACATGTGAAATAGTATATTGTTGTTCTACACTTTCTCTAGTCTGAATCTCATTTACAATATGAGAAACTTTTTTTCATTGTCAATACCACGTCTTGACCTTAGATATCTGTCTATATGTTTACTTCCTATCACTTACAACAACTATTATTAACGATTAAATGGCTTAATATCGATCAATCGCAGATATAAACACACATTGCAAATCTCTTATTTTTAAGAAGCCTTAAATAAAGAACAAAGAACTTAAAAATAATTATGTTCTTTTGTTGCCTGTATAGATATATGAATGGATGAATGAGTATGTATTTTTTTCTATTAGAAACGGCACAAGCGAAACGATTTGACTAAATTAAATGAAACTAGAGTACAGAAATCAAGACCTACGATAGAAAAAACTTAGATTAGATTAGAAAATTCAACGTCATTATAAATTGTGGCAAAAGATTCCATATCTCTTTTCTTTAAAAAATTCCTTAAGCTAGAGCCATTTTTACGTAATTAATATTTTTAATCTCAAGACAAGAGATTAAAATCACATCTGTGGTTAGCAAGATTCACATTATAAGGGAACTTATTTCTATATAAGTTAGTAGAATAGTTCATTTGAAGAGGTTTAATTTTTGCTATCCCAGCCGGTGGCCCTTGAAATACTACTATGTGAACATAAACAACACGATAACGTGCTCGACCAGATACTACGACCACAAATGTGGTTGAGATCCACCCGAGTCAAAAACAATATTATAGCTAAAGTATTAAACCGATTTAGACAATATACTGAAATTTTTATTTTCTTGATTTACTTACTATTTTAAATAGCTGATAAATCCGGGATGAAGAAACTAAATTTCAAATATTAGCTTCATAAGATACAACAAAATGTTTCAGCTAATTGAACATTGTTCTAAATCAATTATTATACCATAGCTAATAAAAGACAACAAAATGTTTCAGCTTATTTAACATTATTCTAAATCAATTATTATACCTTAGCTAATAAGAGAAAACAAAATTTTCCAGCTTATTGAACATTTTTCTAAACTTATTATTAAATTATAGCTTAATAAGAAATATTGTTTCTTATTAAGCTATGGTTTGATAATTGGTTTAGAAAAATTTTCAATATGCTAAGTCATTTTCTTGTCTTTTATTAAGGAAATATTAAAGAAAGAAGAATTTAGTTAGCCTATTGAACATTTCTCTTAAGCAATTGTTATACTCCGGCATAATAAAGACAACAACATGTGTCAACTTATTAAACATTGCTCTAAGCCAAATATTATCCATACCTTAAGATACAACAAAATGACTAAGCTTATTGAATCACTTCTAAACCAATTATTATACCATTTTAACCCATAAACCAACTATCAAAGTTATTTTCATTGATTTCAAACCATACCCTATTCTTATTTATCGAAATATCAGCTAAGTTTACAACCTCGGAATCGATTGTTTGTCGAAGGTCTTGCTCCGGGTTTATTCGGTATCATTCCAATCAGAAAATAAGTTGTTTTACAGTCTCTCGACTCAGTGCGTTTATTTTCTAATCATTGTTGTACCAGGATATTGTCTTGTCAGTCAGACGCATGTCCTTGCTTCAAATATCCTTTCTACCGAAAAAATAAAATAAATAAATATTTAAAAAAATATATAATAACAATTTTCATTATTTATTTTCATTAGGTTCTTGGAACTAATTAATTTTTAGAAATAATATATTTTGAGCATAACATATTAATTTTGTCCATTTAAGTGCCACGGTTTGGTAATTTAAAGGAAGTTGAATGCTACCTAATTTAGTACAAATTAAAAGCTACCAGAATATAAGTAAGATATGATAATTTATTTTAGGTTAGTTATGAGTATACGTTGACTGTAGACCCCAACCAGGATGTGAAAAAATTTAGAAAGAAAAATTAACGCTTGATTTGAGTAATAAAAAAATCCGGTATAAAATACCTCGGTATTATTCTTCACAACTACGGCCTCGTTTCGCTCGTCATGTCATGGGTAAAGCTTAAGGTAGTATTACTTCAGTCTCGCTGCTCTCAACCTCGTCATTTCATGGTTATCCAAAGCTTAAGGTAGTGTTACTTCAACCTTACTGCTCTCGACCTCGTCATTTCATGGTTATCCAAAGCTTAAGGTAATATTACTTTAGTCTTACTGCTCTCGACCTTGTCATGTCATGGTTATTCAAAGCTTGAGGTAATATTACTTTAGGGTCATTTCTCTCGACTTTGACATGTCATGGTTATCAAAAGCTTAAGGTAGTATTACTTCGGTCTCGCTGCTTTCGACCTCAGAATAAAGTGGTTATCCGAAGCTAAGGGTGTAATGACTTCGGACTAGCTTTGCTCGTCCTCTATAATTTATGATTCACTTAAAGCTTAAGGTTCTATTACTTCGACCTCAGAAATAACAGATAACCAAATATATGAGATGTTATAGCCTTAGGTTAATTAAAACTTAGGAAAATAATACGGTCAATAGGCATTCAATCAAATAATACGGGTTATAATTTTATATAATGTTTTCGACTGTATTATAAAGACATGTAATCATACTTGGCTGCATAGTTTTTTATTAGTTTAATTCTTTGTAAGAACATAAGCACTTATTACATGATTAAATAATTTAAATTTTATGACGTTGATATTTATATAAATTTATATTCATGACTTTTTACCGTCATGATTTTGACAAATGTTTTTATATAATTTTAAGTTTCGTACTAAGCAGTATATAGATTCAACCAACATCAAAATAAAACTTTGTAAATGGATTGACCTCATATAGATACATTTTGTCAAATGCTAACTCAAACGGACAAATCTTCGATTTTTAACAAATTTTTAAAATGTTTACTGACTCAACAAAATAGGTTTCGTAGTCTGAAAAATATCATCTTTCTGGCAGCACAACTAGACCTAAAGTCTGATTTTTGTTTCAAGTGTCAACTCTCTAGAAAAAAAAAACAGCGGGAGTTACGTGTGATATAGACAGACAGCATGATAAAAACCACTAAGAACGTTATAAAAATGCCTGAAACGAATAATTATGTTGAAACCTCGGTTTCGGATTCTTATGGTGAACACAATACTTTTCCATATACCTACGGTAGAAGGTAAGGAAAAGTAAAAATTAATAAAGATCTTAAAGTACAGGCCTAAACTAGTTCACCAGAAACCAACATAATTATGTCATCAGCATACAAGTGGTACAGCAGTATTTAAATGACCCCAGACAGAGTAAATAATGAAAAGGGAAATAAGAGAGCTAGAATAAATAGCATAATGTAATGTTATAAGGCGTAGAACAGGTGGAGTTTATTGTTAATCAATGCAAAAAATCCTCTCCACAATGTTTATTCAAATCTAATCAAAACCAGCTTTTAACCAAAACGACCATTAATAGTACCAGAGAGAAAATATATAGATGTACATATAAATATTCATATTTAAGTATTCTGAACCGTAGTAATTAAATAAATAAAAGGACAGTTTCTCCACAAAATGTATAACTATGTTTACAAAGCCGGGTTTCGACTGATAATAGCCACCACATTGTCTACCAACAATATAAAAACATAAATAAAATACGAAGTATAAATAAAAATAAAGTCAAAAGATAAAATACGGGCCTTCGGCCCGTAGCCGCTACGCGGCCTCGGCGCTTCGCGCCTCGTCCGCTCCGCGGCGTCGGCCCACCGGGCCGCTTCGCGGCCCGGGGGCCTCCCAGTGGCCGCTTTGCGGCCACATTGTTGTTGTTTTGTATTATGTGTTGTTTCATTATTGTTCTTGTTACATGGCATTTTGCCATGTATCTAGCGAATTTTCACAGCCTCTCCACACGGGCCCGCTTCGCGGGCCTGAGTGGCTTTCTCACAAACTTGATTTTACTAATTGAGATTTTATTAATACTCTATTATTAATAGTATGCTATAATATTAAAATTAAGAAGCATTATAAACAGAAATATATTATTCATGATTTTTGTTTTTGAATAAAAATACCGTTTCCGTCACTGAAGATTGTCTGATTGAGCTGAAACCGGTCGCAATGGTTTTAGAATGACTTCGACCATATAAAGACAACTTCAACTCTTACTTACATTTGTGATTGTTTATATAATTTAAAGAAAAATGTCAAATTTTTTTTGTAAACAAATTGTTTATTTGAGTAAAATCTTAAGGTTGAAAAAAATATATTCATGATTATTTAAAATAAAAATACCGTTTGCGTCACTTAGATTGTCCGATTGAGCTGAAACTGGTCGCATTCGTTTTAGAATAACTTCGACCATATAAAGACTACTTCGATGTTCTTCCTCTTTACGGGTCTGCTTAGCTCGGCGTGGTTCAGTGGAAGCCATTTTTGCCCTGTCTCTCAGGGACAGTAGGCTTACCATGATGGAGCAAGAGGTAGAGGTCTCTCTTTTATACTATATCCACCCTCTAACACTACTAAACCCAACAGATATCGTACGAGTCTTTGACCTAGACGTATACATATATACAAGATTATATATATATGTATACCAATTGCTCCATTTGTGATGGTTCGATTGAGCTGAAATTGGTCTTAATCGATTCAGCTAGCCGTCTACCTAAATACTAAATACCTTGTTTTAAAGCCATTTTAAGTTTCAAAAAATTTTTTTTTTTCATGACGTCATAACTTTGGTTGATGACGTCATAATGTTTTTATAAACAATAGGCCTCGTAACCTCCTCAACATCTCGCGATTTGCAAAGTTTCGTTTCAATTTGAGAACGCCTTCGAGAGTTATCGTTCGCCATACGAAAGGGTAGAAACTCTTACATACATATATATATATACATATATATATATATATAATATATATATATATATACATATATATATAAACTTTTTTCGGACATATATTTTTGTTATCAGGAAGCCAATAGGAACCGATTCCACTCACTCCCACCCTCAACTTCCGTCATCCGAACAACCTCATAAGCGTCATTTTCATTATGAAAATTCGCTAAAAACAGTACAAAACATAAAAAATAACACAAAAACAAATCCCAATTACCGTAGAAAAGCGAGGAAGGAAGAAAAAAATAAACACTATAGCATTTGAGACAGAGATTGAAATCTGAAAGGGGGCCTGGGTGCCTTAGCTAGCGTGAGTATAACAGCAGACGCCGCCCCTATTTCCCCCGTTTTTATTTACTTTTAGATCTTCTTTATTTCTGAAAATCTCAAGCTCTCTAATAATGTTAGCCAACCTCCTTTCGGCAACACATGTAACAGCGCGAATTCATGTTCTTCTTAGCTATGACCTTCATCGGTTATGTGCTTATAAAAAGTGCCGTTCTTCAAAGACAATACATTGTCTTCGTCGCTTTTATTTATTTAAATATTCTTATCTCCGGGACTGATGATGACGATTTAAAAAAAAGATTTTTTGAAAACCAAAAAATCAAAACCGTCGTTGAAAGCCGGTTTTGATTAAATTCAGTGAATTGACAATTTGGAGAGGTTTTTTGTATTAATTATTGTTAGACGCCACACTTCCACGGTGATTAGTTCTGCCAGCACTTTCTCAGTAAAATTAGGGCGGAATTCGCAAAGCAAAACGTAGAAACTCAGTTTAGAAAAGTAGGGCTCCCGTTAATAATATCTTAATTATATATTCATAAATAATCTTTATTTAATTACCGGAGTTAAATCAAACAATTACTAGGCAAACAATAGGATCATGGCCTATCTCAAGACCAAGGAACTTATACAGTGCTATACAATTATTTATTTTTTATACAATACATTAAGAGGCTTGAAACACCTTTTTTAGGCTCTTAGAGGTATATATAACCTCATTGTAACCTACACCAAGAGTATGTTAAGGTTATAACAAATCATCTGCAATCGGCTTTTCGTACAGATTGTTTTTTTCGTAAGATAAACGTTTTATTATGTAATGCATAGTTATTTGATTACAACAATAATAGTTTTAAGATTTGAATATTTTTTTAAACCCCTAGTCAGTAAGTGTAGTTAAGTTTTATCCTAATCTTAGTTTTTTAAGTTAGGCATGCTTCGCCACACAGTGGCTATTTGTTAAAACCCTGTGTGGCACGCACTTTACTGTGATACTAGGTTTAAGTTTTAGTCTTTCGTTTGCCCTTTTTCTAGCTAGTAAGTATTGTATATAGTTTTAACTTAGCCTTAGTTATTTAGGTTAAGTACGCTCCGCCACATAGGGACCATTTGTTCAACCCCTATGTGGCAATATAATACTGTGTTACTAGTTTCTAAGTCTTGTGATATTTTCTAGTCCTAGTTAGTAAGTGTAGTTGGAAAGTCTCATCTTAGCCTTAGTCTTTTTAGGTTAAGTATGCTTCGCCACACAGCGGTTATTTGTTAAAACCCTGTGTGGCACCTCCTACACTGTGATACTAGGTTAAATTTTATGTTCTCGTTTTGTCCTATTTATTTATTTATCTATTTATTATATACTTTTTACCGACACACCTCTTTATACTCTCACTGAAACATCCAGAACAACTATCCTTTCTTTCCGTAGATTTATATCTACACGACCTGAAACATCAGATTGTGGAGACCAAGTGTCTGATGTTCTTCATCCAGTCCTGAACTCACTTTTCGAGGTCGCTTTCTGCCACGTTTTTGATCAGTGTGCAGAATCCAAGCCACTGATCACGTCCAGGACCCTGCGTTGTTATGGTCAGTACAACAGAGTGTAGGCCCCAACATCTGTTGTACCTGGGGTGTCGGAGATAGAAAACATACCCTTCGATAATGAAGTGAATACATATTATATATACATTACAAGTAAATGCTGCAGAACATGTAAAGTACACGGGGTCACTCTAATACATGTTCCAGAGAATTAAATAAAAACACAAGATACAACGAGACATTTATTCTGACAGGACAAGAAAAACACACGTAAAGGGTATAATTTGATTAAAAATATAAATTATAAATTTAAATTGATATAAAATATATAAATTAAATCAAGTATATATTGATTAAAATAGAAAAATTGAGATAATACAGCTTTGCGGCGCGGTCTTATAATTCACTAAGTAATACTACGGGTAACTTGTAGGTTTAAATTGGGATTTTCCGAAAACTATAATAAAAATTACACCTACACGTAGTTATTTTAAAGTTTGATAACACAGGAGATACCTCCAACAGGGTTAGTTGGGGGGAATACCCGATGTAAGAGACCGCGGGTGGATGGAGTGGTTACCGCTAAGGACCTAGATGTCGAAGCGGATAATCCGGGCAAAAAAAACAAAAAAAAAACAATAATCGAAAGTGTTCTGCTTACTTTTTTGATGTTTCAAAATTCAACCAATTTAGTCTCTTTAGTAATAAAATGCTCAAGATAACACCACTCAGGTGTCCTTACTGAACTCTTAAATTATTAGTTATATCAGAATATGAACTAACTGAACAGAATTCAATGATACTGAATTAAACCATTACTATGCAAAAGAGGGTATGACTTTTTTAAATTTATTCCACACAAACCTGACAATCTAGTTAACATTACATCAAATAAATATTATTTTTTTATAGTTTTATTAAGGTAAATTGACTAGGTAAGTGGTTGTTAAGACCACCTTGCCCTCAATCACAGAATTACTTTTACTGATTAAACCAATAACTAATTTCTGAAAGTCAATAACTAGTTATAATTAAACAATATAATAATAATAAATGCATAGCATGCCTTATACGTAAACTGAGACATATTTTGTTTGAATTGACCAGTCATCTAATGAAAGGACAATTGTTTATTAATTGCTAGTTTTAATTAAGTTTTTAATTTTCCTAATTTATAACAAAGGTATATATATATATATATATATATATAATATATATATATATATATATATATATATATATATATATATATATATATATATATATATATATATATATATATATACATATATATATATAGAAAAAGTATTGTTACCAACAACAAAAAAATGAAAAAAGGTGTCACCTGCCGTAACCGTTTCATGCGTTTTAAGGCCTCCTAATTGGTTTTCACAAAGTTTACTATCTGTATGTGTGTGTGTGTGTGTTTGTTATCATCGTAGCTCCCAGCGAATTTATGCTAGAGAGTTGAAACTTTGCCTCAATACTGACAATACTCACTCAAAAATAACTCAAATGAAAAAATCATAGCTCAAAAATCAACGGAAAAATGTTGCGGTCTATTTGACATTTAGCACGCATGTAGTCATGCATAAGACTAATATATATGCCAAGTTTTATCTCATTATCAGCATTAGTTTATTTTTTATCAAATGACTTGTGTACGTTTCTTAAAAACTGTAAAAAAATCTAAAGAAATCCAATTGAGTTAAAATTTAGCACAAGTGCATCTCTTTAAAAATATAAATAATTATACAAACTTTCGTTTGAATATGAAAAGTATATCAATGATTTTTGTAGGATCATATAAGTTTAGCAGTTCAAGCGTGGTTAGTCCCTGGATGGGTAACCGCTGGTAATGAAACGGATGCACTTAATAACTTAGGACGAGCGAAGCGAGTCCGAAAACAAGTATGAATTTGGTGTTTTTAATATTCTAAGGACGAGCGAAGCGAGTAGAAGTAGGGAGGATGAGCGTAGCCAATCCGATATGATGAGAAAAAATTCCGAGGTAAATTTTTTAGTCACAAGTTACTACAGCAAGTCTGTTAAGTATACATTTATTTACCACTTCGTACATTAAATAACCATTGGTAAATAACATTAAAATAATCCTTTTTCAAAACTGTTTGCATTGATTTTTATTTTTCTTCATTTATACCGTAGGTATATAGAAAAAGTATTGTGTTTGCAAAAAAACGCGAAAACGGGATGTCACCGGAATCATCATCCGTTTTAGGTGTTTTTACAGCCTACTGAGTGGTTTTTACAAAGTTGACACAATATAATTGTGCGAGAGACACCTAGGAAATGTAACAAGCAAAATGCAATGCTACGTCTGGGAACTGTTCCATCATTCGACATTCGTCATCATTGATGGCTCGACATAATGTCATGTCCCACTCTGTTTCGTTACGTCTAACTCATCAGGGCGCCGACAAAGCCTGAACTCACTCTGAGTTCAGGCTACATTTCCTAGGTGTCTCTCGCACAATTATATTGAGTCAACTATTCATGTTTTGCAAAACTCGGTAGTATCAAATGATATATTTTACAAAGTTCTCTATCTGTATGTGTGTGTTGTCTGTTATCATCGTAGCTCCTAAAGCTAAAGAGCAGAAACTTTTAACATAAATCAGGCGCTGTAGTTTTGCTATTCCAAAAATATTGTAATGACGACATTACCCGCAATAATTACTTAGTAAAATTTTTAAAAGTCATAAAACACGGATCTAGCTATCTACAAGACTAACATATGTGACAAGTTTCATCTCATTATTACCAGTTTATTTTTATCAAATGACTTGTGTACGTTTTTTAAAAAATAGTAAAAAATCAGTAAATAATTCAAATAAATTGAAATGTGTTCCAAGTATCAACTTTTACGTAATAAATAAGTATCTAAATTTTGTTTCAATACAACAAGTATATCCATGATTTTTGTTGTATGTTAAAAGTTAAGCAGCATTGAGCGTGGTCAGTGTTGTATGGGTCACCGAGACTGATGAATTTACTATTTGAGGATGAGCGAAGCAAGTCTGAAATCATGTCATAGTATATATTTGGTGCATTGTATATTCTGAGGACGAGCGAAGCGATTCCGAAGCATCAGAGGATGAGCGTAGCGAATTTGATGTGATGAGATAAAGTGTCGAAGTAACCCGTAGCTGATTTCTTTACTTTTTTTCACAACCTAGGTATACAAGAAAAGCATTGGGTTTTCCCCAAAGTCCGAAATCAAAATTCCCTCAAATTATCCATTTAAATTACCTCTCTAAATAATAAATCGATCCACTATATTTCATCTTTCTTATATCTGACGGCATCATAAACATATTGACTCCATTTTGGAACTCATATTAAATACAAAATAGTAGTTAAAAAATTGGTGGACAAAGCTTCCAATAATATGCCGAAGACGTGTATACGTTTTTTAGGCCTCTTGTCATATTTCTTTTAATTTATACTACCCTGATAATTACTTTTCGCCTATTTTCCATTTCAAGGTTTTTTATTGTCCGTATACATGTCATTTGTAATAAATTGAACTAATGCTAATAATGAGAAGAAACTCAGCACATTTAATGGTCATGTATACTACTGCATTCGTTTCAAATCCCAAATCGATCAAACCAATTATCCACATTTAATGAATTTCTGCTGAGTCATAATTGCCTTATAATGATATAATAAATTATTATTCTGAAAGCACAACAAGTCTTAAAGATTGATTTTTGTACCAAGTTTTAATTCTCCAGCATAAAAACAACGAGAACTACATTTAAACAGAAAACAATAAATACTAATCAGGGTTTCTTAAAAAACACTTTAAAGGGACAATCCAGGTGAATTTCCGGTTTCGAATTTTTATTGGAAAACAATATTTTTCCAACGGTATAAACAAGGAAAAGTAAAAATGTAATTTTTCCCACAACAAATTGGATCTATATCCTATGAAGATACAAGTTTTAAAGTTTAACACCTTTAATTTA
Source organism: Microvelia longipes (assembly GCA_018340805.1). Taxonomy (NCBI): domain Eukaryota; kingdom Metazoa; phylum Arthropoda; class Insecta; order Hemiptera; family Veliidae; genus Microvelia; species Microvelia longipes. Next base: position 18,253,647 of record JACMZG010001911.1, read on the forward strand.
TAAAAACGGTATAAAAAACAAAGGAAAAACTTTATTTTATATTTAAAAAAACTTTTACCCCAGCAAAAAATACACTTCCTAATTTATCTGTGCAAGGAAAAGTGAAAAGGGAAGAAGAAAACTTTTCATTACAAAAGGATCCTTTTATCAAAAAGAAATTGTTAATCCCACAAAATATTTTAGATTTAAAAAGCTAAAACCCTGTCACTCAGACTGTCAAATATAATTTGTACCAAATAAAACGACTTGCCTCTGAGTTTGTTAGTGAGTAAAGGTAATATTATATAAAGCATTCACTATTTGAGGTCGGATTATTGTGATGCAACATAAAATACCTGTCAGACGCATTTAATATAATAGTTTTAATAAAAGAACCTTTGAGAGTTACCAACTTCATTTAATTGCCAATTAACTAATACGTGCATTAATTTAATTTTTTGTGTTCCTTGAGAAATTATATTTTTCTATGGGTTCATTAAAAAGAGATGAGTTCGGTTTAATTAGTTATGGAACATCTTTGAGAAAATATTATCCATAAATTAATATGAGAATGTAAAACAATAATGTGTAGTTTAACCAAAATTCAATTTAAAATATCAAGATTCACAAGGTGTTGCGTTTTGCAGATCATTTACGATGATGACACTTGTTGCTGTAATTAATTCCCTTTAAAATAGTATAGATATCCTTATTTTATACACAGGGTGAACCAAAAGTCCCACCCACCCAAACGTCCCAGCTAATGGATATTTAACCATTAGCTATAAATTAATAAAACTTAGGGTACAATGGGAACTTCACTTTGATGGTGTAGTTAACTTTGGGTGTCCCATTCAAAACTTCATTTTGCGTAAAAATAGAAAAAAATCGGGTACGGGGTAGCATGGAACGCTACGCTCATCCTCCTAGAATTTGTAAAGAACAAAAATGCCTTATTTTTGGATTAAGAATACCAATTATTTATTACCATATCTTCATTGGAAGGTATTTATAGTCACATTTGCTGCTAGATTTGGGACAAATAGTAACCCTAATTTTTTTTTAAAAAATTGGAAATTTAACGAATGATGAAAAGCCCAATAAAAGTTTACCTTCCAATTTACTTTTTTTAAATTTTTCGTTAAATCAAGACAGTCGAAGTTAACCACACCAACAAAAACAAGTTATTTTTACACAAAATGTAAGAAGGAAGATTCTTGGTCCAACCTGTAAATAATTTTACGTCAGTTTAATAATAATAAGTTAACTTAAAACCAAGTAAAACTACTATAAAGTAAAACATCAGAGGAAGTTTGAGACATTATATTATCGTATATGAATAAGACATAAGGATAAGGCGTATGTAGGGTAATAGTAGAGCAGGTATAGGGAGTGATATGAAAAATGGTATAGCATTCCCACAAAATGTATCCAGTGCTCTTTTTTATATGCAATAGTCACCGAAATAAATATGTACATAAATGCTAGTTCAAGGGCGTCTGGAGAGGATTCAAAGTGGCCGAGGTATTTAAAGCGCTTCGCTTTACATATCTCTCCTAAATACCAGTTCCGACCGAATTCCGATCAGAACGGTATATTTTTTCCTTGCTTTGGCAGCACAAGGTGTGCAAGTAGCGTACTAAACCCGCAAAGGAGTCAATAACTATATGGTGGACAACTTTGTTAAGTTTTAAACAAGTGGTTCCCCTCTCACTCTGTAATTTATTTTTATTTATTTATAAACCCTGGTGGAAGCGAAATTCACAATGGACTGTAAATTAACAACCTAAATATCTTGATTTCCCTCAGGAAATTCGCGAAGTAAAAAGTTGGCAATGCTTCTTACAACGAATTCAGGAATGCCAAAAGAATAACTTACACGATTAATACCATGGAATTAGATAGTGATAGTGATAGAAATTAGGGAGAGGTGATAGATCACTTAGCAAGTAGGCAACGTTGTTGGGCCCTTTTTGCCAACTCTCTTAAATAGAAGATAGTGTTATACCTTATGAGTCCTAGTGGAGGCATTTTTCGCGTCAAATCCACAGAAGAGACGTGACTTTATTATTATTATTAAGTTTCTATAGCTTTCACGAGAAACAACACGTGCCCCACTTACAGACCAAGCTTTCCTGCTCTCGAAATTATGAGGCAGAAACATATACGTATAAACTACTATAGAGGGTCCTAAAATTTGCCTAAACCCAGGTTCATTTAAGGTTAAGGATCTTTTACGAGTACCCGATATCGCACAGGCTCGGAACCACCGGATTAACGTCCCTTTCGAAGGGCGGCACGTGAAAGGATTTTCATTCTCGCATGAAAATCCTAGAGGCCCTGACCAGAATCGAACCCGGACTGTCTGGATGGCAGGCGCATGTGCACACCACCGGTATCAGGTAAATTATACAGTTATTCCATTACCATGGAATTACACAGTCTCAAATACGATAAACGAAACATCACAGGTATGTTTTGTAGGTTGGTATTTTTAGTATGCAAATATTTAGAATGTTGTTTTAGTATGAAATATTTTTGTAGGTTGGTATTTCACAAAAAATGCAAATACTTCAAAGTTAGATAAAATGTTTATAATTTTTTAAAGATGATTTAAAAAGGAAAAACTAAGGGTTGAGTTTGTTTTGATAGCATTTTACTGGACTACTGAGAAAGTTTATATTTAACTTTTATTTTTAAAATTGTTAAATAAATTAGTTGTAAAGAAAAAAAATATTTCTTATAGAACGACATAATTAAAGAAAAAGAGAATACTTAAGTTCTATAAAGCGAATAAATTTATTAAGCTATAGTTATTTCGTTCTCATTAAAGGTCATCTTCACGCTAAACTATCTAATAACACAGTGTTACAAATTAAAAACAAAATAAGAAACAAACAAACATAAGGTTAAGTTTAGGATAACCGTATTTAAGGTAACAATAGCTTTATTGAACTGAAGTCCTTTCTTTTTCTTTAATTAAATAAATTCCTTAAAAAATATTCAAAATCTAAAATCAGATAGTACACTTTAAATAGATTTTAATCTCAAATACTGTCAGCAAGAGTTAACAAACCCTTTAAAAATCTTACTCAACTTCAACAGTTTAAAAGCTGTTTAGTGATTATAAAAACCTATACTAACTGCTATTGCATCAACATATCCGCTCAGTGTATAAATTTTAAATTTGTTCCATAAATTTGTTATTTCCAGTATTTTATTACTTTATTTCAAAAACCTGGATACTAGAATAAGAAAACAAATAAACACTTAATAATTTCTGCTCTTAAAATTCTAAATGGTAATAAAAAGCCATTTAAAAAAACACGTAAATTAAGAGTTTTAGATCGTGCACTGTGTTTGATATTAGACAAGTTAACTCCCTTTTTTTAAACTATTTTTTTTAAGTATTCTAAGCATGGAGTCAGTGCAGTCTAAAGTGCAAGTATCATACGCAACTATTTTCTATGGCCGGTATTTATAAAATGCACTAGGTGTTGTATAACTCAAATATATTTTGCCCTGAAGGATGTGCACATGCAGGTCAGGGAACAAGGAAACCAGAACAAATAAACTAAACGTGCATGTTAATTTTAAACAAATGTGTTACCTAAATAAGCTTCTTAATAAACAAAGAATGTCTAACTTATTTTCTCTAACAAACAATTAAAGGTAAACTTTAATAAAAGCTAATGTAGGTTTTGTACTTAAAATAGCTTTTTACTTTTCCTCATTTATACCGTAGGTACATAGGTAAAGTATTGTTTTTGCAAAAAATCCGAACCCGTGATGAATACGGAATTATCTGTTTTAAGGCCTCCTAAGTGGTTTTTGCAAAGCTGTCTGTCTGTATGTGTGTGTTTGTGTCTGTTATCATCGTAGCACCCAGTGTATTATGCTAGAGAGTTGAAATTTTGTACAAGAGTCTGTCTTCTGCTGTAGTTGTGCTAGAAGGAATTTATTTTTATGTCATTAACCCGCAATAATGACAACAAAAATTTCGAAAAATCATAAAACGCGAAAAAAAGTTGCGATCGGATTTAGATTTGGCACGCATATGACTATAAATATGACTAACATGTGTGCCATGTTTCATTTCAATATCAGCAATGGTTCAATTTTTACTTGTGGGTTTTTTTTTTAAATTGGAAAATGGTCCAATTTTGTTAAAATTTGGTAAAAATGTAAACCATTACCTAATGCATAAGTACACTAAGTTTCGTTTTAATACGACGAGTATATTCATGATTTTTGAAGGATCGTAAAAATTAAGGAGCATTGAACGTGGTCAATGCTGTATAGGTGACCGTTGAGAATTATACGGATGCATTTACTATCTGAAGACGAGCAAAGCGAAAGTGCGAAGGCATTTTGCAGTATAAATTTGGCGAACTGTATTTTTGAGAACAAAAGCTAAGCGAGACCTAATCAGGGAGGATGAGCGTAGCGAATCTCATGTAATAAGTTCCGAGGTACCCCGTACCCGATTTTTTCTTATATTTCAATTATTAAACCTTTCAACATGATGTCAGATTGGTTTGTCAGTGATGTATGAAAATTTATTACTTCGAAATTGTAAATTTATTAACAAGTAGGTAGAAAACGTTTAGAACTAATTACCGTTACAAGGACATATTTATTGGTTAAACATAAATGTGGAAGTTTTAAATAAGTTCTCAACACGCGTTCTTACAGTGTAATATAAGAGAAGTATAATAATAGATTATTAGGATATGAGAACCATTAGGTCATCAGCTCTTTATGATATTTAAATACCACAAATATGGTAAAAAGAGCTCTAGCATTGGCATAGTTCCTAAAAGTATTACACCATTTTCCTTTAAATTTTATATAATGGAAATACAAAATGAAAATGGCGAAATTGAAGGCGGTGGTAGCTCCCTCTTTTATGTCGTTTTTTATCTTTTACAACCTGTATAGGAAACTCAAATTTATTACTTCTACTCTTTAGTATGTAAGAAACAGAAAATAAGCGAAATAATACTCGTGAACAAAATAATTTATTTCTTGCTTAAGTTTTAATTAATGCTTCCATAACACAAGCTATAGTAAATTTAAGGAGTCACCCGTGGTGTAGTGGTTAAGGTACAATACACAGAATGAATAAACTTTAAACTTCTGAGTTTATTTAGTCATGGGTTCAATCCCAGCACGGGCCCCTGGGATTTTATCCACGTCCTTCAGAATGTAAGTAAAGCCGGTGGTCTCGAGCCTGTGCGTTGTCAGGTACTCGTTAAAGATCCCTTACCTTAAATGAAACTGGGTAAGGCAAAATTTAGGACCCTCATAGTAGATTCATTATATTACTAAAGTGTGTCTGCCTTGTAGTTTAAAGTGTGTGAAGGTTTGGTTTAACAGCGAGGGCACGTGCTGTTCCTAGTTTTCACTAGACTATATGAGTCAGTGAAAATATGTATTATTGCTTGAAAAATAGCATGAGAGGTAATAGTAATTCACGGCTCTTCTGTCTAGATCTTATTATTCTGTTCAGACTTATTATTATTATTTATTCTGGCAAATTATTTTCTATAGCGAAGGGCGGAAAGCTGTTGCAAATCAATGTAGCTATAACTCACAGTTCTATCAAACAAAATTGTAGACTATGAAGCTATACTGTAAAATGAGATTTTATTGCAGCTAAAATTTGTTTATTGACGAGCGGAGTAAGTCAATAATTAATTTTTAATGCAATAAAATCGTTTTCTAGTCATGTTGCGAATACTATTTTCTGAGGGTGGCCATTTGAATAAACATTTTACTTAATTTATTTTACCTAACAATTTGCGAAGCAGATGAAAAGTATAATTTTAATTTTTAAAATCGTTCTTTACTGAAATTTATGAGGTTGTAAGGTAGACACTATACGCCCGCCCAAAAAATGTGTTTTTTTTCTTAAACACCAACCAAAATGCAAGCAAAGCGAACTACTTTTGAACGAAATATTGCATAATTTTACATTATAGACATCGATGGCCATCTCCCTCACCTTGGCCAGGGTTGAAATTCTTAAAAAAATAAACTATTTAAAAATGTTATATTATATCTATTTAGTGTTAGTAAGTTAAAAGTTAAAGTTAAAAGTAACTAAATTATTCTTATTAGTTAATAAAAAAAACTTATCTGTAGAATTAATATTAAAAAACTGTTGATATTAATATAATTTTTTTTTATAAAAGTTAATATTTACTATAAATTTGACCGTCAAAAACGTAAAGAATTAAAACTTACTTAACTTTCATAAATTTAATAAAAAAAGGTGCTGCTAAAGATTACTAGACGAGAATTTATAACGAAAAATGGATAAAAATATGAGTCGGTACAGTAAGTTTTAAGGTTGAACAATTTAAAAGCTCATTTTATTGATACATATCAATAAATTGTTTCTTTAAACCCTGACAAAGTAAAGTTCGAGAAATTATCAATAAACGCAAGAAGATAATCTATTAATGAAAAAAAATCAATAACAGTAGGTAGGTACTTATTAAGACAATTGATCTAGAGTAGCAAATGATTAAGTAGAGCAGATAAAGGAATTTTTAAAGATTTGTACAAGTTCTCGATCTTGTCGAGGCTGGTTACGACATTGTTTTTTGGGCACCCACCACCTTGTTTTTACATTGGAATCGAAAAATATTAGCTATTAAACGTTGGCCCACTCACGACGAAGGCCTCGGGCTACCCAGACCAATGTTAATGGTTCCGAGATTTGTGTCCAAAAATATATAATACAGCTACCTTCATAGTTATTTCTAGGTCAGAAAAGAAAGACGTAAGACAACTAATAATAAAAAAAAGTTCTCTTTAATATTTATATAGTCGCAATTTAAAAATTAGAGCTATATTGATTTTAACATATAAATATTTTGTCTAAAATATTTGGGAATGATTGTCGTAAATTTCTAAATTTATCACCCTCATAATTTTTAACATACTATCACTTACCAAGGTTGGTATTAGTAAATTTTATAATATAAGGATCATAAATCAGAAAACTTATGAATTATTACAAACAATAAATAAATCGTAACGTCTGATTTATTAGGAGTAAATAGAAACTAAATTGTTAGGAACAAGTTTAAGGCTAAAGATATACAACTCATATTTAGTGGTGAAACTTGACGTAAATAAATGTCACTGGTGTAAATAATGCATTTATTAAATTGACCTTAATCTTTTAAATAAAATTATAATTAGTTCGAAAATGTTTAAAATTAAAACAAACTCGAGCTACATGAGTGAATCAGATAGCCAACAGTCCACCCTTCTCAAAAAGGCAAGGTAGCTTCTGCCCGCTTAATGCAACAAGATCGGATGAGATTTTTATCGAGTTCGGCACACCCTGATGCCCCTAGACGTGGCTAAAATAATTTAGCCATAATCTACCGATGCAATTAAGGAAAGATGCCAGCAAATTGGATCTCAAAAAGTAATTTGAAACATGAATTTTAAATTTGGTATTAAATGATAAAATTATTTAAATTTGGAACATTTTAGCATAGGGTCGGCTAAAATTAAAAAAAAAATTAAAATATTTTTAACAAAATATTATTTTTAAAAGAAAATTGTCATCTTCAAATTCGTAAAATATAATAATGTGATATGTTAAATATGACCGAAAAATGATAATTTCCTAGTGGCAGAGTCTACATTAAATTACGAATTTACATTAAATGAAAACAGCATGTAATCTAATAAATCATGGCCAATTTTCGAATTTACGATAAGTATTTAGAGAGTTTTTAGTCCTTCTTGGTCTAAAATGGTCTAAAATTTTTGCCACGCCTAATAGCAAACTCTTCTATAGGCCACGTGAAAAGAAAAATCATAGTATAATTTAATTAATCACGATTAGATTTACGAGGTAATGGTCAGATTAAAATAAAAACACAAATTGACATAGTCAAATTTACGTAATAATCAGCTACGTTTTAAATTAATTTTTTGTAGCATAATATTCTGAAAAGTTGTTTTTAACATTTAGAGTAACACAATAAATATTTAGAAAATTCAGGCTAGGTACAGACAGAATTTATCCAAATATTATTTATTTATGTAAAAAAAAACTCAGGGTCAAGAACACAAGACAAAAGGGATTTGAATTAAAATTCTTTTCACAATCAATTTGCGAAACTATAAAATATTTGTAAAAACTACTTTTCCCACTCTGTTGGTCCATCAAATTTAGTATACATTTCAAATCAAGTTACGAACTAAACTCGTTCCAATAATAAATTGATCGTGTTTTTATATAAATAATAGAATAATTAGTATTAAAAAATAATTTTTAATAATTTTTTTTTATTTGTCAAGTAAGAATTTCAAGAAAAAACTAAAAAAATTATACCGAGTTGTAAGTCATTTTAAAATAAGTTTAATCAAAATAATTAGTAGTTCTTCATAAATGATATATTTAAAAAAATATAATTATTATTTAATGAATTAAAATTATTATTACGAAATACGTAATTAAAGTATATATATTACTCAAGATTTTTAATAATTGCTCTGAATATAATTTAAAAAGTTGTAAAAATGAATTTACTTGGTATAGTAAAATACTGACCTAATAAAATTATAATAAAAGTAATCAGATGTAGTTAACTATAGACATTCATTTCTCCAATTTAGGGCAAGAATTTATGGAATAAAAATGATTTATGTGACGTAGCGACTAATCAAATAGTGACAGATATTTATTGAATAAGTTATATATTAGTCGAAAAAATCGTAATCTCTATAAGTAATTCTACTTACTTCATACTTTGAAAAAAATAAAGAGGTAATAAAATAAATGTATTTTTTCGGTTAAGTATGTCCCTTACACAATAAATCCAATCTAGTAAAAGTAAATTTGGTCAAATTAGTTTAGTTAAGTACTAAGTACTGACTGAAAATCGTTTTAGTAAAGATATTAGGAGAAATATTTGGGTTTCCTCGTAGGTCGATACGGAAGAGAATTACGCACGTAAAATGATTAAACAAGATCACTCAGTTGAGTGACTGCAAACCGTTCACTAGGAGTGATTTATGTCGTGAACGCTTTGTCTCTGTCCTGTATTGGTTATGTAGAAAACAATTTTTAGTGAAAGTGACTAATTTGCGAATGCATATTTAATGGTAAAGTCAAAATACATATAATACTTATTATATGTACAACATATTAATACTTTTGCCATTTTATATTTTAGAAAATAAAGTCGACAAGTTTGTATCAAGCTCACAGAGATGACTGTGCTTATTTTCACATTAGAAACTTGAAGCAAAACAATGGGACTATTGTAACATGATGCCGTGTTGTAACATGATGCCGTGTTGTAACATAATACCGTGTTGTAACATAATGTCGCGTAGTAACATTGTAACTAAATTTATTTATTTAGACTAATTTATAAATATTAGTTCCCCTTCTCACAGTCACTTCTAGCAACTATATCTGAATAATTAAATTAATAGTATCAACAAAAACATAAAATAAATAGTATCTATCTAGAATAAAGTAAAAACTTAGCATAACTTAAATATGTACTTATAGCATAACTAATTTCAATGCTTGACAAATTATGTTTGCTGGACAATAATTTTTTAGCAATTTCATTTTATCATGCAATAAGATTTGTTTAAAAATAAATTATTCTACTTATGTCTTTACTTTTTGATTTTTTCTCATTTATACCGTAGGTATATAGGAAAAGTATTGTATTGGCAAAAAAATCCGAAACCAGGATGTCACCGAAATTATCCTTTTTAGGTGTTTTAATACCTCCTGAGAAGGTTTTACAAAGTTGTCTGTCTGTATGTGTGTTTGGGTTTCTGTTTTCATCGTAGCTCCTAGTATATTTATGCTCGAAAGTTGAAACTAGGAATAAAAATCAGTCTATAACAGTAGTTGTGCTATTAGGGGGGATGAGCGTAGCGAATCCGATGTGTTAAGGAAATGTTCCGGGGTCCTCCGTACCTCATTTTGTTTTAATTAATTATAACTGCTATGTTTATAATAACAATACGATTTTTCTTCATTCCTTATTAATGCCCATTCCATTCAGCTTGTTGAAAAATTTTTAGAAGTATTTAAACTTCCTTAATATTTAATTGTAATAGTGATTTGTATAAGTTAATAATAAGTTACATTAATTGTAATACGTTATGCTAATATCTTGCATAATTGATTGGTGTAAGTTGATACAACTTCCTTAAGCAATGGTATAATTTAAAAATACAGTTGTTTAAAGCTTGGTTCAGACAGGTGTCTTCTCATTCAAAAATTTTCAGTAGTATTTATAATTATAGGGATTTAATAAGCTTCTTTGAACAAAAATGCACTTTAGAGAGACAGAACTAAACGTTTCAAAAAACAGTAATTTTAAACGCCGAGTTCAAAAATGTATTTAGTTTTGTCCTACTTTTTTTACTGGTTTGATAAAATTGTAACAATACAACTTTACGAACGTCTGGTAAAATATTTTGACTAAAAATGAATTCTAGAATTTAGCTTTTCTTACTTAATTTTAGCCGCTGAATTCAAGAATGTATTAAAAATGACACTATAGGGAATTATATATATATATATATATATATTAATATATATATATATATAATATATATATATATATATATATATATATATATATATAAAATCACTACTTACTCCATAAATTAAACTAAACTAAATAGTTTAATATATGGAGTAAGGAGTGATTTTTATATTTATATATATATATTCCCTAAAGTGTCATTTAAATACATTATTATGGATAAAGGGAACAAAAAGAACTTTAAAAAAAGAAAAAAAAAGAATGTATTAGGTTTCGCCATACTATGTTTACTTTTCGAGAAAAATTCTAAATTTAAAATGCTGCAGAAAGGTTTAATATTGTTATTTACAAAAATAATCTTAGGACAACATAAAAATAAATACCTTAAAATCGATAGGAAGACAATATTGAGGTACCTGAAACAAAAAAATATACTCTATAATATCATCTCAATTTTAAAGTTTTTTATAATTAAGCAGTAACTAACTCAAATATCAAGCACCGCTTGTAACTCATTTTTTCTGTATTTTTCAAAGGCAATGCGCTAAAACCTTTAAAGATAAACAACTGAGCAGTGAAAAACTAACTAGTGCAAATAATTTTATCTACTCACGGCAGCAAAATTAGCCATTACTGGACTGTTTTTAAGCTGCAAAATGACATTTTACCTACACTGTCAAATAATACGGGAAATATTTTAAAACAGTACGCAAAATGTTTCAAAACAGTACGCAAAATGTTTTGGTAATGAAAAAAGTACTAGGGAGTTATGGCTCATTTAAATAACATGGGAAACAAGTCTAAACTCCCTAGGCGGGAAAATGAATGAGCGGAGGTTATTATTTTACAAATTATTGCGTGAATTTCGGTATTGTTTTATTTTGTAAACAATGATTTATTCTAGCTTGTTTCTAGTATGTAACTTTCTTTATTGTTACTTAAAATTACGATATTATTATTAAATGTTTATCATTTAACATTTGTTTATCTAATAATATATAATGTTTTGGAAACAAATTGGCAACACTGATAATTTTGGCATTAAATTAAATTATTTACCAGCTGTTTATGAATCGACAGATTTTTAATGTTTAAGTCGTCAGATTTTGTATTTCATGTTGTTATATTTAGTTTAAGTATATAAAGTTACAAAAATAGAACGTTATCAAAAACTAAATCTGTAAACTAAAGTTAAGTTACTAAAACATAATGAGTGAGAACAACAGTGAAGTGAATAAAGATACAAACATTGTTGACATTGACGAGTTATTGGACCACACTCCACCTGATATTGTCAGCGTTGCATCTACTTCAAAGCAGTCTTTACTGCCTGTAAAATTTCGCAGCAAGTATTTAAAATAATCTCTGTGCCTCGGCTTACGCCTCTGCAGGTAATTCGCCATTTGCCAGCCTCGGCTTCGCCTCGTTTGTCAAATGGGTTAATTACCTGCCTCGGCTTACGCCTCTGCAGGTAATTTCCATAGCCCGCCCTCGCCTTCGGCTCGGGGGCAAACTGATGAAACTCGTCTGCAAAATTCCATTTTGCTGCCTAGTAGCATAATATACTATTGTGCACTGCCAATTTTTGAAAAATACAGAAAAATGAGCAACGAGAAGTGCTTGATAACTGAGTTACTGCTCAAGTTGCAAAGCATAAACCGGGACCTTAAGCAAGAAATAGATTGTTAAACACGGAAACAAGCATTCCAAAAAAAATCGTCCCACATGCGGACCACCTCGCCAGAATTTCCTATATAGAATTAATAATGAGGAAATTAATATTTGTTTACTTTCTGGTTCAGATAAACCTGGTGAAATTTGACATTAAGGAAATTCCTTTATGGTCTAAAGGTGCTGGAACTAAAGAGGACACAAGATTATACAATTTTTGTATAACGTTCTTTTTTTGTTCGTGTTGTTTCAAGTTTACTAATAATTTATTTATTTATTAAAAAAATTCTTATAAATAAAAAAAATTGGCATGGTGGTCCGCATTCCGGGCGCACTTTCTTTGGAATGCGTGTTTCCGAGCTTAAAAATCCATTTCTTGCTTATATTATATGCTTTATAACTTAAGCAATTCCTAAACTATCAAGCACTCCTCCCAACTTATTTTTCTGTATTTTTCAAAGGAAATGCGCATAATTATCCTAATTTTGTACATAACTATGGCTCTATACTTGGTAGTGCACATTATTTGCACTAGCTTAAACCTCAGTTAGAGTTTATCTTTCTATGTGTAAATTTTCGCACTGCGTGTGCCAAATAAGCTAAAATAATATCAATAGGATAAACATTTATGTAATAATAATAAAATATTCCACTCTTCCTTACTCTTACATAAAATAAAAAACCAATAAAATATTTATAATGTAATACTTATTTAGCATAAATATTAATACATAAAACTCCGTCGAAATTGAGTTGCATAAATCGTTTTTGCAACAGTAAACCCACTTAGCAAAAACTATGTAAGGTAATAAACTATTCATAATACAAAAGAAAGTACAATAAAAAACTTTTGCTCATAAAAATAAATATAGATTGTTTACAAAAACAAAATTTATATATTTGAATGAAATACTACTGGGTATTGTTATAAAATAAAATGTAGTTTTGAGTTTCCACATGTTTGTTTTTATGTTCAATTTAATGGCTTGATTAGCAAAAAAACAGATTTAGTTCACACAAACTTTTATAATATGTTTGTTCGACTGTTATTTTTTTCAGATTGTTATCCAACAATAGTATAATAAATTAGTTGAAAATCAAGAAAAAATGTTAAGTAATCTTTTATTTAAATTTACTGATTTTTGTTTAATGCGTTATAAAAATATAAATTTGGTACCAATTTGAGTTAGCAATATAGGTTATTAAGTTTGTAAGGCGTGACTTTATTGCCTTTTATTTCAAAAATAAAGTTACTATAATTTCGATTGTGGATCCGATTCGTGTGCTTCCAATTTTTTAACAGTTATGTAAATAATTTATTATAACATTGTTTAAATGTAAAAAAAATAAATTTAAGAGTTTAATTTAAATTTATTTATACGTCACTCATTACCTAAACAGTAATGAGTTATTACTGTTGTAAATATACAACGCATATTTCAGTATGTCTTGGGACAAGCTTGGCTCGTCCTCAGGATATAAGAATCACACAACGCATATTTCAGTATGTCTTTGGACAAGCTTGGCTTTTCCTCAGACAAATTAATTTAAGTTAAATATTATTTAATTTCCAGCGGTCACCCATCTAAATACTGACCTTGCTCGATGCTGCATAACATTAGTGATATAGCCAAAACCATAGATAGATATACTAGCCGTATTATAATAAACATTATTATCTAAAGGAACACTCATGCTAAATGTAAGTAATTTTTTTTATTTTTTTTTAAAAACTTACACACGTTTCCCAATGAAAATTTAACTAATGCTCATAATAAATTGAAACTTGGCAAATTGTATAGTATTACATTCCTGCCATATTTCAAATTGATAAAATATTTTTTTATATGTTTTATGAATTTTGACATTTGCTCTCAGAAATTAATTACGGTTAATGACGTCATAAAAATATTTTCTGGATGACACAATTTAATCCAAAGTTGGGTTTTTGTACCAAATAACCTATTTTTATAGTTTTAAACCTTTCATTTACAAATATTGACGCTTTATTGGACGAGCCTTAGAGCGCTTTCACATTTCAAAAGTTTGGGATGGCGCGTGTGTTTGTTTGTACGCGTCGCGATAAACGCTTTAAAAATGACTGACTAGATGAAATTTGGTACCTATGTAGAATTAACTTTTGTGTTTGAGCCACATATATTAGATTATAAAAAACATTGTGCTGTGTATCGTCTGAAAGCTCTTGAAAAGTAGAAACAAAAAATATATGCAAAATACACATTTTCATGGCGGCAAAAATCGCAAACATCAAACAAAAAAAAGAAATGGAATAAATCGAGTAATTTATAATGATAAATAATGATAAATAAAAGAGTCTCTCCACTTAATTACTTTATTAAAAAAACAAAGCCGGCTTTCAACCCCAAAAAGGTCATCATCAGTGCCGGTGAGATGAAGGAAAGGAAATAGAAGATTATTTATTAGATCTTTTCATAGTTGAGACTGAATACAGACTCAACTTTTGAATGACGAGTAATTTATCATTAAAAAGTTCTTGATAAAAAGGTAAAAAACTTACAACACACAATTTTAAAAATTCAATATGGCCGCCAACATTTTATATAATAATTTCTGTTAACTAATTTTATATTAATTTACAAGGAAAAGAGGAATTATAACAAAGAAAGCTTAAATTAAGCTGAGACAGGTCTCAATCGATTTAGCTAGTCTACCTTAAAGTTTAATAGTTGTTTATTATTTTGAAGTCGTTTTTTAGCCTTAACTTTTCACAAACAGTGATTTTTTAAACCTCCCAACACCTCGCTATAAACCAAGTTCGCACATCCCTATCTACTTACGTCATCCGAACAACCTCATTAACGTAATTTTATAGTGAAAAATCACTAAAAACAGAAACATTTGGGGGGGGGGAGAGAAATAAAGATATTATCGCCTAATTTCAAGGTTTTGAAACTAAATTTAAAATTAAGCTAAATTGTAGTTTTGTTTTCAATAAAAGGTTTAACAATATATTAAAATTAATATGTTTTTACAAAAACATAATTTCATAATGTTCATTTAACCCGCTTTTTTGAAGTCCTCAAAAGTTTGACAAGACCGGCTTTAGCAAAGATTATAATTAAATATTCCATAAAAGTAATTAACCATCTTAGTGGACCACTAACACTCAGGTGTGTTTTATTAATAAAAAATATATAACCTAAATATTTTGAAAATATATTCATCTAATAACAACATGTCAATCTTTTAAGGTTTTAACATATTAATCATTCTTTAACAACCGCATGCAAAAAAACCGGACGAGATTTTGTAGATAAATATTATATAATATAATCTTGCGTTAATAGGACTCCTCATGTCCACGCTGTACTGTAAATATATGCAAGCACTTAGAATTTAGAATCTGACTTACTTATGGAACTGACGTTCGAGTAAGATTTCTCCTTTGCTATGGCCATCAGTTTAAAACTGTTTAATAAAAGTCATTCAAAAGAAAGGAACCTTTATGTCCCATGTCCTAATCTTTAATGACCATAATCAGTTTATATAAGAAAAGTCACTCCATAGAAAAGAACCTTTATGTCAATGACCAGGTTGTTATGACCATTATCAGTTTGAAACAGACCAGGTCATTGGATATAAAGGTTCTATTCTGTGGAGTGGTGACTTTTCTTAAACAGTTTTCAACTGATGATAGCCATAACAGGCCAGGTCATTGGACATACAGGTTCTTTTTATACTCTTTTTGTTTGTTTGGACTTAAATTTATAAATGTATACTTCTTTTTATACTTTTCATTTTATTTAATTAGATATAGGAGTAGATATAAATAAGCATTAGATATAAGGAGTAGACTCGTGTCGCGCACAAGCCTTGAGCTTATGCGACACAAATGGTCAATATATTATTTTATTTATTTATAATTAGTAATTTAATCATTGTAAACAGGTATTTAGATATAAATAAACGATTTAATCATTATTATTATTAAAAACCGTTCAGAAAAAGTCATTCCACAGAATAGAACCTTTATGTCTCATGCCTGTTATGGCCATCATCAGTTTAAACCCGTTTAAGAAAAGTCGCTTAGCAGAATAGAACTTTCATGTCCAATTTCCTAGTTTGTTATGGCGCCATCGTCACTTTAAAACTATTTGAAAAAAGTTATTCCACAGAATAGAACCTTTATGTCTAATGTCCTACTCTGTTATGACCACAATCAGTTTATAACCGTTTCAGGCAGCGCTAGTTCTTTTTTGAACATCCCTGATTGCTCCCTCTCTATTACTATTAGGGATTAGAAACTGTGCGATTTAATAACATATTATTTATTTGTTCAGTGTCCCATTTTTGATATCGTTAAAAACCTACGCTCATCGTCTCTTGGCTGCTCCGCGGCGTTGCAGCTGGGGCCGCCTTACGATCCTCGCGCTTCCCTTTGGCAGATTCACAGCCACATTGTTCCTGTAGCAGTTTGCCGCAGTCTTAGTTTCATCAATGACATACTGCCACGATAAGCGAATTTACAAATTAGTCGAAAAACTTGATTTTTTAAATAAAAACATGTCAAACGAAAAATCGGAACTAATGCTGATAATAAAATTACCGTGGTATAAGTTTTAAACATGCATGGTAGTATATATATAACATTTAGGCCCGATCAGACAAATTTGCGAGGTGTTTGAGAATTTTTAAAACTTTTTTCTCAGTCATTGTTGTGATTTAAAGACGTCATAAACATTTCAAAAAGACAAGGGTTGTGGACATTATTATAAAGTCGATTTATGTACCATGTTTTTGTATCTGCGATAAAAATTAAATTTAAATGAAAAACGTATAAGTAAATAAAAAACAGTGTCCGCAGTTTGGCAATAATTATTTCTTTTGTGGTAAAAATTAATATTTTAATGTCACAACCTAAACATAACCAAGTAAAAATAACCAGGTTTAGTTTAATGTCATAAGAAAACAAGACAAGTACAATATTTATAAGTAAAAATGTATTTTTAAGGAACTTAAAGCACTTCATCGTATGAATAGTTAGATTAGGATCAGAATCAAGTCATCAAAGACCATCATTAAATTTAAGAACATCTCGACGAATGATATTTTAGAGACAGGCTCTGCCAATCAAAATAATTAGTAAAAAAAATAACATGCCCGTTTTAGGGCCTTTTATCGGCCAATCAGGGTATTCACCCTGCGGGAACAACCTCAGGTGGGTTGCGTCTACTATTCTCTAAGTATCAATTAAAGTTGGCGAAATCATTTTAATACAAACACTATTCATATAATCTTAGAGCATAGCCCGAGCTGTCCTCCGGTGCCGAAATCGAGAATTACTAGTAATTTTAACAAATCCAGCATGTACTGATCCTACAACTTACTAATCGTAAATACAAAATATTTATTTCCTAGCTTTAAAATTTGCTAATAAAATTTCACTAATTATTTGTTTACATGCAAATAAATGTAAACAAATACCTATGTCCTTGACTTTTTATAAATACCTTTCATTTACATAGTAGCCGATCTTTTAAACTACTTAAGTTCACACGTCGGGGTCAAAACCGTGATACCCGTTCCATAGAATTACAATCCATTATTTTATTCGTCTAACATTAAAAATATAATGGAAACTGAAATATAGAAGTTATTTATTTATTCTAAAATTTAAAAACCAGGAAATTATCGTTAATGCTTAAAATCATAATGATTATATATTTTTGAAATAATTGTATCCAATTCATGAATTATAACTGCCTTTATTTTTTTAATTTAAATATAATTACTAAAAATGTTTATTATTGAGTTTAGTCGTGATTAAAAAAGATAAATAGTTATTGATAAATATACAGCTAAATATTTAATTTTAACTTTTGATAAATTAAAAAAATAAATAATTATTTTTTAATAAAGAACAGAGTAAACATTAAAAAAATTGAAAGACATATCTTATAACTTAAATGAATCACGTTTTTATCTATGATTTATGGTAGTTAAAAGAAAGCTTAGTTTATGAATGAAATGAAAATGAGTGAATTTAAAATATGTATTTAATTTACTCTGCATTATTTTAGTCATTTTTTCAATTATATTTGTAGTTCTTTATAGTCCAAGAGCCGGACCTGAAAAAATGTGACTCATTTTGAACTGCTTTAAACCAAATTTTTCTGAAAATATACCTTAAATTATGATGAAAGAACATTGTCTGCCTAACCAGAGTGAAGCCCTTCAAGTGATTGCGCATATTCAAAAAACACACTAATTTCAGTTTTCATGAAATAAGTGGTTCCCTGCGGGTCGTGTGCAAAACATGAAGAGAACATTTTTTAAAGCTAATAAAATGTCCAGTAAAGCGAGTGTTCAATCATCAAAATCGGATAACTACAACCAGTTATAGCCCTTTCAAAAACACCAAAAAATTGTTAATTTAAGCACAGTCACCGAATTTCTTTGAAAAAATATTGCCCTTTTTATGCATTTTTTTGGTCATTTAACAAATTTCATAACTTTAGTCGCAGTTATCCGATTTTGACGAAAAAACACTTGTTTTATCAGCTGTTAGAAAATGTTATCAACTTTAAAAAATGACCTTTTCATGTTTTGCACACGACTTATTGCAAGAAAACTGGAATTTGTGCGATTTTCTAATATTTTGAGAGAGCGCATTCATATGAAGGGCTCCATATATATGTTTATTATATGCCTATTATATGAGCCTTACAGCATAAGGCTCATATATAAACATGTGCTGTAGAGGGGTAGGGAGTTTCAAGACTTCTCCTAGGGAGACTTTAGTAAGTACCGTTTTGGTACCCTATGGGAACTGTCTTACTTCTACCCTCTAAATATTAGTTTCATTGTTTCCCTCAAACTTGTTGTTTTCACTTGGTCTCTGGTCTTATATCTTAGAGTAGGGTCGATGTTAGGGCATATTAGTTATCAGTATCAGGATGTGAAAATAACTGGAGTGACCTTCCGAGATAATAGAGTACACCCAGAGAGCATATATACTTCTAATATATTAATTGGTACACACCTCAGCATAATAATTAAGCCTCCAAAACCCTCTAAAATCCACCAAGCACCTATTTCAACAATAGAAAATGACTCTCGGCTAAAACTTTCTATGTAGGTCTAAGGAAAAACCCCCCATCTCGACCATTGTATGAAGATCTTTGGAGAGACCCCCTATCACGAACCTTGTATAGAGATCATTGGAGAGACCCCCTATCAGGAACTTTGTATAGAGATCATTGGAGAGACCCCCTATCACAAACTTTGTATAGAGATCATTGGAGAGATCCCCTATCACACCCCTCATCTCCCCCTCCAAAAAAATTGCTATTCTGGATCCAACAACAGGGAATAAAATGATCTTACACTCCCTCCTTCAAAAATAAATCTTGCTCCCAAAATGTTTCCATTAAAGTGATCTTTAATATAATAACTATAAACTTAAATATAATCAAATTATTGCACAATTTATCTCTAAAAATACTTATTTGAATCTTAAAAAATAATATAAACTTTGACATTTCATTTAAGCACAGACTCCTCTATTATTTACTCTAATTATAGCTATTAAACAACAAATATAAAATTATTAACAACTTTGAACATTTTTATTAAAAAGCTATAAATCACTTATTGTTTGCTTTAGATTATCTTGGCGCCTCGTAAGATAGTATTTAAAGCTGTCAATTACGAGTTAAAAGCTGAATCCTGAAATTCGTGATGAGACGCGGCTGTTAACCTTTTAGATACTCTATAGTTTATATTTTTGTTTGTAAATGTCAAGATCCAACCTGTTAATGAACTTAAAAGGAATGAAATCTTTACTTTAATTCGGGATGTTGATACTTTTTATCTTTCACTCTCTCACTAGATGAGATTTTAAGGCAATTCATTGTCAGTCAGATGTTAATTAAATAATTTTTAATCTTATAATGTCAATATTATAACTTATTATATTATATATATAAAATTTTCTCTTTCCTTTATCATTACAACATATATGTCTATATATTGTAGTTTTACTCTATCAATTTTCAGAAAGATTAAATTAAAGCAATAACGAATGACGTTAATTTTTGTTATTCCTTATTCCAAATGTCATTTGCAATAATAAATTTAATTAATTCAATTTAATTAATTCAGTTGTCTTACGCCTTAAATATAATTAATTAAACTTCAGTTTTCATTAAAATTATGAATGCTTATAATTTTAATTTCTTAGTCGTTAAAAATATACTAACACGCCCTTTTCTCTAAAAATGCCTGGCTGACAGACCAATGTTTTTAATTAATATAGTAGTACATTTTCTTTCTGACAATTTTGTCCGGTCCCAGTAATTAATTATTTTATCGATACCTAATACATTAAATTAAGGCCAGGGACATTTTTTAAAAACTTTATTTGTCATATTATTTCTATTATGCCCTTTGTTGGAAAAAATATTTACTAAATCCATTAAAAATTGTTTCAATTTTCAATTATTTGTTTGTTACGAAAAAATTGTTTTTATGTGTTGTAAATATTAATCACAATTTTTTTTAATTGAGAAAATTACAGTTTTAGTTAGCATTTGTCGCTAAATTATTTTTTTTTGTAGCAGCCAATAATGAGAGTGTAAGCCAAAAAATACTTGAAATTATTACTTATATTTTTAAAAACACCACTTTTTAAAGATTGGCATAAAATATTTAACTTAACTATTATTCTAGAATAAATTAGTTCAGGCAAAAACTGATTTAATTATTCATTATCTTGGAAGGTCAGTAATGAGCCAATAATGTAAAAACTGAACAATAAATAAATTTTTAAAAAACTTACAAAGGACGCTGATTCAGATTATATTGCTCCGAAGCAAGTTTATTTCGTGCATCTACTAATGTTTAAATAAACATTAAATTTGATGGAAAAACAATTTTAGTAATACTACAATTTATCTTCCACAGCAAAAGGGGTCAAAATTTAATAAACAGAAAATCCTTGGTTCTAAACAAAAAAGCTAAATTTAAAATCCTAATTAAAAACGTTTTTACGTAAAATTCGAACACCTAAACAACTTCTATCAAATATCTAAGATGACATTCCTCAACTAATTTTTAATTTTCTACCTTTTAAAATTTGTTTTAGGAGCTGAAAACGTTATATTAGAGAACTACTATTCTCTTTTTAGTTATTAGGTTTATAATTGTCAAATTAGGGTTAAAATATCCTTAAAAATATTAGAAAATATACAATATTTTGCTTAGAACATGCCACAGGGAAAGAGCTTCAAAAAGCAAGATTAAGTCATTAAACTAAAAACCTCTTGATGCAGTTAATAATATAATAAAACAAGTGATTTAAAGCATTAAAAACAGCAAATTTAAGACCAACAAATAAAGCAATACCTCAAACACAACTAATAATTAAGTTTCCATTTATTACATTTCAAATTACTATAATTATAACTAAAATAAATAGCTCCTAATAAAACCTCCATAACCTTTACAAATTACCATAAAGTTCATTTCCTCAAATATTAAACAAACATTAATATTTAAATAAAAGAAAAAAATATATCAATTAAAAGAATAAAACACTCCATTACCCTGAAACCAAATCAATAAATTGATAAGTTATTATCCTTACAAAAATATATTTAATTATTACATGTCTGATTTAGTTTTAATCATTTTTATGAAAAATGATCGTGTAGGAATTTTAAAATCATAGGTGGGTTGGATTTTATTTTTTTGGGCTTTTTTGTTAGATATTTAATAAGAGATTGTTTCTCTTTTTTATAAAAAAAAGTTGTGCAATATGTTCTACATAATAAAAAAATATTTTTTAATAGTCATATATAGTCTGTTTTAATAAATTTGATTTTTTTTTATAATATAAAAAATTAGGGGATCTTTTTAATATCTTTAAAAAATTGACCCACTGAGGTCAAGGGTTTCCCTTAATATTCGAACTATTTTTTTAATACTTTCCAAAAAAAATGAGAATCGACCTTCAAGACAACATATCTTACACATATTTACACTTTATTAAATCTGTTGTTTTTTATAACAAGATTTTATAACACATCATATTATATTTTGAATAGATTAATTTACTCGGGGTTTAACAAATAATTTACATATATATTTGGTCAAGTTCGTATAAGAGAAAATTGGACCTGATTTAAATTGGAATGCAGAATATTTCATAATTTATTTTAGTAGAATGAGTTAAGTATTATTTTAGTAGAAAGAATTTTATTTGATAATCCCAATTAATTCATTTTGGGATTAAGTATCTTAGGATTGTGAAAAGAAAAAAAGTTTTTTTTTTCTTTAATTTCAATAAGTTTAAAAAGGTACATTAATTTGAAACATGAAAAAATTACTCGTGTCGATACTTGCAAAATGTATTTGCATACATAACAAGTGGAATATTTCAGATACACTAACAATAAATTCTTAAAACTTAAGAAAACAGGGGCCTATATTCGAAAAAAAGGCCTCTCTTGCCCCCATAGTAAGTCGACAATGCTAGTTAAAATTTACCATGTGTATTTAGGAAACTTTTACCCAGATAATTACCAAAAAATCCAAAAATAGAAATTTTATTACCACATTTAGTAATTTTAAACAGTTAAATTGGAGCATAGCATATTACAAAACGTTTCTGAAACTACAAAATATTTTAACAAATTGATGCTCTAATATCACTGAATTCCTGAAAATTCTCACAAAGCTATTATGATAAACGATCTGGCCGACAATATTGTGTACCGAAATTGTGTCCCATGGTTGAATTTTTTGCTGACGATTTGAAAATCTCGTCCCCTGTCACTAATTCCTTCTCCAGTCTGCTTCTTCAGTCCGATGTTGATCGTGTTTATCAATGGGCCTTCCACTTAAAATATGGAAACACATCCTGGTTTGAGTCAAGTTATTTCATTTTTCCATTCTACCTCTCTAATCCAATTTCCTTACGACCTAAATATCGCTCCTATTCCTCAGTGAAGGATCTGGTCATTATTGTCGATGACAAGCTCAGGTTCATCCATTAGTGTGATTCTATAATTAGAAAAGCTTATCAGCGGCTTGATTGATTCGACATATTGCCTCTCATCTTTCATTGGATTGTTTTGTTATGTTATATAAATCCCTAATCCGACCAATCCTTGAATATGCGGTTTCAGTCTGAAGTATCTTTGCTTCGACTAGAGAAACTTTATTATAATATGTTAAACAAGTTATATGTATCGAAGTGTATATAATAAGTACGTATCTTTGTGTAAGCGTTTATCTCTTGATTCCTTGTATAAGAAGAAAGCAGCTTATGAGGTTTTCTTCCTGTCAAACTGCTTGTCTGTTAAGACAATCTGTTCACCAATGCATGACCTAGTCACGATGCTTCCACCTGGACACATTTTTGTTATGAAATTGTCGCTAATCAGGTTGTTCAGATGACGGATGTGGATAGAGGGGGATCGAATCGGTTTAGCTCTCTAATACAATAATTAAGACCGGTTACCAAAGAACAACCAGTGTGTGGCTCTTGTAGAGATAAAAGAAGAAAACATAATCATTTTATACTAAATTCTAATTGTTTCCAGTTTCAGAATGCACTAATGTGCAGGATGTTGCAACTAAACCGAACCATGCATAAGGATATACTTATAATTTAGCTTGTAGTTCAGAGAATATGTATGTATAATTTATGTAGACGATATTTGTTAAGAGCTCCATGTCGGAGATACCAGTTTAAACTTGAACTCTCTCTCATATTGTTATTTCGGTTTCAGTAATATCTTTCATTTATCTCTATTTGTACATAGTAATATTTATCTTTCATATTATAAAAAAAATATAGCAAATTACAAAAGTGTATGTTTATATATATATATATATATATATATATATATATATATATATATATATATATATAATATATATATATATATATATATATATATATATTACGCTTTTTAATAGATTCTTTAAAACTCTCAGGCCAAATCTTAATTAAAAAGAATTAAACAAGCATTGCTTATTAAAATTACTAATGAGTTATGTTTTAATATAAAAGGGGCACCTAGCAGAGCAGATTATCGAGTTAATTTACTTCTCAACTACATCCTCTTACAAATAAATTTAGTGTTTATTTAAAAGTATTTATTATATTACTAATAACCTCAAACAAATAAATTTATTATATTATTTAAAAGTCAAAATAAACAATAATTTGCAGTTATTATTAAGGACGAGAATAATAAATAGTTTAAATTACATTATACAATGGCGAATTAATTTATTGCTGTTATTGCCGCAATCAAATACCTAATAAACTCTTGTCTTAATCTAAAAATGTTGGCCAATAACACCTGGTCAATATTAGTTATGATCATCAATAAATAATAACTTTACCCCAGGCAATTTAAATATTAGGGAAGAAGATAAATAAATTATGCAACACTTTCAAAGAATGTAATTTATCCGAAAAAATGTATTATTTATTACAAGTATTATTCTTATTGGGCATAAAGTAGAATATAATGAGCTTTTTAAAGATTTTAATCTAAAAAGATTGATATTTTCTGGTAATAAAATTTCGGAAGTATGGGTCTAAAATTTTTTGAATTGGTTTATAATTTAATTTTAAGTCCTAAATGGAGCCCCTAAGGGCGTTAACGTCCTCTAATTTAAACAAAGACAGAACGCAAGAAATTTGCGTAAGAATGTGAAGGGCTGTCAAGGACGAAGTTTAAAACTGGACAGGTGGTATCCTTGCACCGACTTGTAAAATTTACCTTTCCCCCTCGTTAATTAAACAAAAAATATTTATATTTCTACTCCACCTTCTTTTATAATAAAAAAATGTAACAAAAATTCTCAGATTTCACCAAAATGACTTCTCCAGTGTCAAGGTAGTCTTGTCCCTCGTATTCTTTTAATGCATAAAATATTAATTAACAAGTTTGCCCTGCAAACCTACTTCTTGACCATGTTATATAATCAATTATTTGAGATGTAATTAAATAATTAACTTGAATTGACAGTAAGTTCATTTGTCCCTAAATAATATTAATTATATAATTTAATAACAGGGTTAGCGAACGTTAGGTGTCATAAAATGACATAAATCATATTAATTTTGTTTAAATATTTTTTTTTATTTCCTCTCAATTGCTTAATAATCATCTTACTCGTATAATAGTCCCAAAAATGATCAGACCCGAAGGTTAATACCAGTGTACATTATACTTAATTATACAGCATGTTCCAGACAATATTGAACAGTAAAATAAAATAAAATTAGGAAAAAAGGGTTATTTTTACAAAATAGCTTTGCTGAAGTAAAATTAATTACTTCAGCAAAGCTGTAAAAGTATTACTTTAAAAAAAAAAAATTTGTAATTATTATTGGAGAAATAAAATATTTATTTATTATTTAATTTATAAAAATCTGGTACGGGGTACCTCGGAACTTTTTCTCATCACATAGGATTCGCTACGCTCATCCTCCCTGCTCGTCCTCAGGATATACAATTCGCCAAATTTATACTGCAGCATGTCCTCGGACTAGCTTCGCTCATCTTCAGATAGTAAATGCATCCGTTTCATTCTCTGCGGTCATCCATACAGTACTGACCAGGATCAATCCTGCTTAACTTTTATGACCATGTTAGAAAAACCATGGATATACTCGTTACTTGTCGAATTGAAACGAAACTTAGTGTGCTTATTTATTAAGTAATGGTGTGACCTTGTACTAAAATTCAACCTAATTAAATCATTTTCTGTTAGTCTCATACATAACTACATGCATGTCAAATTTTAAACGGATCGCATCATTTTTCCGATCAAATTAGGTCGGTGGAATTGTTTCAATTAATTTAATATAGTTTTGTTTAACGCGTTTACACCATTGCAGATATATCACAAGTGTTTTATATTATAAAGTAATGTTTCGTTTTATAAACTTGTTGTTTATAATGTAATTAAGCAAGCTTATTAAACTTTGGTTGTTGATTTTGTCCAAACATAAGTTTAAACTCAATTAGTAAAAACTTATATATTTTGCTCCTTCACTGGCAGAAAGGATAAATTTACAAAAAAGGGTTACAAGAAAGGTTTACAAAAGAAATTGGTTACTGTCAATTTTAATCAAGAAAAATTGTTGTGACCGATAAATGTTCCCCCTTTCAAAGGATGATATTAGATAATTGTTAAAATTGAATCTCAATCTGATAGAGATGACTTATTGATTTTATTATTCTTTCTATTTAATTCGTAGAGTATTAGTTGTGATGCTTATTTTTACTTTTCCTCATTTATACCGTAGGTATGTAGGAAAAGAATTGTTTTTGCAAAAAATCCGAAACCGCAATTTCACATTGACTGGTTTTCACAATGTTGAATGTCTATATGTGTGTATTTGTATGAGTTTATAAGTGTGATTCTGTTATCATAGTAGCTCCCAACATGTAAACGCTAGAGGGTTGAAACTTAATTAATTAATTTAATTAACTAAAAAGAAAAATTATATATGGCGTCACTAACGGGAAATAAACGAATATTTATAAAACGCAAAAAGATGAGTTGATCGACTTGAGATTTGGCACGCGCGTAGTCATATAAAAAACCAACATTAGTCGGGTTTTATGTCATTATCAGCATTAGTGTAATTTTTATTAAATGACTAGTATACGCTTTTTTAAAAATAATGAAAAAAAAAATTGAAAAATTTTGAAAAAAAAATTTGAAAAAAAAAAATTTTAATACGGCAAGTACGGGTTTTGTTGGATCAAAAATAAATTAAGCAGCATCACGACACACGGCTAAAATCAGTTGACAGCGCTGGAAATTAGTGTTAAGGAACCATGAAGGTTGGCCAGATTTAAAATTGAGGGCATGGTTTAACATCCAGGACTTTAGAGACCTCTTAGGCTCCCTTGCATTATTTTCCCACGCTGTCAACTGATTTTAGCCGTGTGTCGTATTACAACTAGGTCAAGTGCGTGGATAGGTAAGGTCAGTGCGTGGATAGGTAACCTCTGGTAGTAAACATATATTTATTATCTAAGGACGAGCGAAGAAAGTCAGAAGACTCTAAGGACGAACTAAGCGAATCCGAAATAGTTAGGATGAGGGTAGCGAATCTGATGTGGCAAGTTTTTGAGATACCCAGACTCGTTTTCTAATCTAAAGGGGTAAAAATAAGGAACAAGGAAGAATATGAACTTAACTAGGTAAATCTTAATGGTAATATAATTCACTATTGTGGTTACATCTATTCTAATATAGACAAGGCGACAGGTAGACTTCAGAGGACACAGGCAGAATACGAAGACGACTAGTTTAATTATAGGTTTCTTGTTAAGAAAACAATGCAATACTTACTATAATAATAACTATATTAACATCGTCTTACAACAGCAAAATACTAAATATATACTGGATTAGATAGAACTGTGGGAAATAGGAAAGAATCTAGAATCGGTAGACATTTCATCTATATACAGATAGTTTCTTATATTCAACAAGTTTAAGGTCAAGGGTACCTCTATATAGATACAAAGATAAATGATGTCACGATCATGTTAAGTAATCTGGGTCCAGATTATCATTTTAATTAATATCCTATATCAACAATCACGGTATTGTTTTTATGCTCTTAAATTTTCTAATAAATGCATGTATAATGCTTGTAAACACTGCATATTAAATGCTATTGTTCGGAAAAAAATGTACCACGTAATATCGTATAAACGGTTTGATAATTGCAAACTAATGAATAAAAATAGGAAGGGATAAACTGCCATATGACTATACGACTGCCAAAATGTTAAAAAAATTAGTTGAATTTACGACCAAACGACAATTCGGAGAAATGTCTCAAACAAACACTGTGTTACACTAAAACGTTTAATTTAAATATTTCACAACTTATTTCCTTTAAAAATTGAATACATACAATTCTACTCAGGTTTGGATATTCATAGAAAAGTTTAAATGTCAACACCTACAAGGAACATAGCTGTATGCAATTTGTTTTTACATGTTATGTAATCATAGTTGTAGGACGACTTGAAGGTTGAAATCAAACTATGCCTTTACTACAAAAACAATAAATAAAAACTTAATTTTAAAAACAATGGTTCGATATTAGGTTACAGTGATTCCAAGAGAAAAATTATTAGAGTTATTTAAATAAACGAAATACGAAGTATTATGCTTTTAAAGAAATTTCTAGCAGCATTCGATTAAATGAAGATAGAGTGAAGTATCTGATCAAGCAAATGTAGAAAATCTTTTGCAATCATTAATTCTATAGAGATTAAGACAGTACAATTAGTCTATGCAATAGATCCTTTATAATCATTTATTTAATATAAAGATTTAGGCAGGAGAACCTCTAGCAAAACGACCAAAAGCTTTTTGGCAATAAATTATTAAACAAAGATAGAGCCAAACCAGCCTCAAGTCAATGCAATCTAAAAAACCTTTTACACTCATTTATTTAAGGACAAATGAGAAAAAAGATCCTCTAGTAAATATGATTTAAAGATCATTTGCATTAATTTATCCAAAGAAGATTTAGACAAAAGAGCTTTTAGTCAAATCAATGTAAAGATAGTTTGCATTTATTTTTGAAGGATGATTGAGACTAAAGAGCTTCTAGTCACCACGATTTAAAGCTACTTTGCATTCATTTTTGAAGGATGGTTGAGACTTAAGAGGTTCTAGTCAACTCAATGTGAAGATACTATGCATTCATTTTTGAATGATGATTGAGACTAAAAAGCCTTACTAAGTTTTGTCGTTTCAAAGCTTAGTGAAACCTTTTTAAATAAGATTCTATAACAATAAGCCCAAATTAAGATCTTAAGTGGAAGTTGAGCCAACCACGAGGAAGAGTTATTTTATTTTAATCGTTAAAAAACGCACATTTCCAACTCTTATCGGAAACGCCACAACTAGTAGTGGCGGATAGTAGATAACACCTAACGCACAGCACACCCTTCAGATATGATCTATATACGTAATCTTGTTTGAACATAATGAATTTTTATTATAAAATTGGAACAGTTTTAAGAATTTGGAACATTTTATGATTTTTTCAAAAATTATTATCAATTATATTCCACAAAAATACCGAAAATGGGTTGAAGCAAAAGTTTGCTTGCAAAATAGAAATAAAGTTAAAGTGAATGACAAGTTCAACGCAAGTTTTATAGGGTGAGGGTGGAGTCAGCAATAACGAGCTTTGACATCCAATGCTTTCAGATCTCTTTCCGATATTACAAAATTTTCAATACCTTTCGAACAACTCGATCGCATAAAATTCAATTTCGATACTAAAAGTAGAAGAGAGTGTTAAGGCCAAAACAAAATGGTATAAAACAAATACATTATAACATTAGTTAAAGATTGGTTTAAATCAAGTTTAAAATGCTAATAAAAATATTTCCATAAATAGCTAAGTTTGAATATACACAAAGTTTCACATATTTTCCAGAATTGAAAAAAGTTTACGTCTAAGGCCTCAAATCGGTGATGTCAGAGTCGCGGATACAAAGTCAGGAAGGCAAAATTATTTGAAATAGTTAGGTTTTCAAACCTTGTGGGTTATTTAGTCAGGTCTTTTACATCTGGTTTATTATGATGAGAACTCGTGATTTAGTTCAAAACACCCTCGCTGCATAGAATTGAGTAAATTTTGTCACAAATATATTTGACACTTTGAACACTATAAATGCGAGTAAATCTATAATAGTTCTATTTAAGCTATTAAAATTCTAAAAGTTACTATAAATTATTAGTTATAATTAAAGTTCCGGTTCTCCAAAGCCCATACGAATGTACTCATTGAACAAAACAATTATTAGTCAATTAAACCAGAATGCAAGGTTAGAGAGCAAAACTCCGAAATAAAGCATAACAAATCCTTGAATACAAAGCTATATAAAACTTAGTTCCGCTATTCAAGTTCCTAAACTAAAAACTTAGCTGTCATTAAAGTCAATTTCGTTAAACTCATCAGCCTAAGACATTGTCTAACTGCAATAATCTATCTGTCGATTCATACGAGATAAGGACGTAAGAGATCTAAATGAGTTCACGTCCGTTACTCTATTAAGCCCCAGTACCTCCCCTATACAGGTAGCCACCCTAAAATTACGAAAATAATTCACTTTGGACTTTAAGATAATTACCATTGAGTTACACAACATAAAAACACTCTCATTTTGTAACGATTTGTTCAGGTTAGACTAACCTCATAAACAAAACCTGTCAAACTATTAAAAAACCTTCTCTTATTCATTTATATTCCATATAAAATACATTTTTTATTGACAAGCAATCATTTGACTTGGTTTTCATTCTTTCTAATTCATAGCTGTTCTTCATATCATAACAATATGAAGTCAATATACAGTCGGCGTAACATAAGCTAACTATAATAGCTCTTCTAATTACTGAGCAAATTAAAAAGTTTGCAAACGCAAGTTTACGCGATTAATGTTTACATATAATAACTTTGCTGCCATCTTACATAATAAAAAGGGTACCATTGAAAAAAACCAATTTTTTATCAGATCATCAATTTTTTATCTAAACAATTTTTTTGCAAACATTCCCTACATATCTATGGTATAAATCTGAAAAGGTGTAAATTATTAAAACATTTCTTATTGAAAAGTATTACTAGGATATTATTGATATTTATGTTGACAAATTTAAATGTATCTAAAATCTATTGTTTTTAATTTGTCTCATTTATACCGTAGATATATAGGAAAAGTATTGAGTTTGCGAAAAAACCTAAAACAGGGACGTCATCGGAATTATTCGTTTCAGGAGTTATTAAGACCTCCTAAGTGGTTTTCACAAAGTTGTCTGTCTATATGTGTGTCTATGAGTGTGTCATTATCGTAGCTCCTAGTGTATTTATGCTAGAGAGTTGAAACTAGTTCGAAATATATATAAATAATAAACTAGGTAAAATAATATATATATATATATATATATATATATATATATATATATATATATATATACACCACACACACACACACACACACACACACACACACACACACACACAAAAAAAAAAAAAAAACATAGGTGTAGTTAAGCTATTCGGAAAATAATTTGTATGACGTCATTAACCCGCAGTAATGACTCAGCAAAAATTACGAAAAATCATAAAACATGGGAAAATTTTGCGATCATTTTAAGATTTAGCACGCATAAGACTATAATACGTGCCAAGTTTCATATTATTATCGGAAAATAATCTAATTGAGTACAAGTATATACCTTCACGTAATAAAAGTAGACAAAGTTTTGTTTTAATACGACAAGTATATTCATGATTTTTGTTGGATCATCAAAGTTAAATACCATTAAGCGTTGTCACTGCTGTATGGGTGATTGCTGAGAATGAAACGGATGTATTTAACTATCTGCGACGAGCGAAGCGAGTCAGAACTAGGGAGAATAAGGGTAGCGAATCCGTTGTGATGAGGAAAAGTTAGAGGTATCCCGTATTCTATTTTATTATGTACTGTGGTGTCTCGGCATGCAGCTAATGTTTATTTTTCTTAATTACGTTATACTCTCGCGTAACAATAAAAGTCGGGTATGTTTAGCATAGAAATTCTAAATAACCAGACCAACCATCTGCTTAACGTTCATTTCGAATGATGGCACGTACAACAATTCCTAACGTTAGCATAGAAATCTTAAATGACCAGACTGAAATACCTTAAAATTGATAAACATGAAAACTATTTCTTCGCACCTCTGCAATCGGACACCACTCTCTTCACCTGGAAGTAAGAAAGTAAAAAATTCAGTTTCTGTTCCTAATTTCACACACAAACACAATATATAATAGAGGTTCTTTAAGGTAGTGGCAATGATAAAATTTTCTTAAAGGTAATGAAAATACGCGGGCAAAAATTGACCACTAGTAAATCACAGAATATTATAGCACCGCCTTAAACAGAAATGTTTAAACCTTACGGGAAAAGTTGGCTAAGAAGTAGTAAATAGGAAATGAGAAACAGATGACAAGCCCTAAGCTTAAGACGTATGCTTTTTTAAGAAACAAACGTATGCTTATTAGAAACAGATAACGTATGCTTATAAGAAACGTATAAACGTATGCTTTTTTAGAAACAGAATAGAATAAGAATCTATGGATCCATAGAATCTATAGATCGCTACCTACTCCGGTCCTTTTAATTTCAATTTTACAATTCGAATTAAAATAACGTTTTTACAAACACTAGTAACGAGTTGACAAAGAAAGAAACAATTCACTTTAACAAACGAAATAAAGTAAAAATGATTCAAACATAAAAAAAACTGTAACAGGACAAATAAGGGCTTTTGTGAAAGTTGTTATCAATTAAACTAACCAACATACAGCCTTGATAGAGTTCGTAAACATAAATATAAAGTAAACAATATTACCTCTTATTTTTGCTTAATAATTTCGCAAACATAAATTCACACGAATAAAAAAAAAAGAAATCGCATTCAGATACAAGACACTTTTTCGGTAATGAACTCCTCGAAGGTTTCATTTTCAAGTTTTATTTAATCTTTTGCGAAATATTTTTTCAATACATTAAAATAAAAAAAAAGAACTGGACAGTAATTTATTTTAAAAGTAAAAAGCTTGCGAACTTTCCCAAAAATATTATAATGAGATCTTTATGTCAGCTTCTATTCTACTATTGTCTTGATTAAATCCAGATTTTATTTTTCTGATAGAATACAGAAATGAAAATATTTTTCAACGGAGATTTATAAAAGTTTTTAAGAATCTATGAATGGATTTTTTTATTTTTTTTTGTAGTAACGTTTCCTTGACTTTCGATAACCTTGCTCGGAAAGAATTATTCTTTAGTGTATTTTGTTACATAAAGGAGATACAATTTTATAATTGTTACCATATACACAAAACCAGACTTAGTTAATTGAGGGCGACGGATACCTTAAAAAGTCTCAGCGATAAATAAAGATTTTTTTCCCCGTACATGATACTATTTTGTTTCCTAGTGAACTTGAAACCTATTAATTTTATACAAAGGAATAGAGATATAATTTAAAATAATGAACTCGGTGAACTCTAAATAACCCTAAGGCTTATTTTTTGGGAGATCTTGAAGGTCAATAGTTTCTATCTTGTACAAGTCGGGTAATAAAAATTAAAAAAGTATTAAACTTATACTTTAATTTTATTTTTACACTTATTTATTTTTATAAATAAATTACAGTTTTTAAATGAGAACTTAACTTGAATAAATGCACTCATATGATAAGTAACATCCACTCTAACTACCGCATACTTAGACAATGTTGTAAGTTAAGAAATACTTTAGCTAAAATTATAATGAGTCATACTAAACTGAGGTATGGTTAAAGAACTGTGAAAAATAATTTGTTGTTGTAATAAAAAATATTAAATAAACATTTTTGCTAATAAAAAAATCCTTTAGTCAAAGAATATAAATAAAATGAGGTTATATAAATAAGTTCAAACTGTAGTAGTTGTAAACTACCACAGTATAACAAGGTAGTTGTAAACTGTAGTAGTAGAACACAGTGGTAGTTGTAAACTGTGGTAGTAGAACACAGTGGTAGTTGTAAACTGTGGTAGTAGAACACAGTGGTAGTTGTAAACTAAGGAATTTGTAAACTGTGGTAGTAGTAAACAGTGGTAGTTGTAAACTGTGGTAGTAGAAGACAGTGGTAGTTTTAAACTAAGGAATTTGTAAACTGTGGTAGTAGTAAACAGTGGTAGTTGTAAAAGGAAACTGAGGAATTTGTAAACTGTTGTAGTTGTAAACAGTGGTAGTTGTAAACTGTGGTAGTAGTACACAGTGGTAGTTGTAAAAGGAAACTGAGGAATTTGTAAATTGTGTAGTTGTAAACAGTGGTAGTTGTAAACTGTGGTAGTAGTTAACAGTGGTAGTTGTTAACTGAGGTAGTTGTAAACTGTTTTAGTTGTAAACAGTGGTATTTGTAAACTCAGGAAGTTGTAAACTGAGGAAGTTGTAAACTGAGGAAGTTGTAAACTGAGGTAGTTGTGAACTGAGGTAGTTGTAGACTGAGGTAGTTGTAATCTTTGGTAATTGTAAATGTAAACTGTGGCAATTCAAACCATGGTAAACACAGAGTCTAGGATATAGCCTGGTTGTAGGAGAAATAACAACCACTTAAGTAATTCACTTCTTGTAACTTAAGACCCAACAGACAGTGGCGCGCCGAGACAAGCGAGCAGAGTTCTAAAATTTCAATAATATATTTATTTTAAGAGGTTGTACACAACTTAAGAACAGCATTTAAAACAAACAATAACAGAGGCAACAATTATATATATATATATATATATATATATATATATATATATATATATATATATATATATATATATATATATATATATATCCTTGAAAAAGATAACCCTAGAGCCAAAGTAAATAAATACTAAAGTAAATACTTTCCTAGAAATTGATAATCCTAGAGCCAAAGCAAAGGTATGCTACAGTAAATACTTTCCTTGAAATTGATAATCTTAGAGCCAAAGTAAAGGTATACTAAAGTGAATACTTCCAATGAAATTGATAATCCTAGAGCCAAAGTAAAGGTATACTAAAGTAAATACTTTCCATGAAATTGATAATCCTAGAGCCAAAGCAAAGGTATACTAAAGTAAATACTTTCCATGAAATTGATAATCCTAGAGCCAAAGCAAAGGTAACTAAGTAATACCTTGAAATTGATAATACTAGAGCCAAAAGCAAAGGATACTAAAGTAAATACTTTCCATGAAATAGATATTTCTAGAGCCAAAGCAAAGATATACTAAAGTAAATACTTTCCTGAAATTGATATCCTAGAGCCAAAGTAAAGGTATACTAAAGTAAATACTTTCCATGAAATTGATATTCCTAGAGCCAAAGCAAAGATATACTAAAGTAAATACTTTCCTTGATATTTGACTTAAATATTATTTTAAAAATAAATATAAATATGTTATTTGTTACTAAATAAAAATCAATCAAAAATTCAAACGCAGGTGCAATGCGAAAAAATGCACGATCTATTTTGCGTAACCTTGATCTGTTACCCTTGATAAGGATATAATTTACTAAGAACATAATACTCTTATTTGCAATCAATAATTCTGCCATACAAACAACCTCTTAGGGAAATTGTTTATAGACAATTTTATTTTTTGGAATTTTCTGAAATTTTCGTATTTAAGTAGAGCCTATTTAAAAAAAGGCTCTAATAGTAATCCAATGTCTTCAGTAAAATTATTGCGTTATTTTTTTTAAAGATTTTAATCCTGTTTTTTAGGAGCTATTATAGCTATAAACTCAAGCTATTTTTATTTCGTTTAATAATAAGAACACAAAAAAAGTGAATGACTGTTTTAGTAACAAGCATGATTGGAATTCCGATGAAAGGACTTAATACAGCTGCTAGTAAATAGACAGTCTAAACTACGCTATAGTCTAGCATGTATTTTGTCCTTGGAAAATGTAAAAGTTGCCTAACTTATTCAAACGAAATTTCAATCATAAAAACATAAAAATGAACTAATAAGAATATGAAGGCTTTAAAAATAGCGTGTAATCAAAATTGTTTAAAAATATACAATTTTACAGAGTTAAAAAAATAATGTTGCAACAGGAATCCACTATATACACATTACCTTACGTACTGAATATCTTTTTTAAGCTTCAATTTGGCAAATTTCCAAAAAAGCCAAATTTCCAAATTTCTAATTAAATTGGAGCTATAAGGAGGGAGAGGAGAAGAGGATTTTCTGAATAGTGAGAGACTAACTAAACAAAAAGTGCATTTCAGATGCATTAATACTAGATCCTATAAAGTAAGAGGAAAACATAATTACAGATTTGTCTACTTTATCTCTACTCCCAGAAAATTTACCTGACGAGTGTTTTGAAATTCAATTATGGAATTCCAAAATTACCATATTCTCCAAAATATGGCAATTTTGTTAACACTCCTGGTAACTATGAAAAATTAAATTAGAACAAAGGCCTAGTTTAAAAATAACATAAAATTTTCCATAAAGTTATTGTTTAACATATATCATAGATTTTCGTTTGAAACCTAGAGAAAAAGTTATTTTTCATTAAATATATGAGTGTATATATTATATATATGTATTATATATATATATATATATATATATATATATATATATTATATTTATATATATATATATATATATATATATATATATATATATATATATCATATCTATAATCATATATAAAATCTATGATACATAAAAGCTTGACTCCTCTACGCTACAAACTAAATATGAAATAAATAATCATTGTAAATTTAAAATTATACTCCTTTAGTCAAAACCGCCGTCACAGGGACTAGGCACAAGAAGGAGAAAAGTGGAAAAGGTTCCCTCCACCTATAATTTAGTATTACGAGCAAAGTAAACTGCTATTGGTAAAGAAGTGTTGCGAGGTATCCGTTCCCGATTTTTGCTTTTCGTTTGCCCTCAGACATACAAAAATAAGTAAAAACCTATGTTAACTTACTACTTTTGCCACAGATTACATGTAACAAGAATCCAACTCCTGCTCTCAACCAGAATTTGGGCCACCAATATATTAAAGTTCAATATTCATTATGTTAGGTATAAGCCATCATGTGTTCATTAATTATTTATTTATTTACATACTTGAGGTTACTTTCTTACAAAGTTTCTCAATCGTTAAAATTTTACAATGAAATGAAAAAAAAACCAAGATAAACAAATTGATTGTAAATTATTACATAAACTGCATAAACATAGGCAGCTTAACTTGAATAACAAACTTGATTAAAAAAAACAAAAAAGCATAACATTACATGAGAAACACTTAACATTTAAGGTGTGAATACTATGCTTTTTTGAAAGTTTTAGGTGGAAGTTCAATTATTGAAGCTGGTAATTTATTAAAGCTCCTTATTGCATTAAAATTTGGGGACTGATGTGATTTGTTGAGCCTACAAGTGGAAATATTGATGTTAGCAATATAGCTAGTGGCAAAACAGTGGTTCTTAATATAATTGAACTCCCCCTCATTATACTTTGCTTTAACGAACAACAACAATGAAAAAATATAGACTGAATGAAAAGTTAAAATTTTATTTTCAATAAAATATTGTTTGCACTTAGCGTCATGTTTAGCATTATCCGTGATATGGATAGCTTTTTTGCAAAATAAAAAAAATGTTGGCTACGGGGGCTGCTCCCTATTTTTTAATACAATACAGCATATGTGAATAAAAATGCGTATAGTAAGCAAGCTACATGGTATCAATATTGTCTTTATAAACAAATAAATTTATAAATAAATGAATGCATTATTAAGCATTATGTCAGCTCTCGTGGCACATGCCACCAGGGTTAATCTTCATCAGGGACTAATGATATTATTAAGTAAGAGGATATAAATTCTGAGTCAAGTAATAAAGCTTTGAAAAAAAATTAAAATTATACCTGTGATATTATTTAAGTTATAATTTAAAAGTATGTAAGTATATATCAAATATTTAGCAATAAAATAAAATATTATATTTTAAAAGATTCGTATAAATCCAGTAGGAAGTTGAGACACATCGAACTTCCTTGAAACAGTGAAAGAATTTATAATGTGAGATTTTCCTTTTATATCTTATCTATTTCTCAAGAAAATAAATATAAATCAGTATTATAGGAAGCCAGACACAAAAGTTTAAATAAATAATAAATAAAATACATTTATATTCTATCACAATAAAGAATAAACAATGATAATAATAAGATAAGTTGAAATAGTGACTCGTAACACATCGTGAGAAACGACATACTAATATAATATGAGAAAATAAGGACTTGATACGAAAAGAATGTCGAAGGAAGTTAAAAATCGGGTATGTGGTACCTCGTAACATCACTCATCACATCGGACACGCTTAGCTCGTACTCTGATTATGAAAGTCTTTAAATTTATTATAAGACAAATAGAATGTATAACCATAAAATCGTAAGTCGTGTTCTCGCCAAATAATCACAATCACATAAGAATCCAATTGTGTAATTAACAATGTAAAATTTGTAAAAGTAATAAAAGATCTTAAAGAAATATGTTCCGGAAGTCCTCAGACTCCACCGTGTGAATGTAGTCAATGAAGTATGTTGTTTAAGCGGTTAATACTTTTCCCAATTTTCCTGTGAGGCCAGCTGGTCCTGTATCCCTCTGTGTCCGGTGTTAGTATGATTTCATATCAATAGTTAATATTTAATTAACTATTAATCACATAAACTATTAAATAACGCCGGCCTTAATCACACTTAACAGCTACAGGGCATAGTAGCGGCTGCTACAAGAATCGCTTCGTTCGTCCTCA
Organism: Microvelia longipes; assembly: GCA_018340805.1. Taxonomy (NCBI): domain Eukaryota; kingdom Metazoa; phylum Arthropoda; class Insecta; order Hemiptera; family Veliidae; genus Microvelia; species Microvelia longipes. The sequence continues at coordinate 18,292,277 of JACMZG010001911.1, forward strand.
GACAGTCAATTCATTCACGGTATTCAGCAGTCCCGTGGGCGTAGCCAGGGTTGTCTTTGGGAGGGGGGATATATATATATATATATATATATATATATATATATATATATATATATATATATATATATATATATATATATATATATATATATATTATATATGTGTGTGGTCATAAGTATGAATTTACGAAATTTTAGAAAGACCTTTCTATAGGTACACACGACACGATAACTTTCAAACGCTTACTCGGATCGAAATGAAACTTGGGACAAAAATCAATCTTGTTAATGTCCCAAGCTCACAATAAGTAGCCTGAAAACATTTTAAAAATTATAAGTCTTTGAAAAGTGCTTAGATCATGTGTTACGGTAGGAAAACACATTTAACTTATCAGATTACCATATATGTTCGACGATTACCAAACAAATAATTGGGCAGCAACATACATAAGCATATGTATCATCATAATAAGGTTAACGATATCAGTTGACTGATGTCAACTGATATCGTTAACCTAAAAATTACTAAACCCTAAAAACCGTTAACCTAAAATTTTTTGATATACTCTGTCCCTGATTTTAGCGAATTTTCATTATGAAAATGACGCTTATGAGGTTGTTCGGATGACGGAAGTTGAGGGTGGGAGTGAGCGGAATCAGTTCCTATTGACTTCCTGATAACAAAAAAGTATGTCCGAAAAAAGTTTATATATATATATATATATATTATATATATATATATATATATATATATTATATAATATTATATATATGTATATATATATATATGTATGTAAGAGTTTCTACCCTTTCGTATGGCGAACGATAACTCTCGAAGGCGTTCTCAAATTGAAACGAAACTTTGCAAATCGCGAGATGTCGAGGAGGTTACGAGGCCTATTGTTTATAAAAACATTATGACGTCATCAACCAAAGTTATGACGTCATGAAAAAAAAAATTTTTTGAAACTTGAAATGGCTTTAAAACAAGGTATCTCGTATTAAAGTAGACGGCTAGCTGAGTCGATTAAGACCGATTTCAGCTCAATCGAACCATCACAAATGGCGCAAACGGTATACATATATATATAATCTTGTATATATGTATACGTCTAGGTCAAAGACTCGTTCGATATCTGTTGGGTTCAGTAGTGTTAGAGGGTGGTGATATAGTATAAAAGAGGGGCCTCTACCTCTTGCTCCATTCTGGTAAGCCTGCTGTCCCAGAGAGACAGGACAAAAATGGCTTCCACTAAACCACGCCGAGCTAAGCAGGCCCGTAAAGCGGAAGAACCTCGAAGTAGTCTTTATATGGTCGAAGTCATTCTAAAACGATTGCGACCGGTTTCAGCTCAGTCGGACAATCCTAAGTGACGAAAACGGCATTTTTATTTAAAAACAAAAATCATGAATATATTTTTGTTTATAATTGTCGCGGCCGCCGCTTTTTATTTTTATCTATATTTGTTTTGTTTTTTTTTGTAATGTTTTTGTTTTGGACAACACTGTCAGGAAAGAATTATGTTTGACGTATTTTATTCTAGTTTTTCGATTCGTTTCAAGATTTATTAGTTTAGACGGTAAAATATTCTTTTACGGGTTCTAACCAAGGTTCAAATGGGTTTTTACGGGTTCTTGTTCGATAATTGTTCGCGAAAACGGGACGTTTTATGTTACAGTTGTTCCTTCTTCGTATCGATACTTATACCAATAAAACTCTGTGAAAGTTAAAGCTGTCTGACTTTAAATTTGTGTAGCTAGAATGAATTCCGTGACGATTGTTGCGCTATTGCCGGCACAATAATGATTCTTAATTTTAATATTATAGCATACTATTAATAATAGAGTATGAATAAAATCTCAATTAGCAAAATCAAATTTGTGAGAAAGCCTCTCAGGCCCGCGAAGCGGGCCTGTGTGGAAAGGCTGTGAAAATTCGCTAGATACATGGCAAAATGCCATGTAACAAGAACAACACATAATACAAACCAACAACAATGTGGCCGCGAAGCGGCCACAGGGAGGCCCCCGGGCCGCGTAGCGGCTGCGGGCCGAAGGCCCGTATTTAATATTAAAATGGTATTATAACTTTCAATTCAGTTCACTTGAGACTGACCGCATGATTAACATAATAATGAAAAAAAAAAATCAAGGCGATGGAAGAGCAAAAAAGAGCCTGATCAGTAAACAGATATCGTTAACCTAAAAATTACTTTGAGCGTAAGATGGGACTCAATGTATTAACATTATGAATCGGGCAGGGAAAGTTTTAGTGGAACATTTTCTAATTATTACATGTACAGCTTATATAATAAGATACATAATTCAATTAAAAATCATTGCAGTTTTTTTGTTTAAAAAGCTTAAAAAAATATTGCAAAAAAAGAAATAATGTAGCATAATTTCTTATTTGGAATAAACGCTTGAAAACTAGGGAAAATTGGGTGCGGGGTACCTTGAAACTTTTTCTCATTGTATCGAATTCGCTACGCTCATCCTCCCCGCTTAGGTCTCGCTTCGCGCATCCTCTGAATATAAAATTCGCAAAATTTAAACTGCAATATGTTTTCGAATTCGCTTTGCTCGTGCTTAGATAGTAAATGCATCCGTATCATTCTCAGCGGTCACCCATACAGCACTAACCGTGATCAATGCTGCTTAACTTTTATGATCCAACGAAAACCATAGATATACTTGTCATATTAAAACGAAACTAAGTGTTTATTTATTATGTAAAAGCATATACTTAAACCGAATTTAATACAATTGGATTATCGACAATTTAATAATTCCGCTAATCGTGAAAAATCAACAATTTAGTCGATAGAAGTGAAATTTGACACAAAATAACTTTTAAAATATAGATTTGAATTTTTATATTTATCTAAGAATGATTAAAGAGGAAAGAAAATAAAAATGAGTTTCTTTGTGTCAAGGAAATCAACAAAATTTGACATTCCTCGACAAGTTTACATCACTAAGTATAAAAGATAAAATCAGTGCTAGATTTTATCTAATTTTTAAAATTTTGTCGTCACACATAAAGTAATTTTTAGAAAGAATAAATTAAAATCGGGTACGGGGTACCTTTGAACTTATCTTCATTATATCGGATTCAACTTCAGATTCTGTTCGCTCGTCCTTAGAAAATGAAATCACCAAATTTATATTGCAGTACGTCTTTGGACTTGCTTCGCTCGTCCTCCATCCAAAAGGCATCAGTTCTATTCCCAGCGGTCATCCATCCAATTACTGATCTCGCTCGATGATGCTTAACACTTGTGATCCAACAAATAAAAACTATAGATACACTAGCTGTATTGTAATTAAACTTTGTATACTTATTTATTACACATAGAGATACACCTATTATATTATATTATATATATATATATATATATATATATATATATATATATATTATATATATAATATATATATAACTTTATTTCCAAAAAACAACATACATTACATTTACAATACATGTTTTTAACATTAATAAATTTTTAAATTAAACAATATTTTAAGATTATAATTTTTTATGTTTATTTGTGTTACGCCTCAAATAAGCAGAATGCTTGAAGCTGGAGGCCTATTTTTATTTATTTATTACGACAATATGTATATTTTTAGGAACTATTTTAGGTAATGTATAAGTTATGATATTATTTTATTTTTATTTGATCTAAAACTTAACTATTATTAGTAAAAGAATATATATATATATATAATATATATATATATATATATATATATATATATATATATATATATATATATATATATAAATATAATATATATATACCTGTATACCAAATTTCGAGTCATTGCGAACTAATACTTATAATAATATGAAACTTGGCACATTTATTGATGTTATAAACGAGTACATACGTGCAAAAATGTAAAATGATCGCAACAATTTTACTTGTGTTATGAATTTTAAAATTTTGCTTAGTCGATATTTCCGGTTAATAAAACATATTATTTACTTTAGACTTAAAGATTGATTTTTGTTTCAATTTTCAACTCTCTAGGATAAACACACTAGGAGCTACGATAATAACAATACCCACATACAGACAGAAAACTTGGTAAAAACGGATCTCTTAAAAACATCTGAAACGGATACGGATGATTCATGTGAAAACCCGGTTTCAAATTTTAGTGCAAACGCAATACTTTTCCTACATACCTACAGTATAAATAAGTAAAATAAAAAGAAATTCGCAAGAGAAAGAAAATAATAAGTGGATAAAAGTGAGGAAGGTCGTGACTTGGAATATGACCAAGTTCTGAAGTCAATCGAGATGAGTCAGAGACTAGGAAGGAACATGTTTACGGGTGAATGTCCCTACGGGTCCTTGACAGTGGATAGCGGGGTACCAGGGATGATACTATGAGTAGACAAGGATGAGACTCAACAGGTGGGAGTACTTACCCTCTCTCCAACTCATCCTTCTGTCTCGATCGTCAGCTGATGTTCACTAGTAGCAGGACAATATTTTTATATGGAAGAAAGGAAATATGCTGGGATATATTCAGAGACGATATTTAATAGAGACAGATAAGATGTGTCTGATTCTTTTTCATATAGTTAGTCGTGAGTTTACATAGTTATTAGTATTTTAACATAAAGTTTTTTGTTGTCGAGGTTAAAGAAGATAAAGCGTCAGAACTTATATTCGCGATTAAAAGTGATAGTTGTCAGGTTGGCAATACCAATAACGAGAAAATTTCTATGATACAAATCAAAAATTTGTATCATAGGATTAGGATGGAAGCCGATCGAAATTATTTATTTATTTCTTCATTGTTACTTAATACTTTACTTAAAACTTTGTGATAAATGATTCAAAATTAATAGAACAACCATCGGTGATGTAAAAATTATCAATATTTCATAGATAAAAACCACTTACTAAATTATACTCCGATTATTCCAGGATTTTAAATATAGAATCAGGCTCTTATCACAACAGACGTCGATTTGTTCGATTTTAACCAGGTTATATTTTATTAAAAATATAAAACACGAGTTTATTTTAAACTGTGAATAAAATGTGTGTTTAATATTAAATATAATATCAAACAAAAAGTAACACTTCATAAAATAAATGAAATAAAACACAAAGGTTGGACATTATCACCTTATCGGCTAAATTAGGTGGGAGTCTGATACAGATTTTGACAGTAATTTGGGGAATAAAAAGGATTTCGTCCCAATAAAAATCTCCATTTTAATAAGATTAAAAAATAGCACCCTAAAAATCTACGAACGTGTTGAAAAGTAAGAATGAATTTTAAGTTGGAATCATCAAGATGTCTAAAAAACTCTGCACCACTTATGTTTTATAACTGCAGTCATATTTGCAATAATTGAATCAGAATTTTTAAAAATAGGACAGCGTCGTTATCACGTATTTGACCCTAATCACAATAAATTCTCCTTCTCTCTTATCACATAAGAGGAAATTCAGAAATAAACTAATTATCTCAGGTCAGTTAACTGAACCTTCCAATAACGAATAAAACATGCATTATTATTTTATATAAATATAGTTTTTATCAATTCAAGATAAATCTGTGTTCTGAATTTTGTCGACTCATCATTACATTTATAGCTTTATCACTTAAATAAATATTATGACTAAATTATAGAGTCTCATGAAATGACCTGGTTAAAACTGTTCGTTTACCTCCCTCCCCCTCCCCCCATTATAATCAAATAAGATGGGAAAGAATTTTTAAAAACGAATTTGTTTCAAAACTTACTCTAAAATGTCGTACGAAAGGAAAATTTTGGGAAAAAGACTTTGGGAAAATTTAATGCGACGTTTACACACACACACACAACATACATACATACACACACACACACACATATATATATATATATATATATATATATATATATATATATATATATATATTATATATATATATATATATATATTTATAATAACTAATTTTTAAAGAATTTTTAAAAATAAAAAAAAAACAACGCATTCATTGGATTTTGAAATACCAAAAGAGTATCTGAACACTTAAGACTACAAATAACAGTACAAAATTAGTAGTATATAATAGTAGAACGTTTATAATACAAAACTAAATACCAAAAGGTGCGAAAGGCTGACAAAGATAGATTTATTATAACCTTAACACAAAATTAGATAAGGTTTCAATGAGGTTATACAGAGCCCAAAAATATGTTTCAAGCCTCTATCTATGTATTAAGAAAGGGTATGACCATCTAGTAATATACTCTGGATAACCTGATTTCTAGAGCTAATTTAAAGAATTTTCAGTCCAACAAGACCTTCTTCACATCTGTGGCAACGCACTTCTTGAGAAAAAGATTAAAACATCGGGTACAGGGTACCTCGAAACTTTTTCTCAATACATCGGATTCGCTACGCTCATCCTCTCTGCTTCGGACACGCTTCGCTTGTCCTACGAAATACAGTTCACCAAATTTAAACTGCAACATGCCATTGGTCTCACTTCGTCCTCAGATATTAAATGCATCCGTATAATTCTTAGCGGTCACCCATACAGCACTGACCACACCTCATGCTCCTTAATTTTTCTAATCCAACAAAAACCATGAATAAACTAGTCGTATTTAAACGAAACTAAGTGATTTTTCGAAATTTTCGCTGAGTCATTATTGCGAGTTAATGACGTTATACAAAATATTTTCAGAATAGCACAATTATAGTGATAGACTGATTTTTGTACAAAGTTTCAACTCTCTAGCATAAATATACTGGGCGCTACGATGATAACACAACACACACATTATAAGTGTGTGTGTGTCTTTTGATAATAACATTATCAGTTATTATCAAAAGACCATAAAACACACTTTATTTAATTTATTGAGGCAATTGATTTAGATAAACTATTATCAAAATAAAATTAATATAATATTATAAATATTAATTTATATTATATTAATATAATATTATTATTTAATAAAATACAAAAATATCGAACACAGGAAAAACACAAGACATTAAATTTAAAAGAAAATTATTGTTTAGATGGTTTAAAATTTCACTGTTGGAAAGAACAGCCGAAAAAAAACATTTCTCAAAAAGAACGAATAATGTACAAATTTATAGTTTTCGAAGCATATAGTATCTATATGGGACATGCTGATAATATACGGCCTTTTAGTAGGGTTACTACTAAAAGGAAAATTTAAAACACACACACACACACACATACAGACAGACAACTTAGCAAAAACCACTCACCAGGCATTAAAAACGCCTGAAACGGATAATTCCGGTTTCGGATTTTTTTCCAAACACAATACTTTTCCTATATACGTACGCTATAAATGAGGAAAAGTAAAAAACGTGTACTGGGTGCCTCATTACATTTTTCTTATCCTCATCATTGGATAAGGATAACTTTTCCTTATCACATTTTTGTTAACCTCATCATTGGATAAGGATAACTTTTCCTTATCACATTTTTGTTAACCTCATCATTGGATAAGGATACTTTTCCTTATCACATTTTTGTTAACCTCATCATTGGATAAGGATAACTTTTCCTTATCACATTTTTGTTAACCTCATCATTGGATAAGGATAACTTTTCCTTATCACATTTTTGTTAACCTCATTATTAGATAAGGATAACTTTTCCTTATCACAATGTACTCTACGCTCATCCTCCCTACTTCGGACTCGCTTTGATCGTCCACAGAATATACAAGTCTTTAAATTTACTCTGCAACACGTTATCAGATTCGCCTCACTCGTCCTCAGATAATAAGTCATCCTTTTCGTTCCCACCGGTCACCCCCCAACCAGGCACTAAACACGCTCGATTAGTTTTTATAATCAAACAAAATTCATTGATGCACTTTTCGTATTCAAACGAAACTTAGTGAACTTCTTCATGAATTCATTTGATTATTTTCCGACATTTTATTTTTTTAAAAAAAAGTATACAAGTCATTCGATAAAAATTAAACTAATGCTGATAATTAGATTAAACTTAGCACATGTATAAGACGTATGTTAGTCTTAAACAAGGATACATGTGTGACAAATCTCAATCCGATGGCATTAATTTTCCGCAAACAGACATACAACTTTGAAAAAACCACTCAGGGGGTCTTAAAACATTTGAAACGTATAATTCCGGTGACATCCCATTTTTGATTTTTTTTACAAACACAATACCTTTCCTATATATCTATAGTATACATAGGAAAAGTGCTTACTTACAAATTAGGGTTACTTTAATCAAATAAGGAGTCGGCCAAAAAAAATCAGACTCCGGAGTCACCAAAAAAATATCTGACTCCAGAGTCGGCAAAAAATGCCCCACTTCGCCACCCAGTATTATTATAACCAGACAAATTTGATGGGGGAAAATTAACCATCGATCAAAGCATTATCTTATAAGTGTTTTTATTTTTTTCTTTCCACAAACTTAAACGTAATGGGTGTTAAGGAACGGAGAACTAGGTGTTCGATTAAAAGGATGTCATCAAGTTTAGTGACGGAAAGAATTTTTAATTTTCTAACTATATTGGTTATCAGAGTTTTTAATTCCATCATGGCGAATTTCTGTCCGATGCAGTTTCTTGGCCCTGCACTGAAAGGGACATAGCAGTAAGGATGTCTTCCTTGAATATTTTCATCCGAAAACCTCTCAGGATCAAATGCGTCAGGATCAGGCCAATATTTCTCATTCCGGTGGAGCGAGTAGATGCCACAAATGGTGTTAGTGTTTGCTGGGATAACGAGTTCGTCATTAATTTTTAGGTCTTTCTCGAGAAACCTAGATATACCTGGTACACTGGGATATAATCTCAAACTTTCTTTTATCACTTTTTCTAAGTAGTGCATTTTTTGTAAGTCGTGGGTAGTAACATCTCTATCGCTGTCGCCGAAGATATCATTTAGTTCGGCAAAAACTTTATCCTGAACATCCTGATATAAAGCCAAACTGTATAGAATGAAATGAACGGCTGAAGAAGTAGTATCGTGGCCTTCAAACATAAAGGTATCGACTTCTTCCCTGATACCTTTATCTGTCAGAGTTCCAGGGTTTTTCATTTCATATTCCAACATCAAATCTAAGAAGGCTTTCCTGACTTTTCCCGAAGAACTAACACTTCCATCGTTATTGCTCAGGAATTTCTTTTTGCGTTCATTAATTATGCCCATGCTGAAGTCCTGCAGGAACTGAACGTCTTTTTTGAACTTTCTACCCATCGGAAGCATATTAAAGAAGGTGTCGTTCATCAAATGAGGTTTAAAATGCCTTTCCATATACATTGTCGAAATAGCTTTAATTGTTTTGATATATTTATCTTCTTCTAATTGAAGATCTTCTAAATCTATTCCCATGGCGGCTTTCATGATTACTTTTAAAGTACATTTACTCACAAGAGACTCGATCACTATTTCTTGATTTCGCTTGCTCATCAATGTTTTTACAAAGTCTTGAGAACATTTATTGAATATGGTCATGTTATCTTCAAGGATTTTAAAATGAAAAGAAGGTGTCAGCATTTTTCTTCGGGTATGCCACTTTTCACCGTCGCTAACTAACAGCCCCTCTTGCAGCCACGGTCTAATCGGCAAGTAATCTACACCTTTTTTAAGATTCTCGGTATTACTAAGTAAAACTTGAAAATCATTCGGATCCCTAAAAAATACAAATGGTAAACCTAGTGCCCAAACTTTAAAGCGAACTGTGTATATTTGGAACCATCCCGTTAATATCCGAAGTACATTGTCATGTCTAATTTGCAATGTAAGCAATATATTACCGATAAACCAATGTCCTGATGGTCCGGGCATTTTTCGGAGTAATTTATACGATCGAAAAGTCGGTCTAGCTCCTAAAGCAAAAGCAGTCCCAAATGTTACAGAAACTGTACCGACAAATATACTAACAATTATAATAGTAATTATATGGAACCAATTTAAATCCATCTTTTAGTTATGAGAACAAATCAGCGCACTCAACAAGAATTATAAATGCACGGAGTATTTGCATTAAATCGCATCAAACAAGGGTATTGGCAAAAAAGATACTGACAGATATCAGAGTTGGAATCGATGCAGGCTGCAGACACAAACTAGAAAGCTAGTGATAACGTTAGCTGATAACTAGTAATTTTATTATATGTATAGTAATGATCTTAATTACTTTTCCTCCTTTATACCGTAAGTATACAGGAAAAGTATTGTAATATAACAATGACTCAGCAAAAATTTCGAAAATGATAATCATAATAATTTTATAATCGATTTTATATATAGCACGTATGTAATTATATATAGAGCAACATATGTGCTAAGTTTTACCTCATTATCAGTATCAGTTCAATTCTTATCTAATAGCTTGTATACGTTTTTTTAAATTGTAAAAAAACAGAAAATAATCCAATTAAGGTAAAATTTAAAAAAAATAATTAACTTTAAAGTGTATCACTTTATGTAATGAAGAAGTATACTAAGGTTAATTTCATACGTCAAATATATCTAGGGTTTTTGTTGGATCGAAAAGTTAATCAGCATCGAGCGAGGTCAGTGCCTAGATGGGTGACCACTGGAAATACAACCAACGTATTAACTGTGTGAGGAAGAGTGAAGCGAGTCAGAAGACGTGTTGCACTATAAATTTAGCGATTTGTATATTCTGAGGACGAGCAAAGCTAGTCTGAAGAAGTAAGTAGTGATGATAGTCCGTAGTAAAGTAATAAAAAACATAGTCTACCAATCCAGAGTGTAGTCCTTTATATTGTTGCGCAATTTCAGTTTTCTTGAAATAAGTGGTTCCCTGTGGGTCGTGTACACAACATGAAGAGAACATTTTTAAAGATGATAAAATGTCCAATATAGCGAGTGTTTAATCATCAAAATCTGATAACTACAACCAAAGTTTTGGCTCTTTTAAAAACTCCAAAAAAATTGTTAATTAATGCAAAGGCAGCAAATTTCGTTAAAAAAATATTGCATTTTTGTGGCCATTTAACAAATGTCATAACTTTGGTTTTAGTTATACGATTTTGACGAAAAAAATAGTTTTATAGCTAATAAAAGTCAGCGAATTTCTTTGAAAAAATATTGACTTTTTATGCATTTTTTTAAGCTAACTGAAGTTATGACATTTGTTAATGTCATAACTTCAGTTCTAGATATCAAATTTTAACGAAAAAACTCGATTTATAGGAAATTTTATCAGCTTTAAAAAATTTTCTCTTCATGTTTTGCACTCGACCTACAGAGGACCACTTATTACAAAAAAACTAAAATTTGTTCGATTTTCTAATTTTTTGAACGAGCACATTCACATGAAAGTCTCCACTCTGTGCTTGTCTGGACACGCACAGAGTGGAGACTTCTGTGCGTGTCCAGACTATGCTTTTCCTTCACTATTAAAGGTAATTTTCAGAAAAATTTGGTTTGAAGTAGTACAAAATGAGTCACATTTTTTGGGCCTGGCTCTTGGACCAAGAGGAAAAGTTCCGAGGTTCCCCGTACTCGATTTTTTTAATTTTAGGAATAAAAAGAGATATCCCAACAAAAACACTCCGAGAAAAAATGCAGCCAAGTCTTGCGTAAAAATTTATGACATCATAGTTTACACCAAGTCTATTCATTTGCTGTTTTCATAAATCTTGAGAGATAAAGATGTTTATTTAATATCCGCAACGTATGCGCTCAAAAGCCTTACAAAATTTAACAGTAAAGAAAGTTCTGACTAGGCAAGAACGAAGAGGTAAAATTTATCATTAATCATGAATTTCTTCCTCGAATTAATATTGACGTTTTTTTTCTAATTTGGAATTACCTACTTATTTATTTTATTTCTAATTTCGTTATTTAGCGTTCTTGCCAAGTCAGAAATTTCTTTACTGTTAAATTTTGTAAGGTATCATCAGTTGTTATCCCTAGTGTAGTGTGAAGCCTGACCTATCTGACAAAATATATTTTAAATATATTCAGTATTTTCACAATTAAAATATATTTGCATCACGTTTAAATCACTGATGCACATGAGTCAATTTAATTAAAAATTATACGCTTATAATTTAGTCAAGGTTTGCATTATAATTAATTAATATTCATAAAAGAGTTAACTTTAAAAATTGAAAGGAAAAAAATCGGGTACGGGGTACCTCGGAACTTTTCCTCATCACATCGCTCATGCTTCATCCTTCAGATTCGCTGCGTTCGGACTCACTTCGCTCGTCCTCAGAACATACATTTCGCCAAATAATTTTTCGACTGCAGCATGGCCTCGGGCTCGCTTCGCTCGTCCTCAGATAGTAAATGCATCCGTTTCATTCTCAGCGGTCACCCATACAGCACTGAACACTAACAATGCTAATTAATTTTTATGATCTAACAAAAATCATAGATATATTATTGAATAGAATAGAATCATGGAATAGTCGTATTGAAACAAAACTTAGTGTGCTTATTTAATAAGTAAAGGTATACACTTGTACCAAATTTAAAAACTCATTTTCTGATTTTTACAATTTTTTAAAAAACGTGCACAAGTCAATAAAAATTGAACCAATGCTGAGAATAAGATAAAACTTAGGCCCGTATTCAAAGACAATTTCCTAACATTCTCCTTAAGGGTTCCTTAAGGAGAATGTTAGGTCTCCTTAAGGAGAATGGTAGGTTTAGGTAAGGAAAATGTTTTGAAGCCACGAAATTTAAATGATCGTTCCCGTGTTTAAAAGTGGGAAAAAACATGGTTTTCGTGACTTAAAAACATTTTTCTAATATTCTACTTAAGGGTTCCTTAAGGAAAATGTTAGGAAAATGTCTTTGAATACGGGCCTTAATGTTAGTTAGTTTATAAGAGAGATAAATAGAATTAGTTTATAAAGAGAGATAGTTAAAGAATAAGATAAGCACAAATGTTAGTCTTATACATGGATACATGCGAGCCTTATTTCAATCAGATCGCATAATTTTTCCGCGTTTTATGATTTATGAAGTTTTCGTTGAGTCATTATTGCGGGTTAATGTCGTCATAAAAGATTTTTTTTCCGAAAAACACAACTACATCTGTAGAATATAGAATAATTTTTCTACAAAGTTTCAACTCTCCAGCATGAATCACTAGGAGCTACGATGATAACAGACAAACGCACACACACACACATAGACAACTTTGAGAAAACCACTCAGGAAGCCTTTAAAACACCTGATACGGATGATTCCAGATTCTTCCCGGTTTTGGATTTTTTTCGCAAACACAATACTTTTCCTATATACCTATGGTATAAATGAGGAAAATTAAAAATGAAAATAAAACGAACCAGACCAAAAGCATAAGTACAATACCATTTTTGCAAATAAAAATAACGTGACACCAAATACCAAAATGTCAAGTGACGTGACTTTTGAAAAAATAAATCAGTATAATAATCAAGTATTAATGAAAAACCATGAAATATAATCACAACCTTGTTGTGTCTCTCACTGAAAAAAATTATAACAATTAATTAAATTAAGAAATTAAAAGACATGTTTTATGTACAGTACTTAATAACAGCTTCCAGTCATATTACAAAATATCCCTACAAGACAATTTAACATAAGAAATTAAATTTTTGGAATTTAATGGAGTTTATTGTTCATGACCAAATATGAAGGTGCGTAACCTTGATGTGTGGTTAGATGGAAGGGTGTGACCATGCGGTTAGATTCTATACGATTACATGGACAGTCGGGTCCAAAGGTTATCATGATATATTGATCTATATTGCTCTTATTAATATGTCTCGGATCGGATCACGGATATTAGCAAGTTAATTTACTTTCTATTAATATTACTCAGCAAAAAAATTACAGTTCAATTTTTCATTTGATAGTAATTTTTTATCATTAAGAATTGTTTTTTAATCTCTAATAGTATTATTAAGAAGTGGAAAACAAGTTTATTTTGGAATTTGATTTGTAGCTTTTATATTCCTTGTAATAAATTATTTAAAAAGAGAAGGTGAATCGTGTAATAATTCACAAAGATTTAATAAAACCAAATAACCAAAAGTAGAAGTTAGAATATGATTCCATCAAAAGTAGTAGTAGTTATTAGAAGGCAGGATTTTAGGGTCCTTTTTATAATGTCTCTAAGATTTAAATCCTTTTTATAAGGTCTCTAATATTTAAGTCCCTTTTATAAGGTTTCTAAGATTTAAGTCCTTTTTATAAGGTCTCTAAGATTTAAGTCCTTTTTATAAGGTCTCTAAGATTTAAGTCCTTTTTATAATGTGTCTAAGATTTAAGTCCTTTTTAAGGTCTCTAAGATTTAGATCCTTTTTATAAGGTCTCTAAGATTTAGATCCTTTTCATAAGGTCTCTAAGATTTAAGTCCTTTTTATAAGGTCTTTAAGATTTAGGTCCTTTTTATTAGGTCTCTAAGATTTAGATCCTTTTTGTAAGGTCTCTAAGATTTATATCCTTTTTATAAGGTCTCTAAGATTTAGATTCTTTTTATAAGGCATCTAAGATTTAGATCCTTTTTATAAGGTCTCTAAGATTTAAGTCTTTTTTTTAATGTCTCTAAGATTTAAGTCCTTTTTATAAGGTCTCTAAGATTTAAGTCTTTTTTTAATGTCTCTAAGATTTAAGTCCTTTTTATAAGGTCTCTAAGATTTAGATCCTTTTTATAAGGTCTCTAAGATTTAGATCCTTTTTATAAGGTCTCTAAGATTTAAGTCAGACCTACAGAAAGGCAGAGCATATACTCTTTCGCGCAGATTGATTTGGCACCTGTTAGACTACATAGTCTATGTCATTATGAGCTTTGTTGCAGAGCGCAGGACTTAGTTATGATAAATAAATCATGTCTCATAGACATGATTTATCAAAGATTGGCTCCAAGCTTGAAATAAAGGCAAAGAAGAATTTTAATATCTATAGGCTCGGGTAGAGGCTATGGATAAACTCCGCGTCTAAAAATATTAACCTGCCTCTTTGTTACATTAGGCCCTGTGTATTTTTAAGTACAAAATTATATCAAGTTGCACTATACCATAGGTCTAGAATAAGAATATATCGCCTGATATCAAGCTTAACAATAAGTTCAAGGATATGTCACATATCCTTTAATACAATATACAAAGTTGAAAGGTTATTTAAACTTAGTTAAAAGGGAATAATCGATTGATTAACTTAAGGGACTGAAATAGTTAACAACATATGATATGATTTAGGCTGTGGAACATAATAATTCCTTCAGGGTTAACCAATAAGGATTATGATTAAGGCACGCAAAAATTCTAAAAACGAACTTTGTGTCCAGCAGGGGGTCGTCAGGATCCTAGCTAGGTTAGAGATGGGAAATAAAACACGCACCATAATCAACTTATGGTCGATATGCTTCATCCCGCCACATATCTATCAGCGGATGAAGCATATATATCATCAAATATCTACCTTAAAAAGGTTGTATTTACCGCAACTTAAAGAAGCAATCGAAGAATCAGCTACCGTCGTACTTGCTGTTGGATATGAATATCTCTGTACAAGACAATTATTAACGAACAACTTACTTTCAATTCGGACATTACTTTTTCGGTACTCAAACCAGCACTTGACAAAAAACGAAAACGGGAAAACCATAACACCGGTACACATCATAATAAAAAAGACAAAGCATCATATCAGATGACTCACACGCACACCTGACTTCTCAGGGTCACTGCCTTGACTCAGTACACATTCCCTTTATAAACCTCTCCTACTTCCTCCCTTATCTTCAGAGGGCTCGTCGTGCTCATTGAGACTAGAAGTTATTCACTGATATAACTTTATTAGTTGAGAGCTCCAGTGTTGCCCCGCCTGCTGATGATGGCGTTATGACGAAACCGGTCCAGGAATATTCATATCCAACAGCAAGTATCGGCGGTAGCTGATTCTTCGAAATATCTACCTACTTATTTCTTGTCAATTGAGATTTTTTATTTTTGTTCAATAATGACATTTCGAGTTTTATTAAGCATTTTCTTATTAATAGTAGAATAACTCTCAGCTAATTATTAAAAAATATCAATAAATTACTAGTGCTCTATCTTTTACATAAATATGTTTTTTGGAATAAATAATAAATAAATCAAAACTTCCCGCAACTGACACTCAATACTTTATTATAGTAATTAAAAATATTTTTTCTGTTATAACGTTAAATTTTATGAGATATTAATAACAATTATTGCTTGCATAAATTACAGAAAACCACACCTAGACAAAAACAGTTTAATTACTCTCAAACCAGGCAGAGTAAAAGATTTCTTAGGTCTCTTATAGATAAGATTGTTTACGTAACTATTAGCTTTTAATTGTCAAGGTAAACACAATATAGTAAAATATGCAACAAATAATTTCAAACCTTACTAATTTCGAAAATAAAAATCAATGCTTGGAATCCAACGCCGAACTTACAATAAATTAGAGGTACTTGTATGGTCCAAAATCTATATATTAAAATTGAATCTAAGATGACAATAGATGTTTGGAAAATGCTAGGGCCGTTTTAATAATCCTCAATAAACTAGAGAAATGAGTATTCCTGCACCATAGAGGAGAATTTTCTACAAAATTTATTACTTACAAACTACAAGGCTTTTTTCAGATAGACTGGCAAGATATCAGAATCAGTGCAGCGAATCATTGCAGCACAAGCAAACCCTTGAATCTACACAAGTTTGTCGACATGTGTATGTGTGAGGTCAGGCGAAAAATAGTCATTTAAAGAAGAAAGAAGTTGTTATTCCATTCCCATCCAGTGTCTTATAAAAAATAAAATAAAAATACAATACTATGTTATAGTAATTTCCTCAACATAGCAAATCTCTTTATCAAAAATTTATTTCGTGAAACCCCTTCCTTGTAGTTTATGCAAGACACGGTATTAATATTTTTAAGAATTTTCTATTGATAGTTTTAACTTTTAAAACTCGTTTTTATGAATTTTCTATTGATATTTTTAACTCTTAAAACTCGTTTTTATGAATTTTCTATTGATAATTTTAACTCTTAAAACAAACTAATCTCTGAGTTTTAAGAGATAAAACATAGTTTTAAGATATAAAACGACTCAATAAGACTTTTATTAAATCTCTGTGAAGATACTAACTCACAATATTGACTCAGTATAAATATTAAAAAAAAAATCGCTAACCCTTTAAAACACATTGAATCGAGCTAAAATTAAAGATAGACACATAAATATGTGTTCTAATCACATAAACCAAGATATATATATAAACACTTTATTTACAAAATATAAATATGTGAGGCTGGCCTTATAATAAGGTTTGCTTACAACACAGCGTACTTATCAATCTAAAAAGACAATTGGTCAAATTACAACTAAGGGTTCAAATTAAAAATTATGTACATAAATTTACAAAACTTTACATCTATAAATAACAGACTTGTTATTCAACTTATTGTTGTACAGTTAATTTATATAATTAAATTTTATGAATAAATATGATGATTTATTATGCCTAATGAGTCAAGAATTATGTTTTCAGACAGTACGCGGATAAATTCTTGGTCTACACCGATTATAATCCATATAAGTGATGATTTTACAGTTTGACATAGAAAACTTAACGTAAACTTATCGCGACTAATAAATTTGGAAACACTCTTAAATCATGGCAGTAATAATAAATAAATATCTTCATTTGTTTTTACCTTTTAGAGCTTACAGAAAATAGATAGTATAACATAAATATAAAAAATTATAATTAAATCTCTCCATAATAGGGTAGGACATCATATTGATTTCTTATGGTAAAAATAATAGAAAAAACTAATTTTTGGAACTTAGTTGAGTGGAGTATTTAAAAATTGTTATAAAATCCAAGGGCGCAATTAACAAAATACTATTAGTAAATCCATTCATATAATTATTTATATGAATATATTTTAATTGTATAATTAAATTAATTCATTTAAACTAAATGATTTTATTTTTAATAAGTCAATAAGAATATTACAAAAATAACTAGGACTTATTATTGATTGACGAGTCAGTGATGGAGGCTATTTTGGTGTTTTCAGATCATTAAGACGAGATTACTTGCGAAAGCAAGAGTTCTTTTATGATTTTTGATTAAAAATCTTGAACATCGTAGAACAATAAGTAGTAGGCTTTTGCGTTCATCCATGCTATATTATGCCACTTAAAAAACTACCAAATCGACAGCAAAGCAGCCACACGGAGGCGGGATAGCCGAGAAGCGCCATTTAGCGCCTACACCGGGTAGGGCGGCCGGCAACCCAACCCAAGAGACTAAATGCCTTAAGTTTTAACTTCACTACACATATTATTTAAATTAGTCTACGAAGTTTAACCTTCATTTAATTCTCTCAAGTTGCTCAAATTTATTGTGTTAATATTATTTGTATATTCTCTCTTTAAACAATCTCTTAAAAAAATAATAAGAAATGACTAATACATCTTAATAAGTAAAGAAAGATAAATCTTAAACAATCTCCTTAAACATCTCTAATAAACAAGTTCAATTTGTTCTATTCATTTGCAAAAAGTTATTCACATTTTATCAATGCAAACCCATTGTTAAGATCTAAGAAAGAATAATAAACAATTTACTTCGAATTTTATTTCTCTTGCAATAAAAGTAAAAACACACATAAAAAGAAAAAAAATCAGAAATCTCAGTAAAAAACATGATTGCATTAAAAGTTTAAAAGAAATATAGAATTAACCTTGCTGACTGCGTCGAATAATGAATAAATAAAGTAGATATAGAATAGAATAGAATAGAATAGAATTTTATTAGATTACAAAATACAAAGGATGTACATAAATCATCGTCATTGTCTTTACAATTAATTCTTGATAAGGTTCCTTCCAATCTTTAAAATTATATAATAAAATTCTTCAATAATTAAGAAACGCAAATAAAAAACTGACAGAAAAATTCTTATAACTAGTAATTTACATTTTTGAAAACTACTCATTACTGTCTTTAAAAAATAAAATAAAATAAAAACACATAAAAACAATAAATAAAATAATAATAAATAAAATTTAATAAAAAATATACACTTAAAGGGAAGAAAAATAAGTACAACAAATAATTAAAATAAAGATCAACTTCCTAAGTACTTATTCAAAGAATGTTTGCTAAACATATAGATTCCAAGACAAAAAAAAACATTAGCTTAAATTTCAGTGCTTAATTTATAAACTGGTTCAGAAAGTAATTTAAATTTGCATGCATTCACGTACTTATCAAACCCTTTTCATTTTTTATGTCATCATTTAATTTATAATATATTACACAATTATACTCTACAGTTTTCTTGTAAATTCGTCCTATGCGACTTTATTCTTAAATTATTCTTATATCTAGTATCATATTTATGTACATGGCAGTTACGAGTAAATTTACTTTCATTTAAACGAGCCCATTTTAAAATTTCAAGGATATATAAAGCTGGAACTGTTAAAATTTTAAACTCTTTAAACTTTCTTTGAACTGTCAGATTTTTAACCCTTTGAGCTTTATCTTTTCTGAATAGTAAACACCTTTTTTGAATACGATGAATTACCCCATGTAATGATGCCATACAACTTTGACTGAAACAAACCATAGTATAAATTTATAAGTTCTAATTATGGAAGTAAATATAACAATTAGTTTGCACTCAAAATAAATGTTAATTTTACATTTGTATTACAAGCAAGTCTGCCAACATAATGCATTAAGTAGAGTTAGTACTTAAAGAACAAGAGGCCTTCAGGAACTTATTTTTTTTGTATTATAACATTGATAAAAATTATAAAAATATGAAAACTGCTAAAAAAGTTATAAATCAACCCAACAAAATCAATCTCTTCTTAGAATATAAAAATAATAAATAAAAAGTTTTTTAAAACAAAATCAATTTAGATAAGAAATTTAAGGCCGGGACACATTTAAAATAGATGAGTAATGAGAATTAACAGAATTAACCACATAGTGTTTTATATATAACAGCGAGTCATTTAATAATTTTATGGTAATTTGTTTATATAAGCGAATTTTCAAATGAATTAATAGAAACACCTGATTTGTTTATATTATGTTACATATGTCAATCAATTACACCAGACCTAATACTGATAATAAAATGTAACTACGTATTTTTTGGTAACCATTCATAGCAGTATAAGTGTGGAAAATTGCAGCCCAATCTAAACACGCTTTGAATATTTGTTATTTTTTAAAATGTATGCAGGGTCATTATTGTGGGCTAATGACGTCACACATATTTCATAAAGAATTCAGTCATTAACAAGGTTGATTTTCGTACCAAGCTTCATTTCGATCCGAGAAAGCATTAAAAATTATATATATAAAATAAAATCATACATAAATAAAAGTATTAAAATAAAATCAACGTCTGGGGATAAAATCTTGTACGCACCTTGGGAGTAAAATGCTATTTTCCCCCTCGCAATAACCTCCCTCGGCTTTGCCTCAGGAGTTAAACATATAAATCCCTCGGCTTCGACACGGGAGTTAAATACTTCGGTTCCCTCCACTTGAACCAACTAACTGTTTAGAGAAATAATAGCTCTCTTTACTCCCTTGGTGCATAAATAACTATTATTTCACCTGTACTATGGTTACAACATATGATTATTTCTAAACCTTAATAACCTAATAAAAATTAAAGTCAATGTCAAAGATTGTCAACAAAAAGTATAGATATACTTTAATCACTTCTAAATAATAATTGGCAAATAAAATACAATATTGAAATAGAGAGTTAATGTAAGAATACTTTTTAAATGCGTGTTTTTTCTTTATCTTCTAAAATAGAAGCATTGAAATAAAAAAAAAAAATATACTAAGAAAAGTTTTTTTTAATAAAATTTCCACGTTTCGGGTCTTACAGATCACAAAATTTTTTTTTATACGCATGGATGAAACAAGATGATGATGATTTAGATGCATTTCATGTCTTCCAAACACGTCATAGGTTTAAGGGAAAACCGATTCTATCTAAAATTTCCTTAAAAACAAATTCTAAAAATGGCCATTTACATAACCACAATGACCAACAACTGTTTTTTTAACCTTGTTGGTGGCTGTCTGATATTTTTATAAATACAATTCCCCTCCCCCATAGCAACATGTAATAACTCTCTCTACACGAGGAGAATAAAAAGCAAAAGCAGAGGCATAATACCACAATATTAGCAAATTTCCAAATTATTGCATTAGTCAGAAACTGTGATTTGTTTACATAAAATTATGTACACACAACAATAAAATCAACGTAATACTGGTAATTTTTTGACAGCCGTTTTTAGCGAATTTTCGAAGAAGAAATGAGCTTATGAGGTTAGGCTCGTGGGGGGGGGGATTTTTGGAAGAGAGGATACACTGATTAAGAATATATATATATATATATATATATATATATATATATATATATATTATATATATATATATATATATATATATATATATATATATATATATATATATATATATATATATATATATATATATATATATATATATATATATATATATATATATATATATATATATGCAGTGAGTCCCCCTTCCAAAAATCCCCTCCTCCCTCCATTAACCTAACCTCATAAGCTCATTTTTGCTCATTTATAAAATTTTTAATAGTTATAAAATGTCTATTTTATAACAACGCAAATATACAACGGAATAATTTATTGATCAAAAAGTTATTAATAAATGATAATAATTTGGTTCACAAGTCATAGAGAGGTAGAGGCGTATAGCGTCGACCTTCATGACGACCTTCACACGTACATATTAAATGCAGGGTTTACTAGAAGCCAAGCCTTCAACTCTAGTTCTAATTTTGTTGCATTATGCTAATTAATAAAACTAAATGCAATGTGTTTACAACACCAAGTAACAATGCAGGGCGGTAATTGCATACAGTCAGCGATTCAAATAAGGTTATTTCTGTGCGATACTAGCACATTTTAACGGGCTTACTCCTACTATGTAAAAGATGAAACGATAAGCAAAACTAAAAATTTGAAAGATTAATAGTTATTAATATACTAAAAGAGTAAAGATTGTTATTATTTTTCTATGCAATAAGTTGTTTTTAAGACGAAAGCCAAGGGAACCATAGCATTTAACTCCGAGAGGTATGGCAATTAAATCTTAAGGCAAGGCCAAGGTTACTATTGTGAGGGAAAAACATCTTAGTTACGCCAAAAAGTAAAACGTAATGATACCACGCTAATAAAAGCGACGATAAAGCTATTTGCTTTTAATATACCTGCTCTCAAATACTGAAACTATTTTTGGTCTCTGTAGGGTAGAGCCAATCATTGCCGGCTACTCTTTCTGTCAGTGCAAAAGTCAATGCCTCTTGCTTGGATTACAAGCAAGAGTCACCATGTAGGTGGGGATACCGGTGTAATGGTTAGCACCCAGTCTGGGTTCTGGACATTCTGGGTGGACAGTATGGGTTCAATCCCAGTCGGGGCCTCTATGATTTTCATGTGAGGGATGGAAATCCTTTTACATGCCTTTCTTCGAAAGAGAAGTTAAGCCGGTTCGATGTCAGATACTCGTAAAAGATTCCTAACTCTGATTGAACCTGGGTTTTAAAATTTAGGACCCTTAATAGTAGTTTATATTAAATTATATATATGTTTCTGCCTTATGATTTCGATAGCAGGAGAGCTTGGTCTGGCAGTGGAGCACATGTTGTTTCTAGTTGAAGCTATAGAAACAGAGTAAAGTCGCGGCTCTTCTATGGATTAGACGTAAAATGCCTGCACTAGGACTCATAAGGCAGAACACTATCTTCTACGTAAAGGTATCAGCAAGGGCCCAACAACGCGATCAACTTACTAGGTGGTCTATCACCTCTCCCTAATTATTATCACTATCACCATACCTCTGTAGGTGTCAAATTGCTCGAGTTAAGCTCGCGACCCGAGGTGACATCCCGATGGTAATTTGGTGGAGTAAGTACAACAAGAGTAAGTTTTTCTCTCTGGTGGAGTAAGTACAACAAGAGTAAGTTTTTTTCTCTGGTGGAGTGGTACAGTAAGTACAGAGTAAGTTTTTCTCTCTGTGGAGTAAGTACAACAAGAGTAAGTTTTCTCTCTGGTGGAGTAAGTACAACAAGAGTAAGGTTTTTCTCTCTGGTGGAGTAAGTACAACAAGAGTAAGTTTTTCTCTCTGGTGGAGTAAGTACAACAAGAGTAAGTTTTTCTCTCTGGTGGAGTAAGTACAACAAGAGTAAGTTTTTCTCTCTGGTGGAGTAAGTACAACAAGAGTAAGTTTTTCTCTGGTGGAGTAAGTACAACAGGAAAAAACTACAAGTGGGTCTCAACCTTTCCACTCGGATCCTTTAGTGTTTCTTATAATCTATAACTGGTAGCGATAAAGTCATTTGGTCGAAACAATGAATATAATAGGTATAGAACGTCCGATAGTATACGAGAGAGACAACTAAATATCTTAACTAACTCTCTAACTGAAACTAACACTCCTAACAACTTTCTTTACACTTTTTTAAGTTAATAACATAAAAACAGATGTTGTTAAAATTAGTGATTATTATATACATGTTTGTCTTTCCTGAAGATAATCCAAATGGATTGAAATAAATTGTTCCTTCTTTTCATAATAGCTATAATATAGAGCAAATACTTGAATTAATTAGTAATATTAATTTAACACTCGTAATTAACATGGCGCAAGTTGCTTAGAGGTCACTCTCACATGATTACCTTTTTAATTATAAGTTTTCTAATTAAAATTTCATGTCTATAATTAAGAAGCGATAAAACGCATGTGGCACATAAATGGAAATGTGCTTAAAGGTATGTGCATTGAAAATAAATGCAAAACAAAGAAATAAAGTGCATGAAAATACGTATAAAAAATTAATTACAATTTAAATGCACCATTTAAAGGCTATAAAATAAATATTTTAGACAAAACGATCAGGTAATGTTATACTGCAGTACCTGAGATAATAACAGATTGTTATTTTAAGCATTATGCACTTAAATTTCTGCGAATGCCTTGTGTCAACTTAGTTGTGTCATATATTTAATTATTTTTTAAAATGGTAAAAAGCTGAAATTTTTTTTAAAAACATTGTGTGATGTTAAACTAGTTTTTTTTAAAAAACTAAGTATAAACTAGTTATGTATGACTAGAATCATAAAGGTAGGAAAAAACAATATATTAAATTAAGAAATTAAGGAAAACGCAGTTTCATACCTGGGGACCTATTTAAATGGCGGTTAGCACTGAAAAGCACATGATTTGAGTTCACTTCACTGCCCTGAACTGGCTCTATATTATTTCAAATTTTATGAAAAACGAATTTACCGAAATATTTTAATTAAGGATATTATATGCACCCGGCTAAAAGAAAAGTTAAACACTAACTAAAAGCTTGTATCAAAGAAACAATTAAACACATCCAAACACATTCTTCCAAATGGAAGGGTTACAAACAAAAGTGGTTTGACAGTGATTTATTTAAGTTAAGAAAACGAACTTTTGGTTTTTTAAATTTATACAGAAAAGTAGATAATGATTATGTAAAGCAAGAATATATCAATATCAATAAAGAGTATAAAGATGCTTGCATTGTAAAACAGAAAAATTATAACAATGAAATTGTCAAAACTATAGTTAAAGTGAGAGATTCCAAAGAATTTTGGGATGCGGTAGGAATCTTTAAAAATAAACACTTCCAACCCGGTAACAATATACCAAGTGAGGAATGGGTTAAGCATTTCCAGCAATTATACAATCCAGATAATTTTTCAGACCCAATTAGTTATGCAGCCCCTTGGATAGAGGACCCTATCTTAGACTCAAAATTTACTTTACCTGAATTAGAAGAAGTCCTTAGTAAAGCTAAATTAGGAAAATCACCAGGTTTAGATCGTATCCCCTACGAGTTCTATAAAAATGCTCCCAAGAGTCTTTGGAATGTCCTCCTTAACGTATACAATAATATTGTAGAAAAGGAAGAAGTCCCTAAATCGTTTGAGATGCTCTTATTTATCCATTATATAAAAAAGGCGATGTAAATGAAGCAACAAGTTACAGAGGAATATCTTTTTTTAACTGCATATCTTAACTTTTTACGGGACTTCTCCTTTCCAGACTAGAGAAATGGATTGAAAGCCACAAAGTACTTAACGAATACCAGGCTGGTTTTCGTAAACAATACTCAACTATAGATAATATTTCAATTTAGTTTCAATAATTCAACTTAAAACATCTTTTAAAAGAGGTAAACTTTATTGTTTTTTTGTAGATTTCAAATCAGCCTTTGACTCTATTATCCGTGAAGCCGTATGGTATAAGTTGAGTATTATGGGACTTTCAACAAAATTTATTAATCTGCTCAAATATTTGTATAAGGATAGTTGGTGTTCAGTTTTACTAGGAAATTTTGTAAGTGAGGAGTTTAGATCAAAAATGGGGCTGAAACAGGGATGTTTACTCAACCCATTGATTTTCGCATTACTTTTAAACGACCTTCATGATTTTTTAGGCGGCGGAGTCCGATTCAAGGATTTAATCATAAGAGTACTCCTGTACTGCGACGATATTGTCCTAATAGCAACAGAACCAGAAACTCTGCAGTACATGGTAAACAATCTGGCCAAGTACTGTAAACTATGGAACCTCATATTAAATTTAGAAAAATCCAAAATCATGGTGTTTCGGAATGGAGGAAAATTAGGAAAAAATGAGTCGTGGAAGTTTAATGGAAAGTTGATGGAAGTTGTCCAGAGTTATAAATATTTAGGTGTAACTTTGTCACCAAACCTATGCTGGGAGCAACACCTTTCTATGAAACTCAGCACAGCTAAGCTCGGCATCAATACCACCTGGCTGAACCTTATTAATCATGGAAAAATTACAGCAGAAGCTAAATTTAAGATATTCAACGCAGTGTCCAGAGCAGTGATGGGCTATGCGTCAGAAGTATGGGGAGATGACAAGTATGATACCGTGGAAAAACTTCTGAAATTTTTCATCAAGAAAATCTTTTGGCTTCCATCCAATACACCAGATTACGCGCTTTATTTGGAAACTGATGAGGATCCCCTCTTCTTACATACATTGAGATCCCAAATGAACTACATTATTAAAATTGTCAATTATGAAGAACACCGGTTACCCCTACAGTTATTAAAAATATATTAATTGAAAAGAATGTGTTTATTAGTAAAACATGGAAAAATCTAGCTGTGGAAAATAATGTAACATTTAACTTTGATTTGGAGAGAACGAATAATTTAAAGAACCAGTTTAACCAAATAATAGCCCAAATAAGAGTTAATTTCAAGCAATTAAATCTGCAAAAGTTAAAAGCCTCTCATTATCACCTACTGTACAAATCACTTAATCCAACAGCAGCCATCCACAACTCATACGTTAACCAGAAAGATCTAGACAGTCAATCTATTAGCCTTATATTTCGAGCTAGAACAGAATCCTTAAACTTAAATTACAAGCCCTGGATCCAAAACAAAGATTATAGATGCTCACTATGCAACACAAATGACTTCGAGAACATCATGCACTTTGTAGCCAAATGCCCTATCTTAAGCTGCTACAGAATCAAATACTTCGGATTTCGGACTCTAAATGAAGAACAGATCATAGACATCTTAAATGGAACAGAAATTTGGTTAAAACTGAGTCAATATTTAAAATGTGCTTATAGTTATAGGAGAGATTTAGTGCATTTCTTTAACTTTTAAAACTATTTAAATTTTTATTAATAATTTTTTGTTAAATCACCAAGTTTGATAATGTTATGTGTTATATGTATGTTTACTGCGTGTTGTTTGCATGTTAAAAAATGTTTTAAGTACTAAATTACCAAAAAAAAATAAAATAAAATAATAATAATAATAATTTCATACAAACAATAATTAACAAACACATTATATTATAAAATGAAGATAAAACAAAATAAAAATGTATAAATATATGTATATTATAACTAATGTAGAATAATGTTAAAAAACTAATGCATGTGCAACTCCGGCTGACGGTTCATAATCATGCCTAATATGTAATGTATAAACAATTGTATTTATATGTTTGCAAAATATACATTTTCCTATTCTATTCTATTCTATTCTATTCTATAGAGCAAATACTTGAATTAATTAGTAATATTATATTAACACTCGTAAAATTATTATTAATTATATTAACACTCGTAGTTAACATGGCGCAAGTTGCTTAGAGGTCACTCTCACATGATTACCTTTTTAATTATAAGTTTTCTAATTAAAATTTCATGTCTATAATTAAGAAGCGATAAAACGCATGTGGCACATAAATGGAAATGTGCTTAAAGGTATGTGCATTAAAAATAAATGCAAAACAAAGAAATAAAGTGCATGAAAATACGTATAAAAAATTAATTACAATTTAAATGCACCATTAAAAGGCTATAAAATAAATATTTTAGACAAAAGGCTCAGGTAATGTTATACTGCAGTACCTGAGATAATAACAGATTGTTATTTTAAGAATTATGCACTTAAATTTCTTTTAATTATAATATATAACGTATATCCCTTATTTTTTTCCTATTTGTTGAGCCTATAATTACAAATTTCAGGCAATAAAAAAGATAATAAAAAACATAAAAACCACTTGTTGTTTAGGAAATGTTATTTATTTCTTCCTAGAAGGTAAATAAGATTTATGAGGTGGTAACACAACAGTAATCAATCAGACGTCAAGTAGAAAAGATTAAGTCAGATAAAATCAGAATAAAAATTAAACGAACAAAGGTGAAAACAAACAATATACCAATATTTCATAAACATAATTTAAATTATAAAATAAAATTACTGATTCAGACCAATAAAAAAGTTTATCAATATATTTTTTTAAATAAATAAGTAAAATTTTATTTATTAGTATTATCATTTATAAGAATAAGTTTATTTTAATTAATTATTTAATTAATCTTATCAGATTAGCAATGAATGATAAATGTATAAAC
The DNA here is from genome assembly GCA_018340805.1 of Microvelia longipes. Lineage (NCBI taxonomy): Eukaryota > Metazoa > Arthropoda > Insecta > Hemiptera > Veliidae > Microvelia > Microvelia longipes. Next base: position 18,320,343 of record JACMZG010001911.1, read on the forward strand.
CATATTTTTATACTTCAAATACATACATATAATAAACCAATTTTTTATCAGATATAAGTTAAAATGTATTGTAGTGATACCATGGAATAATCTTTTTACTTTCCTCATTTACATATTGAGATAGGAGAAGTATAGTATTTGCTCTTAAAAAATAAAACCAAGATTTGCACTGAATCAATCGTTCAATTAACCACCTGATTGGTTTTTCCAAAGTTGTCTGTCTTATGTGTGCGTGTCTGTTGTAACTGTAACTCCTAGTATGTTTATGTATGAGAGTTGAAGCTTGGCACAGTTATTAATCTTTAGATCTAGTTGTGCTAGCCTGTAAATAATTTTTCTATGTCGTTATTAAAGACTAAGCAAAAATTACAATACATAAAACAGAAAATGATCGGATCTACATGAAATTCTGCACGCATGTAGTACTCTATATAAGACCAAAAATATGCTAAGTTTAATTTTATTATCCGTAGTAGATCAATTTTGATCAAATGGCATAGTTACGATTTTAAAACATCGTTACAAATAAAAAACGAGTTTAGATGTGGTACAACTATATTCCTTCATATAATAAATAATTATACATAGTTCCATTTTAATACGGCTAGTACCTGCATAGGTGACCGTCCGGAATAAAACAGATGTTTTTACTATCTAAAGACAAGCGAAGCGGGTACGAGGACGTACTGCAATATAAAATTGATATTTCCTGTAATCTGATGACGAGCGAAGCGAATCCCTAGAAGTTGGGATGAGGGTAGCAAATCTAATATGAAGAGAAAAAGTTCCGAGGTACTCCATACCCAAATTTTAGACATTTTAAATCCAAGTAGTGAAGTAAAAGATATATTTTTCCTTTTTTGATTATCTGTAACTTGTATCTGTCATAAATAGATGTGTGTCATTCATACAGATGAAAGAGTTGCGTTCTTATAAGCAATCTTAGATATAAATCATAAAAAAAAGTTACTAACATCAAAGAAAAATAAGAACTATAATTATAAGTACAGGCTACTTGCAAGTACTAGTCGTACTGACCTACCGCATACAAGTTGATTAAAAATACAGTCAATTAACTTGTTGCACATTGCTGCAATTTTAAAGCTATACTGTGTCATCACACTCTTTTTAAGTTTTAAAAAGTCCGATAAAAAAATACTCAAATAAAAGCTGTAAAAAGTAAAAATATTAGGTTTTTGGATGTGAAAAATGTTTAGCACGTGTAATTTTTTGTAAATTATTTGAATCTTTATAAAGCATATGATGGCAAAAATTGCATTCGTAGAGGTAAAGTATAAAGATATGAAAAACATTTACAGACAATGACTGTAAAACATGTAGAAATTGACAGCAATAATAAAAATTAATTTTTTAAGTGTCCTAAAAGTGAGAGATAAGATTACTTTACATAGTCTAGTCAACCAACTTGTTTTTTCGCAAATTTTTAAATAGCTATAAAATTTTATTTTGGGAATCTGTTTGGACATGTTTAGGGATACCCCCCAAAAAATGTCCCCAATTTCGCATCGCAGGTGCGATCGTAGTGGACCAAAACGTGTCCCGTTATTTATGTTTTCGTTAATATCTTGTTAGGAATACAAAATATCAAAAATTCTTTCAAATAAAATTTGAAGCTAAGTTAATTGTCTAAAAATAAGTTTCTATTGGTTTACTCCCAATTTCCAACCATTAACAAAAAAAAGTCCCCTAGAAATGAACAAGAAAATTTGTCCGCGATAAAATAACAACAAACTTACAATCTCAAAGGAAAACGATTGTATTTAATAAAACATTTGACAGCTGTTTGAGTTTTTTTGGAGAAATCTTCTTTTTCATTCCCAGGGGACTTTTTTCTATTGGTATTAGAAGAAAATAAAAGAGGAGACATTTATAGAGCAGTTTCTCTTCTATCTTTTTGATCTCTTCATTATTTGTCTAAACAATGGCCATTTCAAAGATACAGTTAAAATTATGTTTTCCTGTCTTAAGAAAAATTTGCCAGGCTAATATTCTGCGGCTATAATAATATGAAAACTATACTTTTGTTTAATAACCTGTTCCGTAGTTGACTACATCATATCCAAAAATCATAACGTTTCATCGAGTTATGGTAGTACATACAGAACAATTTCACACTATAGTGACAAGTTTTTGTTAGTTTACATCGTACAAAATGTAATTATGGTTCATTTTAAATTTTAAACCCTTTGTTAACGGTTCGAAATTGAAAGTAAACCAATATAAACTTATTTTTAAACAATTAACTTAGTTTTAAACTTCATTAAAAATAATTTTTAACATTTTGTATTCCTACCAAGATATTAACGAAAACATGGAAAGCAAGGCACGTTTTGCTCTGCTTCGATCGTACCTGTGATACAAAGTTGGATATTTTTTTTTTGGGGGGGGGCATCCCTAAACATGTCCAAACAGATTCCCAAAAAAATTTAGCTATTTAAAAATTTGCAAAAAACTCGTTCGTTGAATAGACTATAATTAATTGTAAACTTTAAAATAACTTAAGTAAATAATAGCTGTTATGAACGTTTTAAAGAGTGTAACAACAGCAGCTGTTATTAAAATTAGTATAATAGTAACCACATAGACAAATTTAATTAAAATTTAATTAAATCCATATCTATAAAAAGGGTTTAAAACGTAGAAATAAGTCCGTATAATCGATTTGTTAATCACATATAAATATTTTAAAACATCGGGTACGAAGAACCTCGGCACTTTTCCTCATCACATCGAATTCGCTCCGCTCATCCTCCTTACTTCTGACTCACTTTGCTCGTCCAAACATCACCAACTGCTTCGGTCGTTCTCAGCATGTTAATATCACCAAATTTATAGAGCAACAAGTTTTCAGACTAACTTTGCTTCTCCTCAGATAGTAAATACATCTGTTTTATTCTCAGCAGTCACCAACCCAGGCACTGACCACGACGCTGCTCAACTTTTATAATCCAACAAAAATCATGGGTATACTTGTCGTATTAACACAAAACTCGGTGCACTTATTTACTACGTAAAACTATACTACTTAATTATTTTTTTTTCTTTTTATAGAACGTATACTAATCATTCAATATAAATAAACTAATTCTGATAACTAGATGAAACTTGACACATACGTTAGTCATATATATGGTTACATGATATGACTAACTTATGCATTTAAATCGACCGATGAATGCATTAAATTGATAAGTTACAGAGTTACAAGTAAAGAAATCGGTTTTCATCATTTTATTACAAAGGGTGAAAAAACAATAAATAAATAAAAGAAGATAAATAAATAAATAAAAAATGCACCTCAAAAATAAATAATAAATAAAAAAGATGAACAAATAAATAAAAGAGCATTGACCTAACAGTGTCATCTAAATTAAAACAGTGGTCAATGTTACCAAATTAAATTTCCAAATATGAAATGAAAATAACCAAAAATGTCTACAATGACACCTATTGTTAATTCAGCTAAATAATCAGAATGCAAAGCGGTTTACTTCTTTATTCCTTTACAAGTGCTCGATTTTTTAGAATTTTATAATCAGTTGAGTATGAAAATGTTAAGAGTAAATAGCTAAGTTGATGAGAGTTAAGTTATTGTCATAGAGTTACAGTAGTCATAGAGTTTAGTAGTCATAGAATATAGTAGTCATAGAGTTATAGTAGTCATAGAGTTATAGTAGTCATGGAGTTATAACAGTATCATTTAGTAAACATCTACGTAAAAATTGTTAAAATTAATAATTTAGAAACTCATTTTAATGCAATTTGTTTGGTTATAAAATAAAAAAACATTTTTTCAAAAGAAAAAAGAAAATTGTTTGCTGTAAAGAAAACTATAAATAAGTAAAGATAGTAAATAATAGGATTATTTCACATAACAATGAAATAAAACAAATATTAAAATGAAGCATTCTATTAAGGAATCGTTATTACTTATCTGTTTATTATTATTTGCTTTAAATTTAATAGATTGTACACCGCAAGAAAATAAAAAATATCTTAGAACTAATAATAAGAATATTTTAGAGAGAAAACCGTCATTACTTGAGTTAGAGAAACAGCATTGGGAAGATTTTAAAGATAATTTCAATAAATCTTATAAGAAGTTAAAAGAGAGATTAAGAAAGATTGCTTGGATAAGCAATAAAAGGAAAGTTGCTAAGCATAACGAGCAAGCTCATAAGCATGGTTATAGCTTGAGAGTCCATCATTTGGCAGATTTGAGCAATAGACAATATGCGTAAGTTTAATTTGTTTTATTTTAGTTATTAAATATTAATTTTAGTTTATACTAAATATTCTTGAACAAAACAACTCAAGTTTAGAAAAACTAACCAGAATTTGTAAAACTTCCTTTACTTATTTCAAATCATAGAGATATATACTAGAGGGAGCATAGCCTATGTCATTACATTGACATAGTCTGTAATGACTCATAGTCTTCGGGGGTCTGTGTAACCTCATTGAAACCTGATTCAAGAGTATGTTTAGGTTATAATAAATAAATTTATTTCGGCTTCTTACATATTTTTACATATGTTTTAGTTGTATTTTTAACGTTCATATATGAGTTAGTGTAATTTTGTACTGATTATTAAATTATATTTATAATCGAAGGTGGTCAGGTTACTTTTTCGATGATTCAAAATTTAGCCCATTAAAATTTACCTATTTAGCCTCTCTAGTAATAATATCTCTATATTTAAAATAGTTTACCTTCAAGACAACCAATTACAGTTTATTATTTAATTGTATCCACAAATCCAGTGTATTAGCATCCAGTAATTGACTGCGACCCCTGTCTAAACATAACAATTTATAATGACATCTCTCTCTCTCTCTCTCTCTCTCCTCTCTCTCTCTCTCTATATATATATATATATATATATATATATATATATATATATATATATATTATATATATAATATATATATATATATATATATATATATATATATATATATATATATATATACATGAAACAAGAATAAATAAACCGGGTAAACCAGGAAATAATAAATGTCTGAAATTATAAGTAGTCTCGATTCAGGTGAACAATAGCGTGATGTGATATTTTTCTAAGAGATACATTTTTACTATTAAAGAGCTATTTTTCACCCTTAGAGAGGGAATACTTTCCGGAATAATTTGTCCGGCGGGAGGAGTGTGTCCAGGGCCCCGTTAAATGTTGTTTATCAAATAGAAAAATGCAACTAATCTACAAGTGTATCCTTGGTGACACATGTAAATTTGTCATTACAAGTTGTTTTTTACAATTTTCGTTACTAAAAGACTTGTAGTTTTGTGAAACGGGCCTCTTTTCTCAGAGGGGGATACTCTCCGGACCCCTCTTGAAGGAAACCCTCCTAAAAGGGCAAACGTTGTGGCCAACTTATTCCGTAATCAGTCACTTATCCCTCACTAATTATCAATACTACTATGAGCTATGCAGGTATCTAATTTTAAACAAGAGAATAAATTAACACAATTTTCCTTTTTAAGTTTTACAGCTTGGTTGTATCAATTAGTTTTTAAAAAAGTACGGTTATGTTCACAGAAGAAACATGCTATCACTCCTACATCGTGATATCAATCAAATAAATACTGATAAAGATGAATATCTTCAGTCGGAATTCAAGATAAGTAAAGATCAGCTGCCAGAATCATTCGACTGGAGGGATAAAGGATTTATAACAGACGACTACGATCAGATGACATGTGGATCGTGTTACGCCTTCAGCGTTTCAACCGCCGTCGAAGCACAGGTTTGATTATTTGAAGCAATAATAAGGATTTACAGTTTTCCTCATTTGTATCTAAGGTATACACAAAAAGTCTCGCGAAACGTATGTTTTCGTCATTACCATCTGAAACGGATTTGTGTCGTGGTCCGAGGTTCGACTTCCGCCATGACGCCTATCCCACTAGCGAATTTTATCCCCAAAGGAAATTCGCTTTGCTTTGGGGTTGTGAAAAGTTTGTGAAAAATGTGAAAAGTTTTTTTCACATTGATTTGCGTCTGTGGGTTCGAGTGTGTGTATATCTGTCATCATCGTAGCTCCCGATGATTTATGCTAGAAAGTTGAAACTTGGTACAAATATCAATCTTTAGTTTTCGCGTGTTTCATTATTTATTTATGACTTCATGAACTAAAAATAATGACACAGCCAAATTTCGAAAATTTATAAAACGCGGAAAAATGTTTTGATTGGTTAGAGATATGGTACGTATGAAGTCATATATAAGACCAACATATGTGGCAAGTATTCTCCCATTATTGCATATCATCGTTACTTTAAATACGTAACATTTCTTAATTTTATTTTCTTTTCGTTTATATTTATAATTTGCTTTTTTCTAAATCGAATAGAGCAAAAGCTTCTAAGCTTTTCTATAACAAACTGTTGAAGTTTGCCTTTAGTTTTTCAGGTCCTCTTTATAAAAATTAAATATTCTTAATATTGAGTTTATGTGGCAAATGACATCTCTTATCTTTCTTTATAAACATAATAAATCTGTTAAAAGAGTTTCTGGTGTAACCAGGGCAGCAAAAAGAATACTCTATTAGAACCTTCAATGAAAACAACCTTGGGGCAAAGACATTGGAAGTACACATCCACAAAACTGTACAATGAACTACCAGATAACATAAATTTTAATATAACTAAAGAAAATTACAAAAACAAAATTAAAACTATTCTTATTGATAGACAATATAACACATATTTAAAATCCTTATAAGTCGAAATTTAACAAAAAAATATTTTAGAGGGAAATAGAAATATTTCTTATGTAGATATATATATTTAAAAGAACATAGTACTGAAAGATAGATGACTAGATGTTTCTTTAAATTAGTATAATAAAACAACATCCTCTTTGCAGCACAAGACTAATGTCTTACAGCAGAGAGTATTTTCCTGTATGCTGATTGTAACTGATCTGCAATATTGATGTAATAAATGAATAAATTTGCATGTTTCATAAGAATGTTTAAATTTTCATTACTTTTAATCATAGAGTCAGTTATTTTGTACTTAAACTTATTTAAAATAAGGAATTATAAAAAAAAAAAAAAAAAAAATTCTATAATTTTTAACTTTGAATAATTGCAATTACTTCTACATTATTTACATTTTAATTAATTAATTATCCTAATTCCTAATTAGTTATCCTAATTCTTAATGTCTTAAAATTAATGAGTAGTGCAGAACCAACTTTGGCGGCCGACAGGTAATAAGCCAGGCTTTTACTAAATACTTGTATATCTTACTTTTGGGATTTGTTTAACAAAATGTAATATAATATATATATATATATATATATATATATATATATATATATATATATAATATATATATATATATATATATATATTATATATATATATATATATCATAGCCACTAGTTATATGAATAAGACGCCACAGGAAAGACTTGCACCTAACGACTTTTAATAAAGATGACAAGCACAAGAAGTGTAGAAGTATTATCAGATAAAACTAAAACCAAAATTTCTTATGGCGGGTTAAAATCAATTCATTTTCTGGCAAATATCCTTAATTTATTATTGGACCGATAAAAAAGCGTGGATTCAAGGGGGGATCCCCCCTTGAATAGAGGTGGCTATTCAAGGGGGACCCCCCCTCTTGAATAGCCACCTCCCTCAGAGGTAGAAGCTAAATCAACATTCGCCTATAAGCAAAATAAAAATAGTATTTACGCTATTTTTATTTGGCAGAAAAGCAAATTAAACAGTGCAGATAACATTATCAGATATAAAGAACAAAAACAAATTATAAATAAAAACAAAAACTAGAAATAAAGTTATTTCATAAGTACTACGGCAAGGACACAAAATAAAAACTGCACAGCCTCAGGGAAATAAACCCATATTGTTACAACCAGCACACCCGTTTCCGAGTGCCAACCCTGGTTCAATACGAAGTCAAATTTATTACCATTTTATTTTTACGTTCACTATTGACCTGTAGCACTTATATACGGCTTTTTATTGTTATACATTTTGCACTGATAATAATAATTTTTATAGAAACATTAAATACAATATAATAAACAAAAATATATAATATACTACTGTATTAAATTGATAAATATAATAAGGAAAAATTATAGATATATATGACACCTATATAGGGGATAACAAAATTATAAGTTATTTCAATACATAAGGATGTAGAATGTTATAAATAATTGAAAACAGATAGACAAACTATAAATATTTTATGAGAACAAGTAAGTAAATAATATGATCGGATACTGGAGGCAATAAAGATGCTAGAAAATAAAGGTACCAATGCAGTAGCAGTAGTAGATACTGGTACAATAAAGATAATAGTACAATAGAGATGTTAGAGGAATAGTAGTAGTAGATACTGGTACAATAAAGATAATAGTACAATAGAGATGTTAGAGCAATTGTAGCAGTAGATACTGCTACAATTAAGATACAAGTACAATAGAGATGTTAGAGCAATGGTAGTAGTAGATACTTCTACAATTAAGATACAAGTACAATAGAGATGTTAGATCAATAGTAGTAGTAGATACTACAATTAAGATACAAGTACAATAGAGATGTTAGATCAATAGGTAGTAGATACTTCTACAATTAAGATACAAGTACAAAGAGATGTTAGATCAAGTAGTAGTAGATACTTCTACAATTAAGATACAAGTACAATAGAGATGTTAGAGCAATAGTAGTAATAGATACTTCTACAATTAAGATACAAGTACAATAGAGATGTTAGAGCAATAGTAGTAATAGATACTTCTACAATTAAGATACAAGTACAATAGAGATGTTAGATCAATAGTAGTAGTAGATACTGCTACAATTAAGATACAATTACAATAAAGATGTTAAAGCAATAATAGTAGTAGATCCTGCTACAATTAAGATACAAGTACAATAGAGGCGTTAGAGCAATAGTAGTAGTAGATACTGCTACAATTAAGATACAAAATTGTTAGAAAATGTAGTTATTTTAATGTATCTAAAATGGTTCAGGTAAACCCATTCTACCTATTACAGGGGTAATAGCTTGTCTTAAATGATTTTTGTTAAAATTAAGTACGTAAATATATATATATATATATATATATATATATATATATATATATATATATATATATATATATATATATATATATATATATATATATATATATATATATATATATATATATATATATATATATATATATATATATATATACACATATATATGTATGTACGTTGGGACTAGGTAATCTTATCTCAGGCAATATTAAGCGTTGAGATCATTACAACAAGAGCTTTGCTGATTCTTTTTTATAATAAAGATAGTACTGATTAATAGAAGTACAACTATTTGCTCAAATTCCACTTAATAAGTTTATAATTTGAAAGAAAAGTAAGTTGAACAACAAACACTTAATAGTGTAGCACTGACAGTTTATTATACGCACAAAACATTTCAAAACATCAAACCACCAATATTTTGTTTTAATGATTTAAAATAGCATTAATAGAGTTAAAAAAGTAATGAATGTTGTTAAAATACACGAATAACACATACAATTTTGTTATCATATGTGATAAGAGTGATTTTCCCCAGAAATGTATTTTCCTCTACTTTGCTTGGTCATTTGGGAGAAGTAAAAAGTGCAGTTTATAGTAACAATTTTTTTAGATTCTTCTTGCCCGAGATTTGATACAAAAGCCTGTGTAGAGCCAGTTTAGAGCAGTTAGGAGCACGAACTTGGACGCACCCGAACATAGTTCTTACTCTATAAAAACTCTAGACTACACTGGAGTAACGAATAGATGCAAGTGCCGAAAAAAATCTGTAATGTCATTCAAGAATTGATGATTGTAGAATCGTCAATTCATGATTCTTCTACTATCATCTTAAGAGATGATTGTAGAATAGACTTAAATATCATACATGCGTAGAGAAAATATGAAGTTAAGAGGTCTTTTAAGAGCTACCATAAGAACAGTCCTAAATTATGTCAAACATGTATTTAAGAAGAAGGTTCACCAATGTTATTCCTTAAAACGTGTAAAGGACATTACTTACTTAAAATGTGATGACTTTTCCAATACCCAATTCGTTTTACTCCGAAAAACATCCAACTTTTCAGACCTATTGGTACTGTTTTATGATCTGTAAATTAAAAAGAAAGATAAATTAAAATAATTAAATAATATACACAATCAATAATAATACAAAAAAATCATAATATTAAATATTAATTAAAATTCTATATTAAAAATTCGCTTCACTCGTCCTCAGAATATACAAGAAGTTAAATTTATTTTGCAACACGTCCTTGGACTCGCTTCGCTTGTCCTTACAGTAAATTCTCCTATTCTAAATTCTCACAGTAATTGTCATCATTAATTCATTCCTTTTATTTCTCGCGACTGCGAGAAATAAAAGGATGGGTGACTGCTGGGTAACCTGGATGGGTGACTACCCATCCAGACACTGACCACGCTCGATGCTGCTAACTTATATGATCCAACAAAAAGTTGATTTTTCAGCGCTGACCACGCTCAAAAATCGATATACTTGTCATATTGAAACGAAACTTAGTGTATATACGTCAATCAATAACACCAGAAATAAAATTAATAATAAAATGTTATTTTGTATTTTTGTTAACCATACATATTAGTACATGTGTTAGAAATTTCAGCCCAATATAAACATTTCTTGAAATGATGCGTAATCCAGACCTAGACTCTGGTGTAATAAATATATTAATTATAAAAATTCGGTTTCGCATTTTTAAGGAAAGATAACAAACTAATTCCGACTTAACTACAAAGGTTTTGCCTAAACTGCTAATGCTCCTAGAACAAATGACGCGGAATTCTGGGTATAAATACGGACGTTCATTTTAATGGCAGGTGTCCCCCCACCTTTCGTAAAAACTCATATGCGTAATATTCTGATAAAAATTGACTAACAACAACAAATCACCAAACTCTGAAGTCTGGTGTCCCCCTCTTTCTCCGTCGTCCGTAAAACATCATATGCGTAAATTTCTGATAAAAATTCACTAAAAACAAAAAAATCACCAAACTTAAAAGTCTGGTGTCCCACCTCTTTCACCGTCGTCCGTAAAACCTCATAAGGGTAATTTTCTCTAACGAAAAACACGAGACTTCAAAAGACCCAAGGTCAGTTTTAAGAAACGCATAATTCAATATGAAAATCAATTTACAAATAATTGGTTTTATATTAACTTACTAAAATTATTTAAAGGACAAGTATAAGTAGTGCAATAGAAAAAACTGCAAAAAACTACATTATTATCAATTTACAATTCTTATCTTGATCCCAGTAGCTAAAATTACAGATAACCCAATTTTAAAGCCACTTTTAAAATAAAAACAACCGTAAAACCCCCAAAAATTTTAATACACTACAATTCTATTGTAGTAACAAAGAACATAAATTATTGTAATAATACTAATTTTAAAATAACTAACTATATGATATTATTAAATATTGAATGAAAAAAAAGTAATTTAATATTGTTTTTATAAGCTATAAAATGTCTATAACATTTTATAGTTTCGCTAAACTTATACGAGACATTTTAAAAGGAACGTGTCGGAGCATTATGAGTGATTTCTAAAATATAAACAGCTTGAAGGCATTATTACTGAATATTTCTATAAGATAAAGAAATTGTTACAGTTCTGATCATTTCGCTGAATTTCGTAATCATTTCGTAGTAAAATTTGTTAGTATACTAAATGTAGTACGTGTTCCATGATTCATATGATTATTGCTAAACAGTTTATAAGTTATTAACTGTTAATATGTTATTTATGTTCAAATTTTATTGATGTTAAAATTTAATATTTTATTACATTGATATGTTGAAGCAGTTTTTATATTGTGAACATTAGATATAACTTTGTTAAACAATCTAGTTTTAATTATATATTACTATATATTTTTTTAGTTTAAGCTAGCTAATATACCTTTCATTGGTAAATATCTATGAAAATTTATTAAAGAATGATGATTAGATACACTGCATTCTAATTATTTTAAAAGTAACATGGATGTTTTTTTAGCGAATTTTCATTATGAAAATGACGCTTATGAGGTTGTTCGGATGACGGAAGTTGAGGGTGGGAGTGAGTGGAATCGGTTCCTATTGGCTTCCTGATAACAAAAATATATGTCCGAAAAAGTTTATACATATATATGTATATATATATATATATATATATATATATATATATATATATATATATATATATATATATATATATATATATATATATATATATGTGTGTGTGTATGTAAGAGTTTCTACCCTTTCGTATGGTAGCAGTTTGTTATTGCAGTTCTGGTCCTTTAAAAGTTCGTCAAAAAAAAGATACACTCGATCCAAATTATTTGGATCCAGTCATCCAACCTTGTCACATGGTTGTTTTACATAGGCAATTCGTCATAATAGTAGATTTTGGAGTGGAATACTGCCACGGTCTACGATATAAGCAAATATCCAAATTTATTAGTAGAAAAACTTAACATTATTTACATAATGTTATACATGTCAAACGATAAACGAAAGTAGCTGTTGTTTAATTCTCTTGTCTCCTGATTTTATTTTTACTTTTAATTTATTACGTAATTAATTACGAGGTGTGTTCAAAAAGTATCGCGAAGTTTGTGTTTTTTCAAAAATTATTTTTTATTCATGAATATCTATTTTGTCCCCTTCAAAGTAATCCCCATGAGATATTATACACTTGTGCCAACGGTTTTTCCAATCTTCGAAGCACTTCAAAAAATCTTTTTTTATCTTGTTCAGCTCCTCCTTCGATGCCGTCTTTATCTCGTCAAACGTAGCATAACGTCGTCCTTTCATGGGCCTCTTCAGTTTAGGGAACAAGAAAAAGTCACAGGGGGCCAGATCTGGGGAATACGGTGGCTGCGGCATCATTAGTGTGTTGTTTTTGGCCAAAAAGTCGCGCACAAGCAACGATGTGTGAGCAGGGGCGTTATCGTGGTGCAAAAGCCAATTTTTGTTCTTCCACAAATCCGGGCGTTTCTGGCGGATTGCTTCGCGCAAATAGCGCATAACTTGCAGGTAATATTCCATATTGACCGTTTTAACCTGTGGCAAGAACTCATGATGCACCACGCCCCTGCATTAATTTTTTCATTAATTAGTTCATTAATTTTTTCGTCTGTTGTTGAAGTGCTCGGGCGTCCGGCACGCTCTTCGTCGTTCACATCTTCTCGGCCTTCTGAGAACATTTTGTACCACCGATAAAAGTTGCTTCGGTCCAAGGTAGCTTCTCCGTATGCCACAGTCAACATTCGGAATGCATCCGCGCACTTAATTTCGTTTTTCACACAAATTTGATACACGTTCTTTGATCCATTTTTTGAATAGGTAAAAATCGAAGACGATCCAAAACACGTGCAAGCAAAGCAGCTGTCAACAATTAAGTGAACATTCAAAATGACCGAGGTTGTCGGCATAAGTGAGAGACATGAGTACCAACATAACGCCACAAAAAATTGAAATTCGAATATACGTAACCCGCGAAAATTCAAAATTCGCGATACTTTTTGAACACACCTCGTACATATTTCCTTTTAGGTATTTTTTATTCTTTGTATACTCACAACAGAGAACAGTTATAGTCCTAATAGATATATAATGCATTTTGACATTTATTTTATGCATGAATAGAAGTTTAGTAGGAGAAGTAGTTCTACTTCTCTCAGTTGTCTAACATAAAAAATTATGTTAAACGGTTCAAAAATTAAGAGGAGAAAGGCTTTTGGATCACCCGGTAAATAAATTATGAACCTGACATTTTTAGATCTTTAGCTCAGTTATTAGCTCTATATAGACTATAGAGCTAATAGACGACGGCTATTTTACAGTGCCCAAATAGATGGTTCAAAAAGTTAAGAGTGAGGGAGACTTTTGGGCCACTCTGTATATCGTAATGGATTTTTTTAATTGTTGATTTTTCAGGTATTTATAATGAACGGTACGCTAGAGCGGCTAAGCGCTCAACAAATAATAGACTGTTCAGACAACATGGGCTGTTTTGGTGGATCACTGGGAAGAACTCTAAGGTACGTTAAAGACAAAGGATTGATGAAGCACCAAGATTACCCTTATAAATCCAAAAAAGGCCTTTGCTTTTACAAAGGATTAGGGGAGTTAGTCAAAATAGCCTCATGGATTAGGCTTCCTCAATCAGAAGAGGTAATGGCCCAAGCATTAGTAAATATAGGACCATTACCAGTAGCAATCAACGCGAAACCTCACACATTTCAGCTCTACCACAAAGGAATATACGATGATCCAGCTTGCCCAAGTCAAACTGTAAATCACGCAATGTTACTCATAGGCTATACTAAAGATTCTTGGATTTTAAAAAACTGGTGGACACATCATTGGGGAGACGACGGTTATTTGCATCTTAAAAGAGGTAAAAATAGATGTGGTATATCAAACTATGCAGCTTATATAAAAGTTAAAGGTAATTACTAACATAAATTAATTAATAGTCCTTGAATCTTTCTAGTTTCAGAGTCGAATGAATTAAGCTACGACACTGTGTATACCACTCTTAAAGAAGATTTTCAACCTTAGCAAATTAAACTAAACGTTAAGGACTTCTAATGTATTATCGGTGTATTATTCAAGAAACGTCAATAACTCCAAATGTCTTTTCAACACATTCATCATGAATTGTCAAGAACCACCTACCAATGCCTTATCAACACATTCATCATGAATTGTCAATTCATGCCTTATCAACACACTCATCGTGAATTGTCAAGAACCACCTACCTATGCCTTATCAACACACTCATCGTGAATTGTCAAGAACCACCTACCTATGCCTTATCAACACATTCATCATGAATTGTCAGGAACCACCTACCCTTTGCCTTATCAACACACTCATCATGAATTGTCAAGAACCACCTACCTATGCCTTATCAACACATTCATCATGAATTGTCAAGAACCACCTATGCCTTATCAACACACTCATCATGATTGTCAAGAACCACTACCTATGCCTTATCAACACATTCATCGTGCATTGTCAAGAACCACCTACCTATGCCTTATCATCACATTCTTCACGAAACTGTCCGCTTAACGCATTCCTCACAAGAAGTATGAAATGTTGCATGAAAAATAGGTCTCTGCAGGTTTGTCACTATGATGCTTTGAGTCAACAAGTACTAAGCATTTAGGTTAAACCCATTGACGAACTTGCGGAGATCAGTTTTTAATATAACTAACATATGTTATAAGAATCTTAACGCTTACGTAAAATTAATTTTTAGGATTTAAGGAAACCATATTGTATAGTTTGAACTTGTTACGAACACAAACAAAAACCACTTTAAACTAATAACAAGAATACATGTTAAAGGTCAAGATTATTAATGAATACAACGTGAATATTAAAATTTAACAATAAAACTAATAAACATAGACCAATATTTTTAAATAAAGAATGATAACTTTGGTTCCTACAATTATATTATTTTAAGGCAATCAACTTTGGCAAATGGAAAGAGATGTTAAAGGTCGAGGTCAATAAGTAGCACTTTTACTGATAATATAATAAATGTAAATGGTTCAAGACCGATTAATAGTTATACTAATTAAATCAGTAATAATAATACGAACATAAGTTAACATCTGTTAACAACAAAGTAAAGTAAATGTAAACAACAGGACAATATTTTGAGGACGTGAGGTCACGACGGATCAAATACGACGTTAAACGTAATGAAATCGCCAGGAAATCTGATTGTAAGATAAACTTAAAGTAATAACAATAATCTTTATTTGTATATAAATAAAATAAAATAAATAAATAAAAATAAATAATAAATAAAAATAATATAAAAAATAAATAAATAAAATAAAATAAATAAAATAATAAATAAAAATAAAATAAATAATAAAATAAAAATAAAATAATAAATAAAATTAAAAAATTGTTTTTTATATAATAAAAAAATAAAAACATATTTTTTACAAATATTATAAGCTTTAAATAAAAAAACTTTGTTTAAAAAAGAAGTCCTCTTAAATTAGAATAAAGAATAATTAATGAAACTTGCCTTGTTGAAATAAAATAAATAAAGATAAACAAATAAATAAGAACTTAAAGTAACACGGAAATTATCCCAATTTTAGTTTTACATCACAAACTAATTTGGTGGAACAGAAAGTCATCGGACATTCTTTATTGCTTCTTTATTTGATTCTTCTTTAGGTTGTAGTATAATTTTAATATTTCAGATTATTAAAAATTACATTAGTTTTACATTAGTTTATAAATCCTGGCGCTACAACATTAGAAAGTCGGCTACGGGTCACCTCGGTATTTTTCCTCGACACAAAAAGAATCGCTACTGATAAAAAAAGTTTTCAATATTTTATTATAATTTTGAAATGTTTGCGGAGTCATTATTTTGGGTTAATGATGTTGTAAAATATATTTTTTCCGGACAGCACAACTAGACGTTAATATTGATTTTTGAACCAAATTTTAATTCTTTAGCATATACGCCGGGAGCTACGACAATAACAAACACACATACACAGACTAACAACTTTGTGAAAAACACAAAGGAGGTCTTGAAAACACCTGAAACGGATAATTCAGGGAAAATCCCGGCATCGGATTTCTGGCAAACACAATATTTTTCCTATATACCTAAGGTATATATGAGGAAAAGTAAAAATTGACTTTAACCATACCAAAATAAACAGAAGTGAAGAATGAACAGTAAAGCAATCTTTCATTACAAGGTCACTGAGTAGGTAAAGAAAGATGAAGATAATCACAAAAAAAGAGAACCAAAATAAAAATGTTTAAGCCAAGAGAAGAACGAATGATAAAGGCGAATCAACCACAAGGGCAAAAATCTTTCTGGGAAAAAATAATAAGGTATTTACTCTGGACTTTTGAAAGGGTTTGAATTATATTTTTAGAGGCATCTCCTTTTTTGCCCTTTTTTACAACACTGAAGAGATAACATAACATAAACCCTCCTAAATATAACGTTAGACCCCAAAGTTGTATTATATTAAAATTTTCTTGTTCTTTATTTAACACTTTTAAGTAAGTCAAATTTTTCTCTTTTAAAATTAAAAATAATACTTCCAACTCTCCGTTTTTGTTTTGTAAATTCACATTTTGTGTACCTTTGATCAACAAGGAATGTATAAAGAAGCATTAATATACTTCTTAATATTTCGCTTGTGGCATAATGATTGCATACCTCATTCAAAAGACTACGAAACAGTTATGTAGAAAAATATAATTATTTGTGAAAACCATGCAATCCCTACAAAATGAAAAATGAGAGCAATGATTACGATAGAAAAGAAGAGATATCACGTATGACTTTATAAAGATATTAATGTTTAATGATATTAAGTACTTAGCGTAATATTATACGACCAAATAGAGAATTGCAAGAAATTATATTTAATGGTATTTACTCATTATTTCAATGAAATGTTTCTTACGCGAATGAAAACAATTCAACGGAATTATAGTTTAAAATAACAACAATAATCTATATATATATATATATATATATATATATATATATATATATATATATATATATATATATATATATATATATATATATATATATATATATATATATATATATATATATATATATATATATTATCCTCCCATTCCAAAAACCTACCTCTCCCCACTCCCCCCCCCTCCATGACCCTAACCTGATTAGCTCATTTTTTCTTTGAAAAATTCGCTAAAAAGAGATAGACAGAAAAAAAAGATAAGAGGAGAAAAGGAGAAAATTCAAAAGTAAATAATGAATAACTTTGTGATTTACAATTACATTCATTCAGGTTTTAGAATGAATATCCATCGGACCGAAAGAAAAATCTCTAAAAGATATAAGAATTTTACAAATAATTTGTAAACATCAACTACTTAAAACAAAGCATAGTAACCATTCTCATAGATAAAAAAATATTTATCACATAATTACCAAATAATATCGGCTAAAATTTCTAAAATTAATGTAAAACTAATGGTTTTAATATAGCATTGGATAAGTTACAAGATCCGATTGCAAAATTCCATAAGGTATAAGTATTTTATTTTAAACAAATTCATTTTACAAAAAATTACTAAAATAGATAATTCACAGCATAATTCGTGGTAATTAAGGAATTAGAAGGATATTAAGGTTGTTAAAAGAACAAGTAATGATTCCTTATGAAACATTAAAATAACTTCAATGAGTAATTACTGTAATAAATTGTACTGTAAAATTACAATATTATAATAAAATAATAATGTAACATTGAAATTTGACATCACGGTGAATTGTAAAATATGTCGAGAAACCCAGTTCTGTGATCAAATTTTTTTTTGAGGATAGAAACAAAAAGCAATATTAAAACAGTTATAATAATAGCATTCCATATATTAATAAATCAATATTTTAATTATTTAATTTATTTATAATGGAGCTCACTTAGACAAGTAATGCACAATGTTGTCATAAAAAATACCTATTATAAATTAAAATATGGTTTTTAAATAGTGTAGACAAAGTTGGTACCCAAGCGAAAATTAATACAAAGGAGAGGGCCTAATTTTTGTCAAGTAGATTAAACAAACACAACATTAACGTATTGAGGGAAAAATATCCTATTTTCGGCTTACAAAGCTACTATGTATATTGAATTTAGAAATCAATCTAATAAATCTATTCAATCTGGACAAAAGTGTAATAATCATAGGCAATTCTAGAAGGGTCTAGTGTAGAGGGCTTAAGCACCTCTTCGTTCAAAATTAGCACACTCCTCAAAAAAATCAAATAGCTCTAATTCAATGAGAAATATTGAAATATTTAATTTACCTTAATTTTTACTGAAATTTAAAAAAAAATATGAAATTTTTGTCATGAAGTGGATTAGGGATGGGGGTAGATTTTGTGGAAGAGGGACTTAATGAACAAGAAAGTATGTATGTACGTATGTATGTATGTATGTATGTATGTATGTATATATATATATATATATATATATATATATATATATATATATATTATATATATATATATATATATATATATATATATATACATTCTACGTTCCCATCGTAACATATAGGAACGCACATACATACATAAATATATTTTTTTGTATGTATGCATGTACAAATGTACGTATGTCCCTTGATGTTTCTATGGGACACGATAACTTTCGAACGCTTTTTCAGATCAAAATCAACTTTGTACAAAAATCAACCTAGTATATGTCCTGAAGTTTATAGTTAATGAAATATGTGTGACGTCATAAACCCAGAATAATAACCCCAGAAAAATTGTTTTAGGAATTTTCCCCCACAAGATAATGTATACCATATTATTCACCATTCTTAGTTTGGGGGAGTAGACTAGTGACACTAATTTCTTGGCTGTACTATTGTTACTAAGCAAGTTATGGCTATTTAAAAATATAAAAATTAACATCATCTGAAACGACGTTTTCACACCAACTTTTATATATGATATTCAATAAATCTAT
>JACMZG010001911.1:18342491-18447147 GCA_018340805.1 Microvelia longipes
CGGGACTAGGAGCCCAAAATATAAAAATCAGATTTTTTCCACTCAAAAATAAAGCATAACTATTAACATTAGAAAGCATTTGCCAAAAATAAAAAAAAATCCTTATTATCTTATCTGACTTAAGAACACAAATCATGTATTGCATTTTCAATTTAAAAACAATCAAGGTTACTATTTTCTCTAAATCTAGCAACATTAGTGACTATAAATACCTTTAAAAGAGGTTAAGGTGATGAATGATTGTATTCTTAAGCTAAAAATGAGGCATTTTTAATGTTGACAAATGCTTTCAACATTTTTTTTTTTTTATGTTGTCAATGCAAAATCTAAAATTATGAGTTAAAATGTCTAATTTATATTCTTTGAACACTTACTCTCGCCAAAATAGCGGACTTGGAAAAAATATGCAGAGAGAAAATTTTTCTATTTATCCCTAGGACCCAAATTTCCCAATAAAAGTATACCTCTAATTTACTTTTTCATTTTTTTTCGAAATCTGGTGTAGCATGGGATACCCGAAGTTATTTACACTACCGAGCTATTACAGTACATCTTTTAGGTTTTATGACCTATTTGTTTAATATTTATAAATACCAACAAAATAATTGACATACTTAATAAAAAAGAACAAAAAAGTAAATAAATTAAAAATTAAAGAAAACAATTGAAAAATTTGATCACATATTTTTAAAATATTCTAACCTCACTCGGTTCTTTTTAACATACTTTCCCACTTCCTAGTTTAGCGACTATTACACCTTCCGGGATTTTCATGTCAACTGATTCCTCAAGATTTCCGGCAAGATATGCAGTTTGAATGTGCATTATACCGATTCCTAAACCGTATTGATTAGCATACGCAAGAAGTATTCTGATAGTTTTCCATCCTAATAGTAAAAAATTTCTTTTCGAGAAAAACCTTTCCCAACTAACCTTTCTTTGCATTTGGCGATGTTTTCTTATAAATCCCTATTTACCCGAAATCTAGAATCTCTTGTTGTTCTAACATTTAGTAAAGTACTAAGTACCAAGTACAATTATCTTTAAGGGGATTTAACTCACTCAACTGTCTTTAGACACAGCTCCTTCTTCTTATTATATTTAAGTCTGTTAAATTAGACGAAGGTCTTTAACGTAGTTCTCAGCGGAAAATACATATTTTAAAGCAAACAAGTTCAGTTTATTTCTTCAGCTTCTCGATATCATTGCATCCAGAGAGGGTTCCATGCAACAGATCGAATAAAAGTTGCTCTCTTAAATATTGACGCCTCGACAGATAATCGGAAACGGGTGCGGTAAGGAGAGCCTAGCTGGGCCATAGAGCTTCTCGGGACGTAGCTAGACTTACTGCATAGCTCATTCAATCACAGATATAAAACATCAACATCGCTAGCAATAAGTATGGCCTATTTCATTATTATTTTAGTTAAGGTGGGCCGGTCCTGGAGGTACTGCAATACCAGGTCGACCCGCGGCAGAGGTGGAGCAAGCCCCTAGCACTCCGCCATGGTCCAAAAATCAGTTTAATATTCTGGTCCCTCGATGAGGGACGTATCAGATATTAAGCTGATAAGAACAGATACTACACTTTGATCTTAGCCAAAAGGCCGAGAAGCGATACCGAATCAGAGTTCCTAAATCATACCATAGGCAATAAACAAGTAAAAGAAGATCGGGAAGCATCAAAAAATAAAATACTAACACAGCCTTTCCGAAGTAAAACCATCGTGTTTCTCTTCATTATTTGATTCTGATTAAGCTTAAGTATTTAAATAAATAAATATAGAACTTATCTTTATTAATTATTTATAAATTAATTTATTAAACTTAAAGAATCCTGCATTTCGAGAATTTGAAAAACCGACATAATTTTTACACTAATAAGGTAGACATAACTCTGAAATTTTACATACTTGACAAAAAAATTAATAAGTTGACTTTGTATTTTTTTGTAAAAATATAATTAATTAATGAGCAATTACTAATTATGAAATGTAAAAGAAGACTAAGCTTTCAAACTCCTCTACTAGATGTCAGTAGTGTATAACATCTAAGACTTGTATAAAAGTAGACAAATATTACGAGGGTAAGAGTGAATAAGAGCGATAAAAAACCAGTCGTACGGATGAGGTTCGAAATGAGGGAGCTCTGTCTACCCTCATAACAGCTTACCCCATGCAAACATCTATCCTATTCTTAAGCACAAAAATTATCTTAAATTCGATGAAGCATATGTTTAGAAGTTTATACGCTTACTTATTATAGAAAAGGGAAATAAAATTATGAACTTAAGAAAAAAACAAACCTGTAATAAAAAAGCATACGTAAACAAAACGCAAATACATACTTTACAAACATGCACATATGATATACACGGAATAGTATGAGACAGATATCATACTCTACAGAAATAATCTAAATTTGTTTTGCTTACATAGGGCAATTCTATTGGCTACTAGATAATATAGCCTCTTAATAAACAAACGAAGGTAAAATGATATTTTTTATTCTTATTTCAACAAGGATTACCAGTAACTAATTCTAAGAACCTTAATGTACCAGTACTTAACATTAACATTCAAAGAAAAAAAATAAGATAATAAAAATAATAAAAATAAAGATAATAAAAAATAAGTGCAATAAAATGAAAGCAAAAGAAGTGCCAACGTCACGTGGTGTTCCCAGGCGGTCACCCATCCAAGTACTGATCACGCCCGATGCTGCTTAACTTCGGTGATCGGACGAGAACCGGTGTATTCAGCATGGTATGGACGTTGCCGAAATTAATAATTTACAATAACACTCGTAAGATACAAAATATATTACAACATTAAAAATATACATTTTCTTTGGCAACTTACTTACTTCACCCGGCTAAAAGTGGGATTTAGCCGGTTCGCTTGAACTGGCATCAAGAACCAAGGTGGGTTTCCCGAACCGGCTAACTTAACTGAGTTTTATAAAAATTATAAAAAAATATATGATATAAAAAAATAGTATTATAAAAAGACAAAAAAAAAAGAAAACGACATTACTAATAATGATATTGATTAAGTTTTTTATTCTAATATTTTGATAAGGTCTTAAATATGGAATTTTGAATTGATTTACAACCCAATCTCCTTTTGTAAAACCAACCTAGAAACATGTCTTTTATCTAAATAATCTTATTAATGATTTGTATTCCTTATTAGGAACAATAACAAGCTTCAAGCTACCCCCTCTTAGAGGGGTTGCAGATAAAAAGTTCAGGTCAGCCATACAGCACTGACCACGCTCAATGCTACTTAAGTTTAATGACCCAACAAAAATCAGAGATATACTTGTCGTATTGAAAAGAAACTTAGTGTACTTATTTAATAAGTAAAGATTAGATAAGTAAAGATTATACACTTGTACTAAATTTCAACTCGATTGAATCCTATTCTGATCTTTAACAATTTTTTAAAAAACGTTCACAAATCATTTAATAAAAATGTAACTGATGTTGATAATGCGATGAAACTTGTCACATATGATATTCTAGTACATGGCTACATACATGCCAAATCTCAATCTGTTGCATAATTTTTCCGCGTTTTAATTTTTTTTGAAATTTTCGCTGAGTCATTATTTCGGGTTAATGAAGTCATAAAAAAATATTTTCCGAATAGCATAACAACAGCAGTAGACTGATTTTTGTTTCTCTTTAGCATTAATACACTGGCATTAATAACAGACACACACACACAGACAAAATAAATAAAAGGAGGCATTTAAATCACTTGAAACGGATAATTCCGGCTTCATCCCAGTTTAGGATTTTTTTGCAAACACAATATTTTTCCTATATACCTACGGTATAAATAAGTAAAAAGTAATAAGTAAACACTTTTCTACCAATGGTCATAGGAAATGTGTTGATGAATCTAATAGTAAAGATAGAGGACCATAAGGCAAATTAATAAACAAAATTAATTCTGATAAAAGTACTACAATTAGTAAATGTTTTAATATAGTTTAGCAAAAAGAATCCGCTCATTTCCTGACTTAAAAAATTAAATTGAGTTGCATACGAAAAACGTTGTTCATTTAAGTCCAAGTTTATAACCTTATATGAATTGTGTAACTAATTTTTTATTCAGGATTTAAGATGTATAATTTTTGTTTAAGATGTATTTACTTTGTATATAATTAAATAAATTTTAAAATATCATTGAACAAAATTTAAAGTTAAATTTAGTAATGATGAAGCATAGCTTTTTGATAACAAATTAACAAATAACGAATTTAATAAACAAATACGTTTTGATAATTTTTTATTACCCAACAATTTTTTGGATTTAGTAGAATTAGAACAGTAATCGTTTAATTATTAATTATACGTTGATGTACTTGTTTCGAGTTTAAACAAAAACGGATTTTCTGAGAAATATGTTACCAAACAAAACCTATCAAATTTTGTTCAGCTAGAGCGAGCGTAATGCTTGGTAAGAACTCAAGAGTAGCATCTAAAGTTTTATCGAAGTTTCCAAATGTTATAGTTTGGCACTATGTTATTGTTAATAACATCAACTTAAATTCTATTGGTACTGGAAGATTCGATCCCAACAAAAACACTCCATGACAAAATGCAGCCAAGTCTTGCGTAAAAAGTTATGATATCGTAGTTTACGCCAAGTCTATTCATTCGCTGTTTTCATAAATCTTGTGTTTATTTTATGTTTATTTAAAATCCGCAACGTGTGCGCTCAAAAGCCTTACAAAATTTAACAGTAAAGAAATTTCTAACAAGGCAAGAACGCTGAATTAAAATTAATTAATCATGAATTACTTCCTCAAATTAATATTGAAGTATTTTTTAAATAAGAATTACCTCTTTATTTATTTTATGTCTAATTTGATTATTTAGCGTTCTTGCCAAGTCAGAAATTTCTTTACTTTAAAATTTTGTAAGGCTTTTGAGCGCATAACTAAAAATTAGTCATCATCAGAGTTTATCAAGTGTTAAACTCTGATGATGACTAATTTTTAGTAGAAAGCTTAGTTAATAATTATATATTAAAAAATATAGGACTTTTGTGTAATTAATCTGTTTTTATTTAATTATTATAATGACTTATGTGCTTTTTCCCGCCGACCCTAAAAATAAAATAGAAACAAAAGAAGGGCCAACGTCACGTGGTGTTCCCAGGCGGTCACCCATCCAAGTACTGACCACGCCCGATGCTGTTTAACTTCGGTGATCGGACGAGAACCGGTGTATTCAGCATGGTATGGACGTTGCCGAAAAAAAGTTTATACTATAAGATTCATAAGATACAAAATATACATCATCATCACACATGTGCGCATACATATTATATTTCAAAAAATTATATGAAAGATTTGTTTTGTTATACGGAAATAAGCGATATCAGGGTTAAAAGAGTATTTTCTTGTTATTTTTACAAAATAATAACAAGCGAGCCCAATATAATACAAAATGAAGTTACAAAATACAAATTTATATAAAATATATGATATAATATAATATATATATATATATATATATATATATATATATATATATATATATATATATATATATATATATATATATATATATATATATATATATATATATATATATATATATATATATATATATATATATATATATATACATATATATACATATATATATATATATATATATATATATATATATATATATATATATATATATATATATATATAATATGATCATATCATATATTTTATATGAATTTGTATTTTGTAACTTCATTTTGTATTATATTGGGCTCGCTTGTTATTATTTGTAAAAATAACAAGAAAATACTCTTTTAACCCTGATATCGCTTATTTCCGTATAACAAAACATATATATATATATAATATATATATATATATATATATAAACATATATATATATATATATATTATATATATATATATATATATATATATAATATATATTATAATAATATCTACCGATAGCTTTGTGGCTCATCAGAGAAAACCCCTGCAGAAAAAATGTAGAATGTCGCAATGCACCCACCACCCAGGGGGGTATAGTGCTCTATCTTGGGAGGGGTAATCGTATATTAAATGTATGTTTATGGGGGGGGGGCCGAACGATTTAACAGTATACATGTTAACTTAGAGTGCACCATTTTACCAAGCAATTTGTATTATATGTGCCTGTTCTTTTTAATGAATGATTATAATTTGACCCTAATTAAAAAAAAATGTTAGAAATGATATAACATTTTCACACCAGAAGAGTGTGTTTACCGACTATATTTTAGTTTACAGATTTTTTTACCACAGTTTTTTTTAATTTTTGGGTTACTTACAGTGGTATCAGTAACTTTGAATCACTTTGATTCGATTCAGCGTCGATAAAATACTTTTTATTGGCAAACAATTTTAATCTTTAATTTCAACAGTTTTTTTGAAAATTTACATCCTCAGCAAACTGGGATAATGACGTAATTTTGAACCTTCAGACGTAAGTTAATAAATTTTATTTATGAACTTATTTTTTAGGCATTTCTTTTTGCTGTTGTAGTTAATTTTGGGTGTCTTATGCAACAACAAAATTTGCGGAAAAAAGGAAAAAATAAATAGGAAGAAATGCTTTTATTGAACTTTAAAAGTTCTAGGAATGAAAACAACAACAAATTGTGCCTCCTAAAGTTTTGTCTCACACCACTATATGGGCGGGACTAGGTGTCCAAAATATAAAAATCAGATTTTTTCCTCTTAAAAATGAAGCATAACTATTAACATTAGAAAGCATTTGCCAAAAATAAAAAAAAATCCTTATTAGCTTATCTGACTTATGAACACAAATCATGTATTACATTTTCAATTTAAAAAAGATCAAGGTTACTATTTTCTCTAAATATAGCAACATTAGTGACTATAAATACCTTTAAAAGAGGTTAAGGTGATGAATGATTGTATTCTTAAGCTAAAAATGAGGCATTTTTAATGTTGACAAATGCTTTCAACATTTTTTTTGATGTTGTCAATGCAAAATCTAAAATTATGAGTTAAAATATCTAATTTATATTCTATGAACACTTACTCTCGCCAAAATAGCGGACTTGGAAAAAATATGCAGAGAGAAAATTTTTCTATTTATCCCTAGGACCCAAATTTCCCAATAAAAGTATACCTCTAATTTACTTTTTTATTTTTTTTCGAAATCTGGTGTAGCATGGGATACCCGAAGTTATTTACACTACCGAGCTATTACAGTACATCTTTTAGGTTTTATGACCTAATAAGATGTAATTAATTTGTTTTTATTTAATTATTATAATGACTTATGTGCTTTTTCCCGCCGACCCTAAAAATAAAATAGAAACAAAAGAAGTGCCAACGTCACGTGGTGTTCCCAGGCGGTCACCCATCCAAGTACTGACCACGCCCGATGCTGCTTAACTTCGGTGATCGGACGAGAACCGGTGTATTCAGCATGGTATGGACGTTGCCGGAAACAGGTCTATACTATAGGATTCATAAGATACAAAATATACATCGTCACACATATGCGCATAAATATTATATTTCAAAAAATTATATGAACGATTTGTTTTGTTTTACGGAAATAAGCGATATCAGGGTTAAAAGAGTATTTTCTTGTTATTTTTACAAAATAATAACAAGCAAGCCCAATATAATTCAAAATGAAGTTACAAAATACAAATTCATATAAAGTATATGATATGATCATTATTTATATATATATATATATATAATATATATATATAATATATATATATATATATATATATATATATATATATATATATATATATATATTAT
This sequence comes from Microvelia longipes, assembly GCA_018340805.1. Classification (NCBI taxonomy): domain Eukaryota; kingdom Metazoa; phylum Arthropoda; class Insecta; order Hemiptera; family Veliidae; genus Microvelia; species Microvelia longipes. The sequence continues at coordinate 18,350,310 of JACMZG010001911.1, forward strand.
ATTTATATAATAATACCTACCGTTTAGAGCTTAGTGGCTCATCAGAGAAAACCCCTGAAGGAAAAATTTAGAAGGTCGCAGTGGCTGTATAATGCCCTATCGTATATTAAATGTATGTTTATGGGGGGGGGGCCGAAAGATTTAACAGTATACATGTTAACTTAGAGTGCACCTTTTTACCAAGCAATTTGTATTATATGTGCCTGTTCTGTTTAATGAATGATTATAATTTGACCCTAAATAAAAAAATAATTCTGGCGCGGTGGTCCGCATGTCGGGCGAATTTCCTTTGGATACGTGTTTCCGTGCTTTTTACATTATATAAGTTTACAACTACTAAATAAATAATTCCGGCGCGGTGGTCCGCTGTCGGGCGAATTTAATTTAGAATGCGTGTTTCCGTGCTAAACAACCCATTTCTTGCTTATGCAAGAACCATGCCCATTGCGTGGTTCCGGTTCATGCTTTAAAACCTAAGCAGTTACTCAATTGTCAAGCACTGCTCGTAACTCATTTTGTCTGTATTTTTCAAAGGAAATGCGCTAAAACCTTAAAAGATAACTAACTAAGCTTAAAGATAAATAACTAAGCTTTAAACTAGTGCAAATAATATTGCGTACTTCTAATTTTAGAGGCATAGTTTTGTACAACAACTGGATGATTATGCGCATTTCCTTTGGAAAATACAGACAAAATGAGTTAAGCAAGAAATGGGTTGTTTAGCACGGAAACACGCATTCTAAATGAAATTCGCCCGACAACGGACCACCACGCCGGAATTATTTATTTAGTAGTTGTAAACTTATATGATGTGAGAAACTATAAAAATTATCATTCCAACCAGGATTGCTGTTAAGCACGGAAACACGCATCCAAAGGAAATTCGCCCGACATGCGGACCACCGCGCCAGAATTTTTTATTTTTTTGCGAAATCTGGTGTAGCATGGGGCACCCGAAGTTAATTACACTACCGAGCTCTTACAGTACATCTTTTAGGTTTTATGACCTATTTGTTTCATATTTATAAATAACAACACAATAATTGACATACTTAATAAAAAAGAAGAAAGAAAATTAAATAAATTAAAAATTAAGGAGTTCGACAAATGGCGGCGGAAGTGCAACACGTTTAAAAATTTGCTTGTATATTTCTTTTAATTTATTTAGTAAAAAGTGCATAGATTTTATAAAAATTTGTTTTAACAGACACGAATTAAAGAGGTGCATATTGTGCAATAGTTAGTTAGTGAAAAGTGAATCGAAATTAATAAATATTCTGAAAACAAATTCAGTAAAAATTACATCAAAAAGGCGTAAAATATCGTAAAAGGTAAGGGGGCGTACCTCTCACATCTTACTATTGTTACTATTTCAATTTATATGAATGAATATCACTGTACTTATGAATGAAATCCCTACTCTAACTCTTAGTTTTCACAAATCTGCAGGTTGTCCTTGAAATTAATTAATTACAGAGGGCGACACTTTACAGAGTCGACGGACAAGATTTTGAATTTGGCGGCTGGAAGCTTGCGAAAATTAAGCTATACAATTAAAATAGCGCGCCGTTAGGACTAAAGAGCGACTAATGATAGAAAGCTTTAACTCTGATACCCCTTCCAAGAGACCCCGATCTCACATAGATAACTCGCCAACTAACAAAAACAAATCGCCTCCACGCAAAAAAACTATCATGGACAAGGACGAATTTAAAAAAATGTTGGAGGAATATCTAAAACCCTTAGCCAAAACTACTGATTTAGAAATAATTAAAAATAAAATAGATGATATAGTGGTTGATAATAAAAAGATAAAAGATGATATCTCTCATCTAAGAAAGGAAATAGAGTCACTTAAAGAAGAAAACAAAGTACTGAAGGAAAATTTTAATGAGCTACAAAATAAAAATGATTCTATGGAAAACCGGGGTAGGAGAAATAATCTAAATTTCTGGGTATTAATAAGGAAGGAGTAACAAACTACGTAGAATTGATCAGCGATTTTTGTAAAAATACTCTACAGATTAATCAAGTTTTGTGGATCAATAGAGCGCACCCAGATGGCCCCTACAATAATACTAGCGTGCCTATAAAGGCCCACTTCCCACGTGATAGTGATCTGGATTTGATCCTATCAAAATGTTATATATTAGCCGGTACCAAATATAGTGTTCAGAGAGACTATTCGAATATTATGCGAGATAAAAGGACTCGATTATTTGCTATAAGAAAGGAATTATTAGCTAAAAACGAAGGAATCAAAGTCAAAATAATCTTGGACCGAATATTAATTAATAAAGATAGATATTACATTAATAACGAATACAAACTATTATTTAAAAACGAATGCGCTATAGATATGATTCGAGAAAAATATAAAGTGGATGCCTTAGAGATAATAGAGCAGGTGAATGAAAAAATGCAAGAAAAGGCTAAACAGAGAAGGAAAAACAATAAAGACTGATATAAGGTGAGAACTCGGAGGAAGAAAGAATATTATAACTTGGGATGTTTTTGGAACTGCAATGGATTCGGAAATTTTATGGAACACAACATGGATTTTATAAATTATCATATAGTTTGTTTAAGCGAAACATGGAAAACTGAAAATATTAAACTGACCGGAGCCTGGGAAAATCACAACATTGTTTGCTCGCTGGCAATAAGAGATAAAACAAGAGGGCGCGCTAGCGGAGGTTTAGCCATCATTTCAGCTCCATCAATTAAATATACCACCATAGAAAAAACTGAGTATTGGATTTTTGGCAAATACTATTTAGACAATTTTAGTCTTATTATTGGTCTAGTGTATTTTAAACCTAATTTAGAATTAGAATTTATTTATGAATTTTTCATGACATCTATAAATTCAATAGCCAGTCAGTATGAATACGATGCTTTCGTAATTGGTGGAGACTGGAATGCAAGAGTGGGCCAGTTGAATAGCGAACTCCCAGACATGGAGCAGTTAGGCTATTTATACAAAGATAGGCTACATTTGGATGATAAAACAGATAGGAGAGGGAGAGAAATGTCTCAATTATTAGAAGATGAAGGATTCATTTTACTTAATGGCAGAACAATGTCAGATAGACCAGGTAGCTTTACTTGCATTAAACAACAAGGATCAAGCACAGTAGACCTAATATGGTGTAAGCTATCTGGACTATCTTACATTAAAGATATGAAAACAAAAGACTTTTCATATGGCTCAGATCATCTACCCCTCTCTCTTGAACTGGATTTGGTGGATCAGTCTCGTATACCTGTTACTTATAATGTATCACCACAAATTCAAATAGAAAAACTTACGTGGGATAAAGACAGGACTGTACAATATATTGAAAGCTTAGACCAGGTATACGAGAGTGGACCGCCAAATGTAGTGGATTTATCAACAAATGATATTAATACTTACATTGTAGAGTCAATAAAACAAACCGCCGAAAGCTTGGATATGAAAAAAATAATTAATATAAAACCAACCACTGGCACTATTCACGGTACTAAATCACCAGATAAACCATGGTTCGATAGCACTTGTAAACAAATGAGAAATGATGCTAAGAAAGCTGCTAAATTATGTAAAAAAGAACATTTTAAAGAACCGTTCAAGTCGGCGTCATTAAGTAAATCAAGAGAGTATAAAAAATGCTTAAATCAAAAGAAAAAAGCATATAAATCCGAAATAATCTTAAAACTAACACAAGTTAAAAATAGTAAAACGTTTTGGACAACTATAAATAAATTTAAACCGAAACATAAATCCGTTGATACATCAATAACAATAAAAGAATGTGAAGATTTCTATCGTGACCTTTACAGTAAACAACAACAAACCGATAACCCTTTATTTAATAATAATAGCACTGTAAGGATTAATGACCCTGATTTAGATAAGCCTATTACGGAAGATGAAGTTATTTTCTCCATAAATAAATCAAATCCCAATTCTGCACCAGGTACCGACTCCATCACAAACCCTTTCTATAAAAACTTACCTAAGTCCTGGCTTAACTTATTAGTGGAATTTTTTCAATAAATTTTAGAGACTGGGGAAACACCGGACAATTGGTCTGAAGCAATAACCTCTCTTTTATATAAAAAAGGTGACAAAATGATCTGAACAATTACAGAGGTATTTCCTTAACCAATTGTCTAGGGAAAATTTTTACGAATATTTTGAACGAGCGATTAAGGGTTTGGTCCGAAAATAAGAAAATAATACCTGATATGCAGAATGGTTTTAGGAAAGCGAGAAGTGCGGTAGATAACATTTTTATTTTAAATGCCATCATTCAAAACCATATTCGTCTTCCACGTAGAATAGTCAAAATAGCCTTCGTGGACTTTAAAAAGGCGTTTGATAGCTTACTGCATACTAGATTATTTCAAAAACTAAAAGAACTTAAATTAAGTCAAAAAATATTAAATATAATCTTGAATCTATACTGTAAAGCTAAAACTAGGATCAAGTTAAATAACCAATTAACTGGTGAAATCCAGGTTCTTCAAGGGCTTTTGCAGGGTGAAATATTATCACCACTGATTTTTAATTTATTCATCGCCGACATTGAACAGTTTTTTAAAAATAAAGGATTTGAAGGCTTAAATTTGGACGGAACTACACGTGTTTATCTTTTGGCTTATGCAGACGATTTGACTATAATCACAGATTCCATAATTAAATAAAATCGAGCACTAAAATACTACACGAATACTGTCTACAAAACGGACTTGAAGTTAACACTGACAAAAAAAATCATGACTTTTACTAAAGGAGGTAAACACCAAAATGCAGTAAGTTACTATAACGGACATATACTCGAGGAGGTAAGTAAATTTAATTACCTAGGGGTATGGTTTAGTAGAAAAGGTCTTTTTGAAGAAGCTACGAAACAGGCTGTTAGTAAAGACGGTCTGCCGCAGGAGTGGTTAGAGAGACACTAGCCAGAGCCAATAATAATTCTTTTCAAGCTGCTAAACAAGTTTATACTGCTAGTGTGCTCAACACTTTGCTTTACGCATCACCTGTTTGGTCGCTTCGTTATCTTGAGAAATTAGAAATTGCGCAAAATTATTTTTTTAAAAACTATTTTTCATTACTTAAAAACACACCTCACTACATAGTCAGACAGGAATTCAACTTAGTACATGTCTCAGTTAGAATTCTTCAACAGACTCTACATTATATCAATAACATTCATAACATGGAGGATAATAGTTTGGTGAAAATTGGTTTTAAACGCTTACTCTTCTTGGACTCTACGCCTAGCAATAATATAAAATACAATTGGATTACGCAAGTGAAGCAAGTCCTTAAAGAGGTAGAGTTTGAAACTGATTTTGTTTTTGTTTCCACATTTGATAAACAAAAAATTAATCAAATTATCGACCATTATGCACAGAAACTTAAAACATATGACATTATAGAATTGAGCAATCATCCTATAGTAACCTATATACAGTGCTAAATAGTTGTCACCATGACGATGAAAATTATCTAAATCAACACCTTACATTTGCTCAACAAAAAATGCTTGCCCAGGTCCGTACCAGTGGTTGGAATTGTATTAAAATTTCTAATAAGGGAATAATGTATAAAATAGATACCCGGCAAAACTGCATGGTGTGTAACATGCATGAGATGGAAACTTTGGGACATATCATGCTAAGATGTCCACTTTATAAAGTTAATAGGGAAGCTTTTTTGCCATTACATCTGGTATCACCAGAATGGTCTGAAAATACAAACATAGCGTCAATCATCAAAATCAACAACAAAAATGAGGCAAAAAAACTGTACTATTACTTTATAAACCTACTAAAACTTAGATCCTTTCATCTTAATGAGTAATACAATGTCCTATTTTTAATAGATAATTTATCGCTATTTTATCAATTATTTCTTGACTTCCTAAAAACTGTTCTCTTATTTTTATGATTTACTATCATTTATCATTTTTATTATTAAAAATAAGTGATTTTTTTTCCTTAAAATAAATATTCTTAAATTAATATAGAGCATCTGTTATAATTTTATGTTATTATTTAGTAATAATTGTAATAATGTACGTCTAACTCTATTTGTATGAGTATTGTACTTATAGACAAATATATTATATTCTATTCTATTCTATTCTAATAAATTAAAAATTAAAGAAAACAATCGGAAATATGATCACAAATTTTTAAAATATAATAACCCCACTCGGTTCTTTTTAACATTCTTTCCCACTTCCAAGTTTAGCGACATCTAGACCTTCCGGGATTTTCATGTAAACTGATTCCTCAAGATTTCCGGCAAGATATGCAGTTTGAATGTGCATGTGTGTGTGTGATTCCTAAACCGTATTGATTAGCATACGCAAGAAGTATTCTGATAGTTTTCTATCCTAATAGTAAAAAATTTCTTTTCGAGAAAAACCTTTCCCAACTAACCATTCTTTGCATTTGGCGATGTTTTCTTATAAATCCCTATTTACCCGAAAATCTAGAATCTCTTGTTGTTCTAAATTTAGTAAATACTAAGTACCAAGTACAATTAATCTTTAAGGGGATTATTAAACTCACTCAACTGTCTTTAGACACAGTCCTTCTTTTTATATATTTAGTCTGTTAAATTAGACGAAGGTCTTTAACGTAGTTTCAGCGGAAAATACATATTTTAAAGCAAACAAGTTCAGTTTATTTCTTCAGCTTCTCGATATCATTGCATCCAGAGAGGGTTCCATGCAACAGATCGAATAAAAGTTGCTCTCTTAAATATTGACGCCTCGACAGATAATCGAACGGGTGCGGTAAGGAGAGCCTAGCTGGCCATAGAGCTTCTCGGGACGTAGCTAGACTTACTGCATAGCTCATTCAATCACAGATATAAAACATCAACATCGCTAGCAATAAGTATGGCTATTTTCATTATTATTTTAGTTAAGGTGGGCCGGTCCTGGAGGTACTGCAATACCAGGTCGACCCGGCAGAGGTGGAGCAAGCCCCTAGCACTCCGCCATGGTCCAAAAATCAGTTTAATATTCTGGTCCCTCGATGAGGGACGTATCAGATATTAAGCTGATAAGAACAGATACTACACTTTGATCTTAGCCAAAAGGCCGAGAAGCGATACCGAATCAGAGTTCCTAAATCATACCATAGGCAATAAACAAGTAAAAGAAGATCGGGAAGCATCAAAAAATAAAATACTAACACAGCCTTTCCGAAGTAAAACCATCGTGTTTCTCTTCATTAATTTGATTCTGATTAAGCTTAGTATTTAAATAAATAAATATAGAACTTATCTTTATTAATTATTTATAAATTAATTTATTAAACTTAAAGAATCCTGCATTTCGAGAATTTGAAAAACCGACATAATTTTTACAGTAATAAGGTAGACATAACTCTGAAATTTTTACATACTTGACAAAAAATTAATAAGTTGACTTTGTATTTTTTTGTAAAAATATAATTAATTAATGAGCAATTACTAATTATGAAATGTAAAGAAGACTAAGCTTTCAAACTCCTCTACTAGATGTCAGTAGTGTAATAACATCTAAGACTTGTAAAAAGTAGACAAATATTACGAGGGTAAGAGTGAATAAGAGCGATAAAAAACCAGTCGTACGGATGAGGTTCGAAATGAGGGAGCTCTGTCTACCCTCATAACAGCTTACCCCATGCAAACATCTATCCTATTCTTAAGCACAAAAATTATCTTAAATTCGATGAAGCATATGTTTAGAAGTTTATACGCTTACTTATTATAGAAAAGGGAAATAAAATTATGAACTTAAGAAAAAAACAAACCTGTAATAAAAAAGCATACGTAAACAAAACGCAAATACATACTTTACAAACATGCACATATGATATACACGGAATAGTATGAGACAGATATCATACTCTACAGAAATAATCTAAATTTGTTTTGCTTACATAGGGCAATTCTATTGGATACTAGATAATATAGCCTCTTAATAAACAAATGAAGGTAAAATGATATTTTTTATTCTTATTTCAACAAGGATTACCAGTAACTTATTCTAAGAACCTTAATGTACCAGTACTTAACATTAACATTCCAAGAAAAAAATAAGTGCAATAAAATAAAAACAAAAGAAGTGCCAACGTCACGTGGTGTTCCCAGGCGGTCACCCATCCAAGTACTGACCACGCCCGATGCTGCTTAACTTCGGTGATCGGACGAGAACCGGTGTATTCAGCATGGTATGGACGTTGCCGAAAAGAGGTCTATACTATAAGATTCATAAGATACAAAATATACATCGTTACACATATGCGCATAAATATTATATTTCTAAACATTATATGAACGATTTGTTTTGTTTTACGGAAATAAGAGGGTTTTTGGGTAGGCTAACTACGCAATACAGTTGTGTATTGCCTATATTGCCGCTGCACCACGGAGCCCACATTGCAGGGGACGTTGCCGAAAAAACTAGTTCACATTAACACTCGTAAGATATAAAATATATTAAACATTAAAAATGTAGATTCCCTTTGGCAACTTACTTACTTCAGTGATGGGATTTAGCCGGTTCGCATGAACTGGCATCGAGAACCAAGATGGGTTTCCCGAACCGGCTAACTTAATGGAAAACATTTTTTAATGGATCTAACATTAATGATAGACATTTTGGATGAAACATCTATTTTGATGGCGTGTATTGTGTATTAAACACGCAACAGCAAACCGGTTGCAAAACAATTTGAATCCCATTACTGATTATACTTTCACGAACTTTTTTATTTTTTAATGATATAAAGCTTTTACAAAATAACATAATTATTGGTGATATTAACATAGATATGTAAATAACAATAATAATAGTTCCAACTCTGGAACGTACTTGGATGGGTACGTTCCAGAGTTACTCCCAAAAGTACTTTGGGAGTACTTGGATGGGTACTTACCCATCCAAGTACTCTGGAATGTTTAGCAGGGCATAACTATATAGTAAGAGGCTATCTCTACTCCTACTAGAGTCAATCACCAAATCTATCACTACTATAGATCAGGACTATAGATCATATATTTATAAAATAATAGTTATATATATATATATATAGTATATATATATATATATATATATATATATATATATATATATATATATATCTTAGATATACTTCTAACTCTAATAGCAAATAGTTTAGCAAAACGAACAGCCCTTTCGCTGACTTGGAATGAAATTTAGTGGCATAAGAACTTAAGAAAACACACACATGTAATAAAAAACATACGTAAACAAAACGCAAACACATAGCTGACAGACACATATGGAACCCGAAATCCTAGCAACGAAGAATAACTAAAACAGATTAATTTTTTAAACGAAATCAAATTTTTAATTTTTTTTTTTATACGATTAAAGTATTTCTCAGACCTTACATAACCAAACGTAAAAAACACTTAAGTAAAATCTATCTTTAAATAAGATAAAGGCGTAAAAATACAATATGACTAAATCCTAATTTTTTATCAATTTGATAAAATAATAATAAATTATTATTATAATTTTATAAAAAAAAATTTTTTGTGGAATTATAAAAAATAAATAAAAACAGATTATTAACACATAAATTATATATTTTTTAATATATAAAAAAAATTAAGACTAAATTTTACATTAGTGGAGAGACTGTAGTTTTTTATATTTAATCATTTACTCCACAGTTTCAGCGTTTTATTGATTTTAATTACATAATTATTAACTAAGCTTCCAACTAAAAATTAGTCATCATCAGAGTTTAACAATTGTTAAAACTCTGATAATGACTCATTTTTAGTCGAAAACTTAGTTAATAATTATATATTAAAAAATTATAGGACTTTTGTGTAATTAATCTGTTTTTATTTAATTATTAAAATGACTTATGTGCTTTTTCCCGCCGTCCCTAGAAAAAAAAAGTAATAAAAAATAAAAACAAAAAGAATGCCAACGTCACGGTGGTGTTCCCAGGCGGTCACCCATCCAAGTACTGACCACGCCCGATGCTGCTTAACTTCGGTGATCGGACGAGAACCGGTGTATTCAGCATGGTATGGACGTTGCCGAAAAGAAATCTATACTATAAGATTCATAGATACAAAATATAAATCATCATATGCGCATAAATATTATATTTCTAAACATTATATGAACGATACGGAAATGAGCGATATCAGTGTTGACAGAGTATTTTCTTGCTATTTTTACAAAATACTAACAGGCAAGCCCAATATAATTCAAAATGAACAAATGTTACACAATGCACAATAATGATTAACAATTATAAATAATAAGAAACTTCATTAAAAAAAAAAAAAAAAAAATATATATATATATATATATATATTATATAATATATATATATATATATATAATATATATAAATATATATATATATTATATTAATTATTAAAGCCGTATAGTTTAGTAAGAGCATTATTAAAAATTTAGTGAGATCAATCATTTACGTAACACATTAAGTTAAAAATGAGTGCAATGAGACAAGTACCTATATCTATATATCTATGGTTTTCGTTGGCTCATAAAAGTTAAGCAGCATCGAGCGTGGTCAGTGCCTGGGATGGGTGATAACGAGGAATGAAATTAATAATACAATATTTATAACAATTATAAATATTTATAAATATAAAATAATAATATATCCGTTATTTTATGTAAAGGCTTTTTTTTACCTCTTGTTAGGTCGAAATCGTTCTGCTTTACTTTTAATAAAAATGTAGAGTGAATGTTCTATTGAAAGGAATAAATTTACTATCAGAGGATGAGCGAAGCGAGTCCGAAGACGCGTTGTAATATATATACGGCGAATTGTATATTCTGAGGACGAGCGAAGCGAGTTAGATGTAGGGAGGATACTCGATTTTTATAATTTACAATTTATAAAATATAAATGTATATTTTAAAAATCAATTCATTAGTATTTATTTTGTGAATATAATTTTGTGATGAAAGCCCTCAGTAGCGCTTTGGCAGAGCGAAAGCTCCGTCTTTCTTTTTATCAGATTAAAGATAAAGAAAATACATAAAGATGTAGATAAGATACAGATAAGAAAATATACAGTATGTATAAAATTATAGACTTTAAATGCAAAAAAACAAACAAGAAAAATTCAAATTAAAAAAAAAACAAGAAAATATTATCAGACTTCATATAGATTACTATAAAATAACTAATATATAATATAATAGTTCTTTTATCTAATATTACATTAGATAATTATATTACACATGCGACTATGTTCTTATGGCAGCTGCTGGAATAGGAGAAGAATTAGAGGCAATTGTCAATGAATTTCTTATGAAAAATAAAAATCTGGGCTCAGAAAAATAAGCTAAACTTTAGCCAATCTAAATCACAGTATCTATACATAATAAGAAAAAACAGCAAAAAAAATATTATTTTCAATGGATCAAAAATAGAGGCAGTGTCTTCGTTTACCTTCTTAGGGATAACTCTAACCAGCAACTGGTCTTGGAATCAGTATTAGTCCAAGAGCCAGGCCTAAAAATGTGACAGTAAAATATATCTTCACTTTAATATTTATTGTATATTATTTGTTATAGTACAAGAGCCAGGCCTAAAAATGTGACAGTAAAAATATATCTTCACTTTTATATTTATTGTATATTATTGTTATAGTACAGAGAGCCAGGCCTAAAAATGTGGCAGTAAAAATATATCTTCACTTTTATATTTATTGTATATTATTTGTTATAGTACAAGAGCCAGGCCTAAAAATGTGACAGTAAAAATATATCTTCACTTTTATATTTATTGTATATTATTTGTTATAGTACAAGAGCCAGGCCTAAAAATGTGACAGTAAAAATATATCTTCACTTTTATATTATTGTATTATTTGTTATAACAAATAATAAATAATGAATTACTTTTTCAGGCCAGGATCTTGTACTATAGTACAAGATCCTGGCCTGAAAAAGTGATTCATTTTGTACTTCTTTAAACCAAATTTTTCTGAAAATGTACTTTGAATCATGGAGGAAAAGCATAGTCTGTCTATCCAGAGTGGAGCCTTTCATATGATTGCGCATGATCAAAACTTTATAAAATCGCATTAATTCCAGTTTTCTTGCAATAAGTGGCTCCCTGTAAATCGTGTGCAAAACATAAAGAGAACAAATTTTAAAGCTGATAAATTTCTATAAAACGAATGTTTATTCGTCAATATCGGATAAATATAACTAAAGTTATGACATTTATTAAATGACCAAAAAAATCCACAAAAAGTCAATATTTTTCTAAAGAAATTAGCTGGCTTTGCATAAATTAACCATTTTTTGGTGTTTTTGAAAGAGCCATAACCATTGGTTGTAGTCATCCGATTTTGATGATTAAACACTCGTTTTATATAAAATTGTATCAGCTTTAAAAAATGTTCTCTTCAAGTTTTGCACACGACTAACAGGGAGCCACTTATTGCAATACAACTGGAATGCGCAATCATATGAGTGTCCACACTTCGTCCAGTGGAAATATATTGTGGTTGACAGCACTTATACACTCTATTAAGTATTTCACTGAATACTTCAGGTTTTCACTGAACAGCTGAATGGCTGTATCTACAGACTTGATATTTACTACAAACACAGTAAACAACATTATAAGCCATTCAGCTGTTCAGTGAAAACCTGAAGTATTCAGTGAAATACTTAATAGAGTGTATAAGTGCTGTCAACCACAATATATTTCCACTGGAAGAAGTGTGGATACTCATATAATGTTGCTTACTATGTTTGTACTAAATGTCAAGTCTGTAGGTACAGCCATTCAGCTGTTCAGTGAAATACTTAATAGAGTGTATAAGTGCTGTCAACCACAATATATTTCCACTGAAAGAAGTGTGGATACTCATATAATGTTGCTTACTATGTTTGTACTAAATGTCAAGTCTGTAAGAACAGCCATTCAGCTGTTCAGTGAAATACTTAATAGAGTGTATAAGTGCTGTCAACCACAATATATTTCCACTGGAAGAAGTGTGGATACTCATATAATGTTGCTTACTATGTTTGTACTAAATGTCAAGTCTGTAGGTACAGCCATTCAGCTGTTCAGTGAATACTTAATAGAGTGTATAAGTGCTGTCAACCACAATATATTTATTTCCACTGGACAAAGAGTGGACACTCATATAATGTTGTTTACTATGTTTGTACTAAATGATAAGTCTGTAGAAATAGCCATTTGGCTGTTCAGTAAAATACTTAATTGAGTATATAAGTGTGGTTAACCACAATATATTTCCACTGGATGAAGTGTCGACAGTCTTATAATGTTGTTATCTATGTTTGTACTAAATATCAAGTCTGTAGATACAGCAATTTGGCTTGAGTTATAGTTTTTTAGCCTAGATATGCTCTGTTCTGTAGTTCCTCTGTCCAGTGTTTTAGGCGGTCCCGCTACACTCTTGTCACTAAATTATCATGTTATCAAAATCCCTCTAATTCTAGAAAAATTGAAAAATCTGTAATAACTACATACATTTCACAATAGATTTTTCATGGGTAAAAAACCATTCGAGAATTACTGGTAACAAGAAGTAATAATTTAGTAACAAAAATAATAATTTAAAACATGAAATAACTAAAAAACATCATACACCGGAAACATAAGGAAGATAGATTGCTTAACTTAATAAATAAATAAATAAAAAACCATTTATTATTTTCCAAAAGTTAATACATAGACATGTATGTATGTTTATGGGTTGCCAAAGAAAATTCGCTCGGTATGCGGAACTCCTCGCCAGAATTATAGAGAATCAATGGCGGTGGAAAATGAGACAAAACTTGCATGTCCCGACATGTACAAATTGAATTATTTCCCCAGCACAAACTCATAAATAAAACATATTTTATAACTTGCTATTTATGTAAAATTTACTTACGATATTTAGTGTAATATCTATATCCATCAAATAAAGGTCCTAATGCATCACTACACAACACAAAATAAAAGTACTCTTGGTAAAAAAAACGAAACGAATCGACACAAGAGTGAATAACTTATAACACTTAATAATAGAAACAAATTATTATATTTAAACAAATCATTTATTGAATTGTTTAAATTAATATAGTTCTAAATAAATCAAAAACACATGAAAGCAAAAAAGTTTGCTAAATCTTTCTAAAAATCTTAAAAGAAACACACGTTACACAAACCGAGGCAAATTCCCGCCCGCTACCCGAGGCAGACTGACTTAAGACGCCTTAACTAACCACAGGTCCCTTTGACAAAGCAAAATGGCCGAACTTGAACACATACCTTTTGACTTCATAAGTCAATGTAGGATCTACCTAATAAAATTGTATTGAAAAATTCTCAATACTATTAGTAATGAAAACAAAAAATTATAATAAAATTAATTAAATTAATAACAATATTTGTAAACACTTAATTTTATTTTATATTTCAAGTTAGACTTTATAAAAGAACATATATATATATACATAATATGATTTTATGAATTATGATCGGTAATTTTCGTTGAACATCGGAAACCTTCGGAATCTTTACAAAAAATCCCTTTGATTTTTTTTCCTTTATATGTCAATTATTAATAATAAATCTATTCCATTATAATTAACTAAATAATAAATATAAAATTATTTAGATCAAATTAATTTTAATTTAAATTTTATTTGGTGTTATATTTTTGAAAAGCTAGAATACGTTCTTGAAACCCTACACTTCCTTTTGTTTTTCACAGATGATCTTCCCCTCCTTGGCACTTGTGACGAAGTAGCGTCTACAGTTTGGACTTTGGACTTGCTGTGCACTGTTAGTTGACCAAAGTTAATGAAGGTTTTTTTTTTTTTTATTCATGCGGGGTTAAACTTTTATATTATTTAATTAGTATCTAAATATGCTTCATGATATTATGTTTGTAATGATACATTTGTGCAATAAAAACAAGAGGCCGAAGTTTAGCGCCTCGACGCTACGCGGCATCGGCGACTGCTTCGCGGCCATATGGTTGTTGTCCTATATTAGTTCGACATATTACTAGTTTATATATATATATCACTATATAGTATGCACGACATATATAAGTGGCATGCTTTACCACGATATAACCGAATTTTCAAAGAGATAGTTGTTACGTTGGCAATACCAATGGCGGGAACACAAAAGGTGATCAACAATTTTTTATCATAGGATTAGCATGGGAGCCGATAAAAATTATTCTTTTATTTTTTTATTGCTAGTTAATTTGTGATGAATGAGTAAAAAATTAATGGAATGATCATCGGTGCTACAAAAATTGCCAATATTTCATAGATAAATACTTTGATTATTCCAGGATTTTAAATAGAATCTAATTACTAGAGACTTGGATTTGTCCGATCTAACCCAGAAATAATAAAACCTTAATGGATAATTTAAACAAACATTTTACAAAAAAGAGTGAATTTAGTGAGTTATTAATTGTTTGAGTAAGTAAATAAAATAGGTTAAAATTATTAACTTAAAACACCCTTATGGTGTTTTAAGTTAATAATTTTAGTTAATAACTTGTTATCAATTGATTTAAATACCTGTTACGACAAATTTAAACAATTTAATGCCATAAGAAGGTAATTTTGCAATTAACATAAACTAATTAAACATTAATAGACAATAAATAAAATAAAACACTATATTGTGATATTCACCTTCTTATCACTCAATTTAGATACTTGTGACAACCCATTAAACCCCAATTTTCCTATGAAATAGTAATTTTACTGTGTTCATACACCCTAAAATTAATTCAATTAAATCACTTTGAAATTTAAAATAAGGACTTTAACAATTATCGCCCTTTTGTTATCAATTTCTTATCAGCGAAGATGGCGCTGCTACGGACTTTGAATCACTTGGTGGAATACAAATTTTGCTAGGGGTGGTATCCCCAATTTCAAACACATGTGTGAAAAATTGATGTAGATGAGTATTCTAGGGTTAAATAGAATGTAGATAGTTTTACAAATATATACAAATAAAAACAACATATCTTAAAACACCCAGATCATGGGCATAATTTTATAATGAAAATTTGCTAAAAAGTGTATATTTTAGGTTTAGCTATTTCACCCTACGCTTTTTATATTTGCAGTACCTCCCTACTATATTGTTTTGATCGGACCTAGTAGAAAGGTAAATTGAGCAAAAGAAAAGTTGATTTGGTTCTTGTTACTCTCAATTAAGGGGCAAGAAATAATATTTATATATGGTATAATATTGCCCCAGGAGGTTATATTTTTCCAGGTGTGAAAATGTAAGGATAAGGAGGAGAGGATGCTCATTATATACTCCGACTATCAAGCAGCTTTCAAGTCCAGCATGAGCTGCAACTTAGCCATTCATCTTGCTAGATCCGGATATATGAATTTATAAATTCAAAACAGAACCTTTAACATTATATTGTCAATATAGTTATTGTAATTTAAGAACTTATTACTTCTAACATTATTTTTTATTGTTATTGCCAAAGGGAGTCTATTGAGCATACTTGTGGTTCTCATTACTCCTGCAATCCTAATTACAAATACTACTGGCTGTTTCCTGGACTCTGGTAAAATTAAAACATGTTATTTAAATCTGAAGTTTTTAGGCTGACTTTTGCACAGTTAAATGCAATATATGATCAGGAGTCATGGAATAAACTAGCTAGAATAATAAAAAAAAAGACTAAAAATTTACACTAAAAGAAGACGAAAAATATATAATTGCTGAACCTCTGCCATTTACATCATTTTTCTGCCTCTGCTCCTTTCTTGGTGCAATGGAGGTGACTTCCTTTCACTATCCATGCTGACACATTCATTAGTATTTTTTAAATTAATAGAAGGTATTCAAATATACTGCTAACTATTCCAATAAATAAATTATATTTAATCAGACAAAACAATATAACTCTAATAATAAAAAAGAAATATGTACATTATAAACTCAAATTATAGTTATAAAATATAAATATTTTCCATAAATTATTATGAAATTCTTAAAGCTAAGAAGATATCAGGAATGAAAAATAAAATTACTTTTTTTCCAAGTGATTAGTATTGAAAAAGATTTTTGGTTAACTCAAAGTTAGAAATAATAGAACAAATTTTGTCTAAAAAATTATACGAACCTACATAATTTAGTATGTCTAAAAAATTTGATTGATATTTTATAATAATACTGGAGTAATAAAAAAATGAGATACCAAAGTTAGAGAGATTTGAATTAAACAAGTAATTGTGATTGAATACTGGAATACAGTACTATACACACTTGTTGTAAAGTAGCCAAGAGAACATATTGTCAGTAGCTGATTCTTCTTCAGTTATAATAAGAATGGAATTGGCAGCCACGTAAATCTAGCACTAGCTTAAAAACTTAAAAGTACAATATATCAAATCAATACAGGTAAAAACACATGATATTTCCAATTTTAATATAATTTGGCTGACAGATAGGCGGCACCATAGAAGGAAGAAAAATTCCAGATTTTTGTCTCAGTTGGTGCAGCCAGATATAGTGGTGAATTTTCCAAAAAACTGTTAGTAAAATGTCCACAAAGTTTAATTTTGGTACCGCCATGGGATTGGACACAGTAGTACATAGCGTTTGTCAAGGTATGTCAAAATGTAAAAAAGCCACTTTTTTGCAATTTCTATCAATAATTAGGTGATAAATCTTAACTTTTTTACAGTCTGACATACCTTTATACAGTTTAAGCTCTTTTTAGGATTTTTTAAAAAAATTTGCTTTTTAAGATATTAGCATTTTTATTTTATATATGCTCATAATAAAAATTTGTAACTAATTATTCAAAATAATGAAGAATATATTTGAAAGGGTCAAGTTTAAGATTTCAAACATCACCAAAATAATAATTTTACTCTATACTGCGACTGGTGCCTATCTCTCAGACAAATTAAATCCGTCCAAAAATGTACTTTTTTGTCAAAGAGACTAATACTATTAGAGGGAGTACAGAACCCGATTTACACAGTGATAAGGGGTCTGGAAGTGAGACAGTTTCCATAGTTGCCGTAACTGTACTTACCCCTACTATAGTCTCCCAAGAGAGAGACTAGATACTCCTCCACATCTCTACAACCCCTTTTAAGGCACACACTCTACAAACGATGGACATTTTTCAGTGATGCCACATTAAACTACTTTATTCAACACTAACAATTAAAGAATACATGCAATAGATAATAACTAAAACTTATTTTAAATTTATTTTACTTGATTTAAAACAAAATAGTTGAAAAATAATGTAATATTTTTGTGGTATTGTAATTATTATGAAACAAAAAAAAAAATGACGTCACCAATGTACCGTTACGGCACCTAGCTACCCAAGGAATGATAAGAACTGTTGTATCCTCTCTCTAATAGTATTAGTCTCTTTGTTTTTTGTGTAGATTTGACATGGAATGACCCCTATCAAAAAAATTTAGAATTCAAACTAACAAATGACAGACATACAAAGTTTCCATTTTTTCATTATAAATTAACTGTTTATTGAAAATAAGATTTAAAAGTACATGGCCAGGTGGAATACTAGATTGCACTGATAAAAATATTGTGAATCTGCATTAGATAAAGATTCCAGGATTTTAGCCCTTTACAGGATTCAACCATATAGTAGGTCATTTATAAATTCAAAATGGGCGTCATTGTAAAATGCCAAGGACTTTCTCTTTATCCATTCTTTCATTGGATTTTCTTCCTCTCATAAGACTTGACTTTTGTACCTAGTCTAATTGGGTTGAGCCATTTGGCCTGAACTGTTTTAACAAGAAAAGTGCTCATACATACAGACATAACTCCTTTTTCAATTTTTGGGATGTTAGAAGTGCTAAACATGGACATTAGATGAAACAAGTGGGTGTCACACTAAACTCATTACCATGGTTTCCTTCAATTGTAGGAGATTGGGAAGGAAAATAAAAAAACATTTTTAATTTATAAAAAAGCATATCTGGCATAGAAATGTAAAATAAATCTTATGTCCAAAAGAATTAATTATTATCAATGTGAAGTAAAATTTCTCGAAGCTGTTCAGGAGATCTAGGTAGGATTTCATCTGGATTCTCATACAAATTACTCGGTTCATGAACACATTGAAATAGTTCACGGTAAATAGCTAATATAACTTCAGTCGATCTTTGATGTACAAAAGACCGATGGCTGGCACTCATCAGACAATTAGCTTGTGGTAAAACTAAAACTTCTGGCAAGCTTAAATAATTCTCTAGTTTGCTCTGTAAAATGAAAGAAAATACTTATGATTCATTTTAAAGTTAAAAACAAAAAAAGATAGATTAGGGTTAGATTAGATTAGGGTTAAGCTGGATCTGGAATGCAAATTAAATGTTTATATTAAAAGTGCAGTAAATTTTGTTTCTCTGCGCTCACCAGTTGTTGATTAACCACAGTTTCAACTTGAACGGTTTAATCTTGGCAAAGTGGCTAGTTTAAAAATTGAGTAAAGTTGGATCTTAAACTCAATTTAAATGTTTATATTAAAAGTTCAGTCTATTTTGTCTCTTGGTGCTCATCAGTTTTTGATTAACCACAGTTTCAACCTGAACAGTTTAATCTTAGCAGAGTGGAGAGGTTTAGAGAACAGACCTTTCATGTTCATCTCTCTACTTAATTATTTTGAGTTATCATAAATTTAAGTATTTTTATGAATTTTATAATGGAAAAATTATCTATATAAATAAAATTCAAATGTCGCTACCGATGTTCCCTCTAAACTCAAGAACGACAGGACGAATTTTCACGAAAGTTTTTTACAAAATTAATCCACAGTGATGGGAAGGTTTGGCCGAGTCTTAAGATGATTAGGGGCATCTAAAGTGGTCTACAGGGGCATCGAAATATTAAAAAATCATAGCCTTTTTGGAGAGCATAAATCATGCATGTCTAGAGCTATTATTTTAAAGCAGTACATTTACAATATTTTGATGCTAAAAATTTTGATTTTAGAGCAATAATAAGCTTTTTAGGGCAGTAAATAACTTTGAATAAAGTAATGAATATAACTGACAATGGCCTCGGAATAAGTCTATAAAATTATGTCTATAAGTAACTTACGAACAGGAAATAATAATTGTACGAGTCTCAAAATCTTTAGGTGTAGTTAAAATAACTTTAAAGGACTTCAGATTTTTTTTGTAAATATTATCATTTTACTGACTTTAAAACACGGATTCCCAGCGATTTTGTTAACACTTGGTATAAAGACTAATTTGTAGATGCACTGATTTACAACTATGTAGTGCTATAAGCAGACAAATGGGAATAGTTGTGCACAGGGCATAAATTATAGTTTACTTGATTTTGATTACATTTAGTATAAAGACTATTTAGAGGATGCACTGATTTACTGCTATGTAGTACTATAAGCAGATAAAAAATTGGGTGCACAGGGCATAATTATTAGTTTACTGATTTTGATTAGATGTATAGTATATTTAGAGCGGACTGATTTACTGCTATGTAGTACTATAAGCAGATAAAAGAAAATTGTGTGCACAGGGGCATAAGTTATTAGTTTACTTGATTTTGATTAGATTTAGTATAGTATATTTAGAGGGCGGACTGATTTACTGGCTATGTAGTACTATAAGCAGATAAAAGAAAATTGTGGTGCACAGGGGCATAAGTTATTAGTTTACTTGATTTTGATTAGATTTAGTATAGTATATTTAGAGGGTGGACTGATTTACTGGCTATGTAGTGCTATAGCAGATAAGAGAATTGTGGTGGCCAGGGGCATACATTATTAGTTTACTTGATTTTGATTAAATTTCGTATAGAGACTATTAAGAGGGTGCACTGATTAACAGGTTATCCATGTGCTATTGCAACTAATTTGCAGGTTCTATGCAGATATAAGGGAATTTGTGCCAAAGGGGCATAAACTATTAGTTTACTAGATTTTGATTAAATTTAGTATAGAGACTAATCTATAAAACTATTTAGTGTAGCTCAAAATCACTTTCAGGGACTTTTACTTATTATTTAATTAATGCAAATTTTACTAATTATGTAATTCTCAACTTTTGACAATGTCAGTTACTTTATTTTATTTGCTATTTTTTTTCTTTAGACGATTGTTAAAAATCTAATTATTGGTTAAATATCTTATAAAACGGTTATATGCATAATATATTTTTTTATATATTTGATTAACCATGCCTAGAATTAAACAAGATATAGGCCGACTGCAATCTAGATCTAAAAGAGTAAAACAAAGGCGCAAAAAAGAATCAACTAAAGAAAAAATTTTTGACTTTTAAAAAATCGGTTGAGAGCTTCCACGTCTGCACCAAATGCACAAGAGCATGAAAACAGGCTGAAGAAAAGTAGAAAAAGATTTGCAACATATAATGCTTTGTTGACCTCAGAACAGCGAGAGTATAGACTTCAAAATAATAGAAATAGAAAAAATATAAAACGATCACAAAAACTGGTAACTGTGAGTTTAAAGTTAGAGGGATTATAACTATGATCCGAGTGAAGAGTAACTTACGAACAGGAAATAATAATTGTACGAGTCTCAAAGTCTTTAGGTGTAGTTAAAATAACTTTAAAGGACTTCAGATTTTTTGTAAATTCTATCATTTTACTGACTTTAAAACACGGATTTCCAGTGATTTTGTTAAAACTTGGTATAAAGACTAATTTGTAGATGCACTGATTACAGGCTATGTAGTGCTATAAGCAGACAAATGGGAATAGTTTGCACAGGGGCATAAATTATAGTTTACTTGATTTTGA
This sequence comes from Microvelia longipes, assembly GCA_018340805.1. Lineage (NCBI taxonomy): Eukaryota > Metazoa > Arthropoda > Insecta > Hemiptera > Veliidae > Microvelia > Microvelia longipes. The sequence goes on from JACMZG010001911.1 coordinate 18,372,144, forward strand.
TTACATTTAGTATAAAACTATTTAGAGGATGCACTGATTTACTGGCTATGTAGTACTATAAGAATAAAAGAAAATTGTGGTGCACAGGGGCATAAGTTATTAGTTTACTTGATTTGATTAGATTTAGTATAGTATATTTAGAGGCGGACTGATTTACTGGCTATGTAGTACTATAAGCAATAAAAGAAAATTGTGGTGCACAGGGGCATAAGTTATTAGTTTACTTGATTTTGATTAGATTTAGTATAGTATATTTAGAGGGTGGACTGATTTACTGGCTATGTAGTGCTATAAGCAGATAAAAGAGAATTGTGGTGGCCAGGGGCATACATTATTAGTTTACTTGATTTTGATTAAATTTCGTATAGAGACTATTAAAGGGTGCACTGATTAACAGGTTATCCAGTGCTATGCAACTAATTTGCAGGTTCTATGCAGATATAAGGGAGATTTGTGCCAAAGGGGCATAAACTATTAGTTTACTAGATTTTGATTAAATTTAGTATAGAGACTAATCTATAAAACTATTTAGTGTAGCTCAAATCACTTTCAGGGACTTTTACTTATTATTTAATTAATGCAAATTTTACTAATTATGTAATTCTCAACTTTTTGACAATGTCAGTTACTTTATTTTATTTGCTATTTTTTTTTCATTAGACGATTGTTAAAAATCTAATTATTGGTTAAATATCTTATAAAACGGTTATATGCATAATATATTTTTTTATATATTTGATTAACCATGCCTAGAATTAAACAAGATATAGGCCGACTGCAATCTAGATCTAAAAGAGTAAAACAAAGGCGCAAAAAGAATCAACTAAAGAAAAAAATTTTTGACTTTTAAAAATCGGTTGAGAGCTTCCACGTCTGCACCAAATGCACAAGAGCATGAAAACAGGCTGAAGAAAAGTAGAAAAAGATTTGCAACATATAATGCTTTGTTGACCTCAGAACAGCGAGAGTATAGACTTCAAAATAATAGAAATAGAAAAAATATAAAACGATCACAAAAACTGGTAACTGTGAGTTTAAAGTTAGAGGGATTATAACTATGATCCCAGTGAAGAGTAACTTACGAACAGGAAATAATAATTGTACGAGTCTCAAAGTCTTTAGGTGTAGTTAAAATAACTTTAAAGGACTTCAGATTTTTTTTGTAAATTCTATCATTTTACTGACTTTAAAACACGGATTTCCAGTGATTTTGTTAACACTTGGTATAAAGACTAATTTGTAGATGCACTGATTTACAGGCTATGTAGTGCTATAAGCAGACAAATGGGAATAGTTGTGCACAGGGGCATAAATTATTAGTTTACTTGATTTTGATTACATTTAGTATAAAGACTATTTAGAGGATGCACTGATTTACTGGCTATGTAGTACTATAAGCAGATAAAAGAAAATTGTGGTGCACAGGGGCATAAGTTATTAGTTTACTTGATTTTGATTAGATTTAGTATAGTATATTTAGAGGGCGGACTGATTTACTGGCTATGTAGTACTATAAGCAGATAAAAGAAAATTGTGGTGCACAGGGGCATAAGTTATTAGTTTACTTGATTTTGATTAGATTTAGTATAGTATATTTAGAGGGTGGACTGATTTACTGGCTATGTAGTGCTATAAGCAGATAAAAGAGAATTGTGGTGGCCAGGGGCATACATTATTAGTTTACTTGATTTTGATTAAATTTCGTATAGAGACTATTAAGAGGGTGCACTGATTAACAGGTTATCCAGTGCTATGCAACTAATTTGCAGGTTCTATGCAGATATAAGGGAGATTTGTGCCAAAGGGGCATAAACTATTAGTTTACTAGATTTTGATTAAATTTAGTATAGAGACTAATCTATAAAACTATTAGTGTAGCTCAAATCACTTTCAGGGACTTTTACTTATTATTTAATTAATGCAAATTTACTAATTATGTAATTCTCAACTTTTTTGACAATGTCAGTTACTTTATTTTATTTGCTATTTTTTTTCATTAGACGATTGTTAAAAATCTAATTATTGGTTAAATATCTTATAAACGGTTATATGCATAATTTTTTTATATATTTGATTAACCATGCCTAGAATTAAACAAGATATAGGCCGACTGCAATCTAGATCTAAAAGAGTAAAACAAAGGCGCAAAAAAGAATCAACTAAAGAAAAAAATTTTTGACTTTTAAAAAATCGGTTGAGAGCTTCCACGTCTGCACCAAATGCACAAGAGCATGAAAACAGGCTGAAGAAAAGTAGAAAAAGATTTGCAACATATAATGCTTTGTTGACCTCAGAACAGCGAGAGTATAGACTTCAAAATAATAGAAATAGAAAAAATATAAAACGATCACAAAAACTGGTAACTGTGAGTTTAAAGTTAGAGGGATTCAACTATGATCGAGTGAAGAGTAACTTACGAACAGGAATAATAATTGTACGAGTCTCAAAGTCTTTAGGTGTAGTTAAAATAACTTTAAAGGACTTCAGATTTTTTTTGTAAATTCTATCATTTACTGACTTTAAAAACGGATTTCCAGTGATTTTGTTAAACACTTGGTAAAAGACTAATTTGTAGATGCACTGATTTACAGGCTATGTAGTGCTATAAGCAGACAAATGGGAATAGTTGTGCACAGGGGCATAAATTATTAGTTTACTTGATTTTGATTACATTTAGTATAAAGACTATTTAGAGGATGCACTGATTTACTGGCTATGTAGTACTATAAGCAGATAAAAGAAAATTGTGGTGCACAGGGGCATAAGTTATTAGTTTACTTGATTTTGATTAGATTTAGTATAGTATATTTAGAGGGCGGACTGATTTACTGGCTATGTAGTACTATAAGCAGATAAAAGAAAATTGTGGTGCACAGGGGCATAAGTTATTAGTTTACTTGATTTGATTAGATTTAGTATAGTAATTTAGAGGGTGGACTGATTAACTGGCTATGTAGTACTATAAGCAGATAAAAGAAATCGTATAAAAAATTATGTACTTCTTTAACGCCTGTGCGAAGCACGGGTATCCCTGCTAGTATATAAATAAATTATAAATGAAAAAATTCTAAAAGCCACGTTCATTTGTTTCAAGAAGGCCTCACAAAACTGTACATATTTTTAATATATTTAATATCTTATTGATATTTTTATTGGAAAATATTGATGATTATAGAATCAACTAATTAAATTTTAGATTTAGTAGCTGTCATTATAGCACTCAAATAAAATGAACTTCAACATAAGAATTAACAAATTTGTCTTACAGCAAAATTTTGTAAATTAGATGGATGCATTCCAGGAATCTGTGATAAAGGAGATTTTCCTTGTTCTTGTAGTATTGTATAAATAGGTCCTAAATTAAGATTAGCAACCAGTGAGCTGGCCTGCTCTGACGTTAGTGTATCTAACTGAGCATCACACTGAGCCTACAAAAGAATGGAACACGCATTAATTTATTGACAAACTAATACCTCTTTCTAACATAATGATGCAATGTATAAACTTACAATACTTAATTTATAAAATATGAGGTATAGAATTAACAGTTGTTTACAAAAAAAAAAAAAAAAAAAAAAAAAAAACATTGAATTTACCTAAAAACATAAAGATATTAATTCAACAAAATGAAACAGGATATTAAATACATATAAACTTGATAATATGATTTCACATAATTAATTATAAAAATGAAGAGTTTTTTAAATATAAATTAAGGTTACCTGAAGTCTTTCTAATCTTTCATCTAAAAACTGATACAAAGCTAAGGTATTTTGTATCATGTGAATACAGTTTAATAAATACACAGCCATATCTGCTGTGCTCAGTCTTGATGCACTCACATTAACTGCCTGGAGTACTGGGTCTATCACACAGCCAACAATCTGCAAGATAAATGATTAATCCTTACTTAAAGTATAAAAGTAAAAATATAAAAGTAAAGTATAAAAGTAGAAATATAAAAGTAAAATATATAATAAAGTATACAAGTGAAGAAAAAAGTAAAAGTATAAAAAAAGTACAAAAATAAAGTATAAAAGTAAAAATATAAAAGTAAAGTATAAAAGTAGAAATATAAAAGTAAAATATATAAGTAAAGTATACAAGTGAAGTATAAAAGTAAAAGTATAAAAGTAAAGTACAAAAATAAAGTATAAAAAGTATAATATTTTATAATTCACTAATTTAAAATAAATTATCAGTGAAAAAAGCATTTGTATCATTATATCTAATAAATTCAAACAAAAATGTTCACACATTAAACTAATTTTAATATATTGATAAGATTTAGAAGCTTATTTATATAAATAAGTTTATTATATAAATTAATTATTTATATAAATATAAAATTAATTAATTTTTGGAAATGACATTAACCAGCATAGTAACCAAATTATAACATTTGTTAAATATTTATTAAAATTTTGAATATTTTATTGAAAAAATGGCTCTTGAAAGGAATGCATTGACAAATTACTAAAAATAAAAATTTTCTTTTGATTTTACTAAGCACTTAATAATTATAATTTATTTTAAGACAAGACCTTTCATGAAAATGAGTTGGTTTGAATGATAAAAAGTTAAAGTGGGAGTGGGTTGATTTTGTCTGGTTTCCCTGATACCAAAAATAAATGTCTGAATATATATATATATATATATATATATATATATATATATATATATATATATATATATATATAATATATATAATTAATAATAATAATAATATCTATATCCAGTGACCTCTACAATATTTTTAGGGTTTAGTTGTCCAAAAAGGTGGGGGTTAGTATGGAAGAGAGGTCTATTATCCCAGACAAACAGGATAAAAATGGTTCCCACAGAACCAAGATGGGCAAAGCAGGCCTGCAAAATGAAGGACCTCAAGTGTTCAAGCTTTTGAGGAGGAATAGGTCCTAATTAATACAAAAAAAAAACTAATTTTGCCGAGCTTTCGATATAATTTAATCTTTTTCAAGGCTTAACATATAAATAATAACAAAAACAGTTACATGGTGGTTTACAATAGATGTTTGGACAACAACTAGAGTACAGACAAATAATACCATTAAAAACAAAAAAGGTAACAATGTTATTGAGTTAAATTAATTAATTACATTGTTACCTTTTTTGTTTTTAACGGTATTATTTGTCTGTTACTCTAGTTGTTGTCCAAACATCTAGTGTAAACCACCATGTAACTGTTTTTTGTTATTATTTAATATGTTAAGCCTTGAAAAAGATTAAATTATATCGAAAAATCGGCAAAATTAGTTTTTTTGTATTAATTAGGACCTATTCCTCCTCAAAAGCTTGAATATTTAAAATAGAGGTCCCTATAAACATTTTTTGTCTTGGACCTCAAGTGGTATTTTCAAGTTGTGGGTATTTATAAACGATAGACTGGTTTCAGCTCAATTGGACTATCCTGTGAGGTGAATGGATAAACATTCACTAACATGCCGTGTAACAAAAAATAATAATGTACCAACAACTAATACAAACCAACAACAATGAGGCTGCGAGGTGGTCACAGAGATGACACCCGGCCACAAAGACGTCTATAGCGCATAGTGATTACAGGCCCAAGGCCCATATTTTACATTTATTACAGCACATGGCAATAGGCAAACAATATATTTTTATTTTATTTTATCAAGAATAATTATTTCTTTTTTTTAAACATTTGATACCTTCTTGATCCCATTCCATACAATAACAGAACCAAGGAGAACAGCATAAATGAACTACAAATATAAATAAAATGAAATATAAAGGAATCACCTTGTTAAGATTAGTTTGATTGGAATCAGAAGGAGCCGATAGTATATCCTGTAGTAAAGACATGAGTACAGACAATGACTGAGAGGGAGATAGGTTAGGGTTGGGGGGTGCTGATATAGATACAACTTCTTTCTTCACAATAACACTTAGACTGTTTACTAATGCTTGAGAACTTGACTCTCCAAGACCTTTCAAACATGTGACCAATCCTGATTCATTACCAACTTCCTGCACAACAAAAATACAGCAATATTGTTTATTTCTACAGTGCCCATTGGTGACAACAAACCATGTAATTGGCAACATAAAATGATTAGTATCATTTAATGTTTTTCTTCCCAGTATAAACAAACTATGTTATTCCTAGTTCTTACAGTAAAAAGAAAATGGTAAAGCGAATCATTCTAAGAGATGGACTGTATCTTCAATCGCATTAAACATAAATTGTCATTTATCAGTACATAATTAATAATTTTTTTTTTATTTTAGTAATTAGTTATTTTTAATTTTCCTCATTTTTACCGTAGATATATAGGAAAAGTATTGTGTTTGCAAAAAAAATGCGAAACCGGAATGTCACTGGAAATATCTGTTTCAGGTGTTTTTAAGGCCTCCTGAGTGGTTTTCACAAAGTTGTCTGTCTGTATGTGTGTGTCTGTTATCATCATAGCGCCCAGTGTATTTATGCTAGAGAGTTGCACAATCTACTATGCTAGAAATTTCGCTAAAAAATCAGTCTACCACTATGCTATTCGGAAAATTTTTTTGTGACGTCATTAACCCGCAATAATGACTCAGCAAAATTTTTGAAAAATCATGAAACCCACGCATCAAATCATGAGATTTGGCACGCATGTATAAGAACCATGTAAGACTAATATATGTGCTAAGTTTCATCTCATTATGAGTATTAGTTCAATTTTTATCAAATGACTTCTGTAAATTTTTAAAAAATAGTAAAAAAATTATAAAATAATCCCATTGAGTTGAAATTTAGTACTATAATATAACTTTACATAATAAATAAGTACAGTAAGTTTCATTTCAATATGACAAGTATATCCATGATTTTTGTTGGATCAAAAAAGTTAAGCAGCATTGAGCGTGGTCAGTGCTGTATGGGTGACACTGAGAATGAAACAGATGCATTTACTATCTAAGGACAAGCATAGCAAGCTTAAAGACATGTTGCAGTATAAATAATAAATTTGGCAAATCTTATATTCTGTGGATGAGTGAAGCGAGTCGGAAGCAGGGAGGATGAGCATAGCGAATCCAATGTGATGAGGAAAAGTTCTGAGGTACCTCATACCCAATTTTTGTAATTAGGAAACAACAATTACAACATAAATCCATTTTATTGTTACATTTACCTGCGAGAAAATACGAAGGTAGGAAGATATCAGTCCAGAGATAGTATAAAGAGATTTGATAGGGATATCCGATGATATGATCTGCTCTATCCTGACACTGAGTGGCGTACAAACTCCTTCACTTATATCTGATAAACTTGTCTCTATTATATCTCCTAGTTCTAAGAACAAGTAAATCTACAATTATCACTCATATACTATCTATCTCTCTTTACTGTTTTCATGAATTCTCTCTCTTAAGTATATAATCTAATAACAAGTCTCTTCACACTAACTGTTTTAATTACAAAACAAGAGCCGACTTTCGACCACTTCTGGCCATCCTCAGTCTAGACAAACAGCAAAATAACACAAATATGTAATTTGTGTTATTTTGCTGTTTGTCTAGACTGAGGATGGCCAGAAGTGGTCGAAAGTCGGCTCTTGTTTTGTAATTAAAACAGTTAGTGTGGAGAGACTTTTATAGATTCACACATTGCAGCAACCTATAATTATGTCTCTCTCTTAAGGGTAGTTTTCTTTTGATTTTATTTTAATTAAATAACACTGATTTTTAATGAACAACTTTTTCAAATTTACTAGAATAAAAACTTTTTTGATACAATACTTCTAAAAAACAAAATCATGCCTTATATAAAATCTAATTTTTGTAAATATCTTGTCCCTAACTATTGAATCAGGAAAAATATAAAAAATTGAACCAATATTTGCATATCTTTAGGCATGTAGTATTTATTTATTTATTTCTCTTTTACTCCCTCATTACTTATTTTCTCCTTTGTATTTTTTACCCCTCCCTCCTGCTAAAAAGTCTTGATACATTATTTTTTTTATTACAATGTATCAATATGATGTAATAATATAATTGTAATGTAATAATATACCTTATTATATATATTACATTTTGTTTTCATTATTACACATATTACATTCTTATTATTATATATTCATTTATTTTATATTTTGAATATAATTGTTTGATGCTATTCTTTTGTTTTATTTATAAATTTTTAATTAATATTAATTTATATTTGCATTAATTTTAAACGAGAAACCCTGAATTCATAAAAAAATGTTTGTATGGCAACTAAAGCAGGACCCTTTCACAGGTTACACCTTAAGGGCACTTACAAAAATTGAATTAAAATATTTTGTGCAAAATAATCAATTTATGTATAAATAAATTAATACCTCATAATTTATGATCATAATAAATAAATTAATTATGACTACTTCATAACTCTTTTCAATTTTTTAATTTATAAATTTATTTAAACTCTAACTTCATTATTACAACAAAAAAAAATCAATAATTGATAAATGATTTTTTGTTTTCAACTTCCCTAAGAGTTAACTTTACTTAAAAGTGTGATATTCTGGCAGTTTTTTATGATACCATTGTATTTAATTCACAGAATAAAACAAAGCTTATTGCATACAATTATAACAACATTTTCACAATAATAATTGATTTGATCATTAACGAAAGTATTAAAGATTAATCATTAATTATGTTGAAATAATAATAAGTGCTTAATACTTTCTAAAACAAATTTTATTCAAGTTATTTAATAAACAAATAAATATATACATGACAAACCTGATTGATTACACAGCTTAAGGAGAGTATTCAAATAATTTGCTTCCCCTGGAATGGCTTGTCTTAGGAAAGCTAACATATCTCCAATATACCTGTCACAAACAAGAGTATTCATGATAATATATTATGTTCTCTTTTATGTTCTAAAAATTTTCTACACACTTTTTAAATAAGCAGATTTGTTTACTAGGTAATGTAGAAAACTGTTATGCTCTCTAATTGGGGGAGGGGGGCTTAATATTTAACTTACTTCCTTTGAAAAAATAATTAGTAAAAAAAATTGGGTACGGGGTACCTGGGAACTTTTCCTCATCACATTGGATTTGCTATGCTCTTCTTTCCTGCTTCGGACTTGCTTAGCTCGTTTTCATAATACACAATTTGCCAAAATGTATACTGCAGCAAGTCTTCGGACACGATGCCCTTGTCCTCAGATATTAAATGATCCGTTTCATTCTCAGCGGTCACTCATCCAGACACTGACCAAGCTCGATGCTGCTTAACATTTATGGTCACTAAAGATCATGGATATACTTGTTGTATTAAAACGAAACATAGTGTACTTATTTATTACGTAAAGGTATATACTTGAACTCAATTTCAACTCAATTGGATTATTTCCTGATTATTTTTATAATTTTTTAAAAAAACATACATGTCATTTGATAAAAATTGAACTAATGCTGATAATGAGATGAAACTTAGCATATACGATTTTTGATGAGTTATTGTAGCGAGTTAATGAAGTCATAAAAAACTTATTTTCCGTAAAGCACAACTAAAACAATATACTGATATTTTTTTTTTTTTTTTTTTAGATAGTAACCCTATCTAAAAAGCATTTATTTTATCACATGCCCCATTAAAAATATTACATGTGTTATTAGAAAAACACTTCTAATAGGACGTGAATTTTAAATATTGACTTTTTAAATATATAGTCATGCAAAAAAAAAGAAGTAATTCATATATATATTATATATTATTATTATTATTATTATTATTATTATTATTATTATTATTATATTATTATATTATATATATATATATATATATATATATTATATATATAATATATATATATATATATATATATATATATTACCTCATCCTCGAGGTTCCATCCCTGCAATAGAAGGCGCTGCTTAACCTGTCCCTTGATGAACCCCTCTCCTACCTTCACCAGTCCCTCCACTAATGTTTCCTACCAAATCCCTTCTTCCTCTAACTGTACTTCTAGAAACGTGGTATATTGCCTTGAGTGTCGGCGATGTGATTGTTTCTACGTAGGGGAGACTTCAACTCCTTTAAACCTACGCATTAACAATCATAGAAACTCATGCTTGGACTTGAGGAGTGATCTACCCGTTTCAGTACATGCTCGTTCCCATCAAACATCCTCTTTTAATGACCTACCAAGCTCGCGTTCTTAAAAAACTTCCTGAAGACACTCCTACCCTATCCGCCGTAATTGGGAAATTGCCCATCAGCTTGTCCTCAAATCCCGACTCCCCCTGGCATCAACAAACAGTAGTGTCTATCTTTTATTTTTATTTTATTTTATTTTATTTATTTATTTATTTATTTTTATTAATTATTTATTTATTTTTTAATATTTTATTATTTTTATTTATATTTTATTAATTATTTTTATTTCCTTATATTTATTTATATTTTTATTTTAAATTTTTCCTATTTTTACTTACATAGCCTCCCTTTTTATTTTATTCTTCTTATTCCATACGTTTCACCATTTATTTTCATTTAGTTATTTTCCTTCTTATATATTTTTTATTCATTTATTTATATTGTTTTCATATTTTTATTTTATATATATTTTTATTTCTTTGTATACTCTCTCCTTTTTTTCACCTCACTCCCTCTTTCAGCTTCTCATTTTATATTTTTAATTTCCCTCTCTATTTATTTTATTTTTTCCTGTCTTTTTATTTTGATATTTCCCTTGTATTTATTTTGTACGAATGATTGATTTTTGAATATGTCTTTATGACGGTACGTGGTGTGAAATTAATATGATCGTATAGAGTGTTTTCGAGCAAGTCTATTCCTGTACATGTCCGGTACCGTGCTATATAGTATACCTCCTTCCCATTGGTCCAACCCCACCTCTCTTAATACCCCCCTAATCCATTTCCTGTAGATCCTATCTCATCTTTACCGTTCAGTCTCTCTTCGTCTGTGGAAGAACTTTAACAGTTCGAAACGTTACGTTTTTATTGTAAGTTTTTCTTAATGTTTCTATATCTTTCTTTATAATTAAGTAATATATATATATATATATATATATATATATATATATATATATATATATATATATATATATATATATATATATATATATATATATATATATATATATATATATATATATATATATATATATATATATTTAATGCATAATTAATTAAAATATGTTGGATTATATTAAATAGTATAACTTTTTATAAATATAATAATAAAATAACAATGTGTATTAAATATAAATGAATATAAATTAATGAGTAATAAATAATAATAAGTAATTAGTAAATAGAATAAATTGAAAGGGATATAAATATTGAATCGATAGATGGTGGTATTTAATGAAAATAAAATATTTTATTTGAATAAATCAAAATCAATGGAATTTATGAATTTAGAAAATAGTGGGAAAATTTCTGTGAAAATGGATAAATTTGTTGGAGACCAAATCTTTCTTGTGTCATAACGTCTAGCATTAGTGTTCTCCTTTCTTTCTCAAACAGAGAACATTGAAATATAAGATGGGTCCAAGTTTGCGGAGACGTTTTGTCACAAGGACAGGATGGGTCTGGGATAATTTTAAATCTATGAAGATATGACTTATTAGATCCATGTCCGGAAAGAGCCTGAGTTAATTTGTAAGTTATCTTTAGGTCAATACGTCTCCTTGAAACAACAGTGGGGAAAAAATTCTTGGTCCATGAGCCATTATCAGAAGAACTCCACATTTCTTCCCATTTGTTAAAAAGAATAATTTTGGTCTCAAACTTTATTGTGGGACTTAGGGATAGCAAGATAGAGATTGTTTGAGAGCTTGAAGCTGCATCTTTAGCTAGTGAATCGGCTTTTTCATTCCTTCTATTCCGGAGTGACCTTTAATCCATTTTAGTTTAATTTGAACATTTCTATCTAAAAGTTGAAGAAGGAGGCGTCTGCAAGATTCAGCTAAAGGGAAGTGACAGTCTTGATTTTTGATGCAGCTTATTGACACTTGACTGTCAGTGATAATGATGATAGGTTTAACTGTTGTTTCGTTTAGGAGCCAAGAAAGTGATTTTTCAATGGCAAGCAATTCTGCTTGATTGTTTGAGCATTTTTTGAACAGACTGAACGATTCTTGATGGACAACTTGTCTTTGTTCGAAAGCAATGAATGCTGCTCCAACGCCACTTTCTTGTTTACTGCCATCTGTGTAAATTTCTAAAGAATCTAATAAGTCATAATCTACATCATCAGTAAAAGCCGAAGTTGGATAATGTGCAGGATGAATCCATTGTGACTGGGGGGTAGGTTTGTCGTACATCAATTCATTAGACAAGTTGGAAGTCAACGAGTATACTTGGGCTACAAGATCAATCTCATATTCTATTGGCAGTAAATCTGCCAATAAAATAGCAGCTTCGTATGAGATTGTTCTATAGCCTTTAATTATTCTTAGGGCTATTAACCTTTGAACTCTTTTAAATTTAATTATGTTATATTTTTTGGACATAGCTTCTTGCCAAACTGGTGCTGCATATGTGAGTAAAGGTATAATAGCTCCTTGATAGATAGTGCGAAGTGCATGGTAACCTAAGCCCCAGTAAATTTTTGCAGAACGGGATAAAATTCCAATGATTTTGAGTGCTTTATCACAAGTGTTACTTGTGTGTTTATACCAAGTTAAATGTTTATCAAAAGTGACGCCAAGATATTTAAGTGTTGCCACAAATACTGATATTTGTACAAAGTTTCAACTCTCTAGCATAAATACACTGGGAGCTAAGATGATAACACACACACCCAGACAGATAACTTTGCCAAAACCACTAAGGAGGCCTTATAAACCCCTGAAATGGGTAATTCCTATGACATCCTGATTTTGGATTTTTTTGCAAACACAATACCTTTTCTTTTTACCTACGGTATAAATGGAAAAAGTAAAAAAAAGTAAGTAAGAGGCAGTTTTAAAACCAATAATTCAAACTATTCTAATATCCTTTACCTGTGAGGATCATGTGAATGATTTTCAATTGGTGGGGGATTGCAGTTAGGACCACCTTTTGTAAGTGCGTCTAAAAATAGTCGAACCAAAACAGCTCTTCTCTGTGTACAATACTCTGATACTACATACCTGAAAAGTAGATATAAGAATATTAATTGGCATATAATAGAACAAAAACAACACCTATTTAATGTAGTTAGAACTACTGGAAAATCACGATTTTTGACTTATACATTTGAAAATTAGCTTATATCATGGCTGTATGCCACTTATATAAATTAGTAATATGACAAAGGACAACAACCATGTGGCTGTGAGGCGTTCCTCAGCTCCGACACCGCATAGCCACTTGTTTAAATGAGGAGGTAAAACAACAAAATAAACACCATGACATATTTTATGGTAACTGATATAAGTTGATAGAAATATATGACAGAAGAATTAAGTTTTTATCAAATATTCTGAAACTATATTTTAAGTAAGTTTATCAAAAGTTTTTCATTTCAAAATGTGAACAACTAAAAGCACAAAATAAAAATAAAGAATTAAAGACGGAACAATAGCAACAAAACATGGAGTACAAATTAGTATATATACATTAGCAACAGGTATTAGCTTACTTAAATAGGACAGGTCTACTTTGAAGCTTAGACAATGACTTAGCAAGTAATTCACCCGTGGCTAAAGATTCAATATTTTTACAATGTGACTGAGCCCATCGGTATAACCTTTCCATTGCTGCCTCCTGTAATAAAAATATAAAACAAATGAAAATTAAAAACACATGATTAAGTAATTAGAGTTGTGAAAGTTTAGGATCAGGATCTTCTTAGTATTTGTGTGTGCTGTTGTTGTGTTGTAGTAATATTTTATCATTGAGTTTTGATAACAATTATAGCACCAATAATAATTTTAAAAAATAGGGTACTAGGTACCTCGGAACTTTTCCTCGTTACATCATATTCACTACACTCATCCTCCTTACTAACTTTACTCGTCCTCAGAATATGCAAGTCATTAAATTTATAATGCAAAATCACTTCAGACTCACTTGGCTAAATACATCCGTTTTATTCCTAGTGGTCACCTATCTAGGCACTGACCACATTCGATTCTGCTTAACTTTTATGATCCAACAAAAATCATAGAAATACTTGTCTTATTGAAATTAAACTTGGTGAACTTATTTATTACATAAAGGTATTAAGTTTCAACTCAATTGGATTATTTGTCAATTATTTACATTTTTTAAGAAACGTACACATAAGATACATAAGATAACAATTGAACTAATGCTGATAATGAGATGAAACTTGGCATACTGAAATTTTAGCATACTGTTATTAACTATGATAAAATTAATTGCTCTAGTTAAAGTGACATCATAAAGGTATAAGTGATATGTGGTGTTACCTTTCACTGTTGAATTTAGCCATTACTAATGATTTACTAACTTTTAATAGAATGAAGTATTTTTTAAATAAACATTCGTTTTGAACTTATTCATTTCTTACATGAAAGAGCAAACAAATCTTGGGAAATCATAATAATGCCTGATGATTCATTGTTGCCAATTTTACTATTTTTAACTAAAATATGGAGCTGAATACTGAAAACTGCTTAATATACTATAATTAGTTGAAACATTAAAAAAATATGGATATAAATGAAGCGATATTAATAAAAAAGTTAAAAACAAATTAAAAAGTTTCTTTTGTGACTTATAAAAAATATAAAAATAAAAACAGAGTAATTACACAAAAGTTCTATATTTTTGAATATATAATAATAACTAAGCTTTTGACTAAAAATTAGTCATCATCAGAGTTTAACGAATATAAAATAAAAAAAAAATTTACTAACAAACCATAACAAGTTGCAATATGAAGTAGTTTGTAAAATTGTTTTTTTTTCTTTTATACTTGTTAAACTCTAATGATGACTAAGTTTTAGTTGAAACTTTAGTTATTATTATATATTAAAAAATATAGGACTTTAGTGTAATTAATCTGTTTTTATTAATGTTAAAAACAAATTAAAAATGTCATGCAAAAATTGGTTGAGTTTGAATTCACAAGCTAATTTAGCAGTGTAAACTTCAGGTTTTGGCGTTAATAATTTAATTGTCTATAATGCTGCTTTATTAAAAGTACCTGATACATGGACATTTGATCCATTATATCCAGAGCAGCAGTTTGATGACCAGCTTGCATCAGTAGTCTGCACTCTGAGTGGATTGTTTGCACTCTGTCCAACACAGTAAAGAAATCATCAGTCACAGTTGTCTCTCTAAGTGTTGCCAATTCATTTGGTGCAAGTTGAAAACGTTTTAAAAATGATTTCGTTATGTCTAATTCCATTGAAAGTTTATTTCTACAACAATAAAAACAAAATATACACAATGCCTCAACAAAAAAGCTGCCATTGATAGCGGCTGGAAAAAAGTTTTAGGATTACAAGAAAATTAATACAAGGTGGGATCACACAAATGTATGATCCCTTCTTATGGAGCAATCACCAATTAGGAATCTACTTCAACTTCAAATAGTTAATTATTGTTTGCTAGATGTCTGTCAATAGTATTCGTGCTTGTGAAATATTGGAATTTAAAAAAAATCAAGCATAAAAAATAGCATGGATAAACTTTTAAGTACATAATAATATCCAAGTTATACCATCCAACCAAAGTTATGCCTGTAATTGTTTCCAGAGCTATCAACTGACATACCTAATTCATGTTTTTCAAGCTAATGATTGAAACAAATAGCTTCTGTTTTTAAAGAAACAATATGAGGAGGACTTACTTTTCACCCTGAAGTTTAGATGTCTTCTCAATAAGAGCATGAGTCTGAGCCATTCCCTCATTCAGCTGTATGGATATATTCTGTATAGCTGTATTCATTTCATTAACGTCATAATAAATAGAATCAAAACTTTCTTTTACTTGACGAAACGATGCCAGAAATTCCTAATAACAACAAAAATATAACAATAAAGTGCATCCCTTACTGCCTTGGCAACAGGCTAATGTCATTTACCAAGTTTGGATTAACTAAATGTGAATTAAAACAAAATAAACAAGATGAGTGCTAATAATTTAATATGCAGATTGGTACAAACAATTGAGATTGTTAAATACATTTTCTCATTAAGTCATACACCAGGTACAGAGCAAAATGACAGTGTTGGTACAAAAAATCCAAAACCAAGATTTCAACTGAATTATCTGTTCCTAGTAATACATAGGACCAACAAATGTGCCAAGTTTCATCTCATTATTCAATTTTTATCAAATGACATGTATACCTATTTGAAAAATAGTACAAAATTGAAAAATAATCCAATGGAGCTTAAATTTTGTATCTCTTTATCCTTACTGTAATAAATATGTATAATAAGTTTGATTTCAATGTGGCAATCACAAGTGGTAAGCAGCATCGAGCAAGCCTGGATGGGTGATTGATGGGAATAAAACATTTGTTTTTGTCAAAGGATGAGTAAAGCAACTCTGAAGATGTACTGCAATAAACATTTGGTGATTTTATGTTGAGAGGAAAAGGGAAGTAAAGTAGTGAGGAAGAGCAAAGTGAATCCGATATGAGGGAAAGTTTGAGCCACTCAGTACTCAATGTTTTAAACTATTATAGGTTATCAATATGGAGGTTCTAAAACTTGTGCCATGGTCTTCATGAATAAAAATCTATTATCATCTCAAGAGAGAGTTGGCTTAAATTATATATATATTTTTTTTTATTAGATTGAGAACAAATATTTTTTGTATTTTAAGTAATTCTAAAGATCTGTATTCTAAAGTTTTCAAGTATAATCACGCCTAGTATACCTTAAATGGTAAAGACATTGCTTCTGCACAAGGTTAGAACTAGTATTATCTTTGCCACTATACGGTAAATCTTCGGTATATGGTGCCCCCTGTTATCAATACTATACAATATCGATATATTTTTAGTTTAGAGATATGACGTAGGAATAATCGATATATGCCTTTTCTTTTACGTTTTACGTTTATGAACATATTTTATTATTTTTTTGTTGTAAAATGGTTTATAACTATTTTCATATTTTTTTTATGTTTTTATAATGTTTTAACAATGTTTTCATAAGAATAATCGATGATACACCACATTTTATTTTATGTTACGCGTATTTTTTACGTATTTTTGTGTTTGTTATTTTCAGGTTTTTTATTATATTTTTATTGTTAATGTTTTCATTTATTTGTTGTATGGTTATTTAATGTTTTAACTATAATTAATAAATTAATGACGCTGCTTACCTTTTAAGTGCTCAGATCTCATTTACGTGTCTGAAGACTATGTTTAACACGACTGAAGTTTACATCTGAAGACGGGGGAGTAGTTTGGGGGGACACGGTAAAGTACGCGCCAATATATATCGATACATGGTTACAAGGAGAGTTCGATACATATCGAAATAGGACATTGATAACAAGGCGCACCGTATACCGAAGTTCAGCCCCACTATACTCCTAAGTTATCAAATATTAGAGGGAATTTAATTTTCTATACTGAATGATGAAGGTTCTAAACAGTTCTTAAACTCTCCCAATAGTAGGTAATAAAAGGAACAAACAGCTGTTTGCTTTCTTTGTTCGATAACCTACCTGGGTAAACAAAGTATAGAAACTCTTACTTACAAGTAAATTTCAGTACACTTTTAACCTAATGTCTTTAATGCCACCTGGAGGATAATTAAAATAAGACAATTCAAAAAATTACCTCATTGATTTCCAGACTCCTTTTCTCAATTTTACTCCTAAGATTACGTCTAGACTGGATAGTATTTTCAGTTAAGAAAGAAGATAATTCTTTTAACGCAACTAGAGTTTCCTGAAATATAAATACAATAACAAAACTATAGTGGTCTTTCTTCATCAAAGAATGTTGTTTGTTTGCTCCAGCTATGGAATGGTAGAGGAATAACAACCATTCTTCTCATTCTTTATATTGTAAGATAGCATGAATGAAATTTATAGTAATAACAACCTCTACAGTCAGAGTAATAACTTTGACTTAAGCTTAAAATATTTACCATAATGTTTTGTGCCACTACAGTAATATTCTTTGAGAAACAGTAAAAGAAGCATAAACATATCATTTTTTCTGATAAAAATTAGTTAAAAAAAAGGAGTGCTAGTTTTCACCTTCTTTTTATCTATTTATTTATAAATAATACAATAAGCGGCTGTGTGCATTTTAATGGAAAAATACTTAATTTATCTTATTTTCTAAACAAATAATCTTATAAACAACTAAAAATGTTCAGAAAATTTGTCTTGTTTACATTCTAGTTTATAGATGTCTCGATTTAAAACTGATAAAAATATTTATAACAGTTGTACAAGATGAAAACTAGCGCTCGTGTGGTAGTTGATGCAACTAGCCTCTGTTTTATATGGACCACCTCAAACCACGGAGTTGGACCATTGTGTCCCACGCCCCCACCCCTACTGTATGCATTTCTAGATCACTTTAACTTTAGTTCAATACCAATAATTAAAGATTCAAAATAGAGCAGATTGTAGTCCACAGAGCAGGGTTCTTGACTGAAGCTGACTGAACTGTACCCGAATTTAATATTTTGTAATCATTTTTTTAGAAATTTCTATCTTTGTTAAGCTTTAAAAGAATAATAATAAAGTGTAATTATTATTCTTACCTTATCAGTATCCAGCCTTGTTTCAAGAAGTTTTGTCACCTTTTTCTGAATTACCAAGTTTTTGTCCGGATCTTCACTGGCTGCAGCCATGTCTTTTATACGTTAAACTTAATAAACTTCAAATTTTTTTGTATAATTTTGTAACAATTTAATCAACTTTATTTTCACTGTCTTATCATATTTTGAATTTTTGTCTCATAAAAATGACTACGTCATCGCTATCAATCAGGGTTTGTTTATGTTTTGGCTTTTCTAAATCAAGACCTTAAATAAAAATAGGAAAAATAAGAAGATTTGCCATAAAAATTTTTGTTTTGATTTTAGTGAATTCATATTTTTATATTTAAGATGTAGATTGTTAAGAAATTAAATAGCCAAATAATATTTAAAATCTAAATTTGACTTGTTTAATTTTTAAGTACTATGGTGGAAGAATCATCATACTCTTCTTCTTCAAATAAACCGAAAGTAAGCAGAAATCTTTTTAACAGAATCATAATTCATCTTTATGACTGTTGTATAGATATATCTGGTGTATAGTAGAATGGAATCAACTAATGACTTTACTCTTGTATTTCGGACTGAAATAATAAATATATATCAAAATATATATGCGGAGTTTGGCAGGGGGTTCAACCTTCCTGCAGTAGTCGTGTGAACGGGATTGAACATGGGGTTCAACCCTGAACCTCTTTTTTTTATCAGGGTAGAGTTTAAACTATAGGTTACATAATGCTGTGTAAACAGTCAGGATTGAACCCCTTACCAAACCTCGCGAGTGAACCAAGTAATTAGGGAATAGAATCAACAAGTGACTTCTCTCATGTATTTCGGTCTTTCCACATGACTATACTCGCTGTGCTATATCTTTTGACATGGTCACGTTACTAAAAAACAGCTGGAAGGGAGAAAATGCAACACTTATAACACAGTAAAAAAAGAAGATAAAAGTCCCCACAGCTGCAAAGAGTGTGATTTGTTAGTGGGGGCAAGTCAGGTTATTTTACCCACCCCGCGGCACTTCTAATCTGACTCTTCTATTCGAAAAGAAACTATTTTTAGCGATATTAATAATTTATTTTACTTACAAACTTTTTAATATTGTTATTTTAACTAGACGTTACAGCGAGCCATTTGGTTAACACTTCTAGTACGTATAATTACTGTATAGGTAGGTATTTGAGTATAGCTATAGAATATTTCATATCATAATAATATCAATATCACCGTCAATCAAACATCAAATTAGTGTTTTTTTTTAAATACTTAACAACCTACACTTACTTTTTCCAAAATATTTTCATTTTGCTATTATTCACTAATTATGTAGTTTTATAATTGCCGCAAAAAAGAAGATTTTTTCATTTAAAACATTTAAAAAAAGATAACACACTTCAAAAGCCTAACCGAGGAGAAAAAACAAAGTTGCGTTTAAACTTTCTTATGCAGATAATAACTGAGAAACTCATACACAACAACAAAAATGAAGACACAACAACAAGACATTTCTTTTACTGAATCAAAGTAAAATAATAGAAATAGAAGTCATCAGACATCAAGTTGTCTCTTCATTCATTGATTCAAGGTAAAATAATTAAAATAGAAGATAGAAGTCATTAGAAATCGAACCAAAATTTAATATGAAGCAATGTATAATTTAAAATAAAATAGAATCATATACAGAGAGAAGACAACAATTGATTTCAGTTTTATACAATTAAATTACTTTAAATTTAAAGTAATTTAATTGTATAAAACTGTATTATTGTATAAATTGATTAATATATTGATATTAATCAACTGATCATCGTGTTTGTCTAGTTCTCCGATTTATGCGTGTTACGTATTTTTTGTATCAATATGTATATAGTTAATAATAACTATATACATAATGATACAAAAAATACGTAACACGGATAAATCGGAGAACTAGACAAACACGATGATCAATTGATTAATATCAATATATTAATCAATTAAGATGATAATTAAAAGAAAAGTTGCTTTGCTAGGTAGAATAAGGGAAGAACTGTAAAATGTGAAGGGGTAGAATAGAAAGAGCTTGTGGTTGACGAGGTGAGGGGACTGGAATCTTATAACTATATTCCTATCTCACTGCTAGCTGAAACAACTAGTATAACATAAGTGTTAACCAAATGGCTCGCTACAACGTCTAGTGTTATTTTATAGCATTCTTAATGTGAATTATATTATTATTTAGTCAAAGTCTACCCCCAAGCACTGATTAGGTAGTATTAGTTGTAGTTCCTCTATGATATATATATATATATATATATATATCTGTGTGTTTGTATGTATGTATATTAAATTTGAATAAAACTTGGGACAAAAATCGACTTAATACATTTTTCAAACCAGCAAATGTTTACTTAACCTTGAAAAATTATCTGATCAATATGTAAGTTATAATCAGCATTAGTTCTGATTTTATTGTTTGACATGTATAATGTTGTGTGAACTAATTGTTTTTTAAGGAAATACTTCATTACGCTGTCAGGAGTGACAGCTTAAATTCAAAAAAAAGAAAAAGAAAAAAAAACCGCCCTTAAAGTAAGTAAATACCCCATAGTTAAGCTTGAAAACTCCTTTCCCGAAGTCAAAAGACGTAAAAAAAGAAGAAGAAAAAAGAAGGAAAAGAAAATAACAAAATGCAAGAAGAGAGTGGAGGAGATAAGGTAATGATACATAATATAAACATAATGCAAATAGACCACCAACCAACAACAAACATACAAAACACCCCAGATTTATTTGACACTAACGACATGGGTCCATTCCATGTAATAATCCAACTTTCAAACAATAACACTGAAAATAAAGGCATATCTAGACTCCATCCAATGACTATTGGAAAACTTTTACATAATACATTGGGATTCAAATCAAACGAAATCACACAAATCAATAGTATAGCAATTAATAAAATAAAAATTACATTTAACAATAGAGACAATGCAAATAAACTAATAACTTCACCAATATTGAAAAATAACTATACCACATTTATCCCAAAGTCAATTCTCTACAAAAAAGGAGTTGTTCGAGGAATTGAACAATCCTTATCAGAAACAGAAATCCCTCGAAAACATGCAATTCCAAAACACAAATATAAAACTAATAAATGTAAAAAGAATAACAAGAAAAATAATAGACAACAATTCACCAAAATTCATCCCTACACAATCTATTTTTATTACAGTCCGTGGACAAACCTTACCCCCATACGCCTACCTACACTTTGTTAGATGCCCAATTGAACCCTTCATCCCTCGAGTAATACAATGCCTAAATTGTTTGCGTTTCGGACATAAAGAAACAGATTGCAAAGGTTCCACCCGCTGTGAAACATGCGGGTTAAACCCTTCAACTCACGGTACTAATAATAATAATGAAATTCAACCATGCCCTAAAATTACTTCCCCAATATGTATACACTGTAAACAAGGACACAAAACAACTAACTTAAAAGACTGTCCCGAGTTTAAAATTCAAAAAAATATCAAACAGACTATGATAAAAAATAACATATCTTTTGGTGAAGCAAAACTACAAATATCAAACAAAACATACGCAACAGTCCTTCAATCTGAACCGACCCAAAGTACTCCTTCCAACCCAATCATAAATACTGAAACTCGTAAATACCCAATGCAAATCTTACCCATCCCTAAACAAAATCCTAAACGCCAAAAACTTAATCATACAGCCCCAAATAACAACCTGTACATCCAAACCCCTGTTAATCCTAAACAAACACCGGGAGGACTGATTCAGTCAAACCCTATAAACCATCGACACCTTCCGAACACTATAATATTGATATTAATCAACACCATATTATAAACATTATAACTGAAGTTACAAAACATATTTAAAATTACATACTAATATTACTCAAACTCATATAGATGATAATACTATAAAAAACTTAATACTTTCTAAACTTAACTCACCATAACATGGCTAAGCCTCCCAAAAAACAAACAACCACTGCAGTATCCTGAATGCTCGCAAGTTTAACTTGCGGGCGTTTAGGATATTGCAGTGGAACATTAGATCAGCAAATAATAAAAACACGTTCTCGAACACCTCTTATACACATCCAATATATAGACATAGCATGTCTCTCTGAGACATGGTTTGACAAACAAACTAATATCACCTTTAAAGGATATAATTTACTATCTTTTAACAGACAAGACGACAGAAAGGGCGGTGGAGTCGCAATATTAATTAAATCTAATATACAATACAAACCACTTCATAACATACCACACATACACACAGACATTATAGGAATACAAATAACTTATAAACACTCAACATTAAATATTGTTTCATTATACAACCCACCAATTAACAAAATAACGACAAACCAATGGCTTAATTTATTCAATTCCTTAACTACCCCATACCTAATATTAGGAGACTTTAACAGCCACCACACTGCTTGGGGATGTACCTACACTGACTTAAAAGGAGACAATTTACTGAAGGCTATTGAAGATACAAATACAATAATTCTTAACGATAACAAACCAACTCTAATTCCAAAAATAAACCAAAAAACCAACTCTACAATTGATTCTCCCTAGCTTCAAACACCATAGCAACAGACTTTACATGGAACATTTTAGACGACCCTCATGGTTCCAACCACTTCCTATAATAATAGAAACAAACCCATCTAATATACCCAAATATACCGATACCCTGCAAGACGCTGGAATATTAACAAAGCTAACTGGACAGAATACCATGACACTTTACTAACTTTGACTCAAAATAGATTAGATAACAATCTCCAACCAACTTACGATGACTTTATACAGGACATAAACAACGCATGCAAAAAATCTATTCCTGAAATAAAAATACGAAAAATTACCTCCACTCCATATCCAATTTAATTTATTGGTGGGACTCTACTTGTGAGCAATACAAAGACGATCGTTACACAGCTTACCAAAACTATAATACTAACCCTAACTTACAACTTTTATTGATTTCAAAAGAGCAAATGCTAAATTTAGACGAACATTAAAACGTAAACAAAAAATAGTTGGAAAAAATACTGTGACAGCTAAATTTTACAAAAAGATTCCCCTTCATCTGTTTGGAAATCTTTTAGAAAATTAACAAACCTCAAACTAACGACTACAATACTAATACAGGACCATGGCTCGAAGACTTCATGGACAAACTTGCCCTCCGTCAGTGACTAACAAAATTCCACCTTATATCCCAAACAACGATAATCACATACTAACCAATACTTTTACTATAACTGAATTAAATGCTGCTATAAAACACAGCAATACTGCTCCTGGTTTTGACAATATACACTATGACATGATTCATCACTTACCAACGATATCAAAACAAATTCTCTTAAAAATATTTCAATAATATTTGGACTTCTCAACAAATCCCTGACTCATGGCGTACTTACAAATACTACCGATAAAAAAAAACCGGGTAAAACTATTGACATAGCATCAAATTATAGACCAATATCTTATCATCATGCATGCTCAAAACATTCGAAAGAATACTTAAAAATAGATTAGAATGGTGGTTGGAATCTAATGACAAACTAGCTTTTTCACAAAAGGGTTTTAGAAAAAATAAATCAACGTTAGAAAGCCAAACACAATTAACCAATGACATACATAGTGCATTTACTCAACAAAAATCAGTATTATCTCTTTTACTAGACATTACAGGAGCTTATGATAACGTAGATTTAACTGTCTTACCACAAACTGTTACGATTAGAATACCACAACAAACAGCAAGTTTTGTAATTAAATTAATTACCGACAGAATCCTTATTTTTTCGAGTTAATGGACAAACTATTGGACGTAGAACAACAAGACGAGGTGTCCCTCAAGGGGCCATCTTAAGCCCACTTATACATAATACATACTTCTGACCTGGAAGAATTATCACCCTTCCCGTAAAAATACTTCAATTTGCTGACGATATACTTATATACACCATAAACAAAAAAAAATAAAATGACATGATTACTGACCTAACTAACTCACTTAGACAAATACAAGAATGGACAAGACTCACTGGGTTAGAACTGTCCCAAGACAAATCTGAATGTTGCATCTTTACAAGACGCAACAATGTCCTTTTTAGATGATGAAATTAATTTGGCAATATAGAATAAAAAGAAAAAGAACCGTTAGATTTTTTAGGACTATAGACCAAAAACTGACTTGGAAGGACTTACATACGATAATTTTAAAATGTGAAAAATACCCTTAACATCATGAAAATGGTCAGTAATAAAGCATGGGATGTGACCCAAAAAACACTAATAACATTTTTTAGAGCAACAATAAGGGCATGCATAGACTTGCCTCACCCATTTACGCAATGCCAGACATTACTTACTTTTAAAACTAGACCGTTTGCAATACAGAGCTTTAAGAATAAGCATGGTTATCTCAAATCTACACCAATAACAATATACATACTGAATGCTCAGAACCTCACTTGACATACGAAGACAATATTAAGTGACAAACACATTATAAATTATACTCTCAACAATCCCCTTTATTGCAACTATTGACAAATTGACCAATAAATAATAATATAATCATCGATATTGGCGACATAATCTCCCCCAATACTTATAAATAGCTACCAATTCCTACAACCTTACCTCAACCAAAGTAATACCAAAATAAATACTTCCAATCCATCAAACTTCTTTTGAACACATCCACCAAACAATTTCTATAAACTACCAAAACTTTCTTATCCTTACAACAACGTAACTTTTTCAAGATCAACTATACAACCTACATCCACAAACCACTTACGTAATTTTCACTGACGATCAAACAACAAGATAAAACTGGTTACTCATATTACGATTTACAACTGAAAATTGGTCAAAGTTTTTCATGCCCGCAGTACACTAACATATTCACATTAGAAAGCTTAGCAATCTTGCAAACACTCACATACATAAATCATTACAAAATAATCAAAACAAATACACTATTGCTTGCGACAATCAAGGTATCCTTAAAAAACTATCCAACATAACACTATTAACAAAATAGATCACATATGCATGCATATCCTGCAAGAAATAAGCGAATAACAAGATGAAGAAGGAAATTGATTTATATGGGTGAAAGCACATTCAGGAATTCAAGGAAACGAAGAAGCTGATCATCTTGCGAAAAATCCAGCAACACCATCAGAATATAAATTACCAGCAAGAGATATAATATCAATATTCAAAAAGAAAATGTTAGAAGACTTCAATATCAAACTCCACGAAGAACCTGAAAAAGGTAAAACTTTCAAAGAAATCATCAAGAAGTTCCTGCCAAACCATGGTTCTGGAAATCAAGATTAACAAGAGGAGATATCGTAAAAATTAACCGATTAAGAAGTCAACATGGGAGATGCATACAATACCATTACAAGATAGGATTAAGCGACTCCCCAGTATGCCACACCTGCCCCACAATAGACGAGACCGTAGAACATATTCTACTAGACTGTCCCAAATACAAGACAGAACGATCAAAATTAATCAGAAAGTCAAAATTCAAGACATCCAAGACAAGACTGAAAAAATCAAGACTCTACTCTTCTCAAAATTAAAAATATAATAAATACACTTCAATTCGTAAATAAAATAAACTATTCCCTTAGCCTCAAAAAATCTAGAAAACGAACCCTAACAACTAAACCCCAAACGAAAAAAAAATAAAATAAAAATAAAAATAATATAACCTTTACACCCAGGGGGGGGGGGGGGGGCGTGTCCGATCAACCTAATTGAGGTTTTCTGTGGTTTCCCTCAATTTACAGGCAATGCCAGGTTGATTCATCAAAGTCAGTCCACAGACTGCATAGGAAACCCTCTTTGACACTCCTGCAAAATCCCTTTACAATACAATCCTATTCAAAACCCATCAAAATCATTCTTGCAATCTCCAAAAAAAAAAAAAAAAAAAAAAAAAAAAAAAAAAAAAAAAAAAAAAAAAAAAAAAAAAAAAAAACCCAAACCCAAAATGGAAATATCCTTAACCCAAACAAACCCCCTCACACCCAAAAAATAACCAAATTTAATACAAAATTAATAAATAAATAAAAATAAAGAGGCACAAATCACCCCAACCAATAAATAAAATATGGCTCCGGTAACACAAAAATAAATATTGTATACTTTTGCCAATAAAAACTTGTTTAAAAAAAAAAAGGAAATACTTTTAGAAACTCGCTTACATCATAGTGTGCCACTTACAGAACTACAAACTGATTCTAAACAAGAACAAACATGTTTGCTTTTTTGTGCCCATTCTTCTTGACTATCAATAATTGAGTGACTATTTAAGGGATGAATCACTTTCTAATTAATTACACTTTATCTAAGTATTTATTATGTCCTATAAATGTTTTTTCTGTTCACAATTTTTTTCTGTAATTTTGTGTCCCCCTCAAGGTTGTGGCCACATGTTATGCAGCCCTGATAGCTAAGCCCCTGAATCTAATAAATATTTATTGTCTTATAATATTTTTAGACAAGAGCTCAGAGACCGAAACCAGTTTATTTGTGGACTGTTCAAGATGTTCAAAAATGGTTAAGAAGACACTGTGCAGATTACTACCCTCAATATGGAGATAAATTTTTATTTGTAAGTTCATGTAGATGTTGGAATATTTAAAATTAACTGTTGTAATATTTTTTACTTATAGAACACACTGCTTATGATGCAGTCTATAAGGTCTGACAAATTATTCTAAAATATTTATAACTGGTCTAACAATTTTCAAAATAATAAGGTCTTCAATGTAGATGATAATTTTTTATCAAACTACTCAAAATTCAAAGTGAGTTGTATACTTCATGTTATTAAATTTAAATTTAGAGGTCTTAAATGATCTTCTATCTTAAAATTGTTTTGAGGTCATACAAAAAGTGAAATGATTATCTTTTCAAAATTACAGCAATAGTAGTTTTACTAAATTTTAACATTCCTTTCTTACCAATAGAGTAGCATTTCCTTCTGTATTATATCCTAGTAATTATCTTAAGCTTATTCTCAAAAGAATAGCGTATGCTATACATCTCCTAGTAAATTATTGGTCCTTCTAGGAAAATACCCCAAATTGTATAGTGATATTGTAAGTCTCACTACACATGACATTAGTTGCCGTTGTAAAAAAAAACTATCCCATTTCAATACCTAATAGCATAAAATCAGTTAAAATAAAATAAAGATAATCACATGAATTGAATTCCTACACATTTTATACAGCATGATACTTAACTTACCTGGCATAATGTACGATTTATTATGTATTTTCAAATAATTAATTTATTTGTTCTATTGCAGCATGAAATCAGTGGAAGGGCATTAATAAGATTAAATGAAGGCACTCTTCTAAGGCTAGGAATAACAAATAGAGAACATCGTTTAGAAATATGGAGGGAAATAACTAAACTTCGTCTTAAAACTGACATTTTGGAAATTCGTGATCTTGAAAGAAAAGAAACTGATTTTATTTAGAACACCAAGATGTGAATTTTAAACAATATGCACCCACAATATTAACATGCTTTATGACCGGTGTTTATGGTTTAGAAAAATTAAATTTAACAATTTACTAGACTGGTTTTATAATGTTATAATTTTCTATTTATGATATTATTAAGTATCTATTACTAACAAGGATCTTGAATAAAGGGGATGACGCATTAAGGAACATTTTTGACTCCATGGAAGTTGTATGAGATAGAGAAATAGGAGCAAACTTACCTTCCCCATGGTTATAATGAGAAAAAAAGGTGCCAAACACCAAGGTTGTCGAGTTTGCTTCTCAACTTCCTTCTGCGCTTCTCGTGATTGTTAAATTTGTGGTGCTTGTTAAATCATTTGTTCTTATTTAATTTTAAATCTTGGACTATATTTAGCCACTTCAGTGAGTGATAATTTAAGTGTGTTTATAACCTTCTCAAGCAATAAACAATGAGAAACCATTCAGAGGTAAGTTTGCCTCTAAAATTTAAGACCTGCGCTGTTATGAGTTTATACCAAGCATGTGCTGTTGAATTCACTCTATTTTTTGGTTTTTGATGGGGTCACTTGTTTGTATGGCAAATTGACTTAGTGGGTCATCCCCTTTATTCAAGATCCTTGAATAAGTATCTATTTAAAAAAAATACTTTTAAAATATCTGTCATAAGTTTCACTTGGTTTTTTCTCCTTTTTTATTACATGTGTTTAGTTTAAGTGTCTGGAAAAACAAGTAAAGAAGGAAGTGGAGACTAATGATTTTTCTGAGTTTATTTACTATACTGAAATATTTATAAAATTAGCGAATACTTTTCCTTATACCTACGGTAGTAGGTGTGGAAAACTAAAAAATAGGTTTTATATTTTAAAGATAACATCATTTTTTTTTCTTTATTTTATTATTTAAGCAGTTTTCAGTTACAAAAAAAAGAAAAATAAATCATGTAAACTTTTAAGTTTTTACCTGTAATTCACGAGGAAGTTAGGGTTTGCATTGTTATATTTGGCAATATAATTAAGTATTATGATTGTATTATCAGAATAATTTGACAATAACTGATTGATTTACTTACTGGTCAAATGTGATAGTTTTTATTAAAGATCAGTTAATTTTTATTCTTTTATATTGATTTTATTTTGTACTATTTTTTAATATACATACAGTTATATTTAAACAGAGTTCTTTTTAGATTCTTATCCTAAACTGATGAAATAAGTTGTTAAAACGACAGTTTGGTGTATAGATGGTTTAAAAAATCACAATTTTCATTATTACCATGAGGATAATATAAGTATAGCCCATAGAGGAATATTAATTGGTATAGCCCAAAGAGTATGTATAACCTACCACTCTTAATATTTCTCCTGAAATGTTTACCAATGAAGCTAATATATCTGTATAATCTTGAAATATGGCATTCACCCCTAAGAAGTTTTGAATTCAAGTAGCCCTACCAAAGTGTTGAGCCTTTTAAAGTAAAGACATAAGTTCTCCAAAAAGCAATACTGCTTGAACCTGGTAGTTTTAATTATTAAATATTTCTGTTTTTTGCTTTATTCATAATAAAGTAAACAATAGGAATATTTAATAACTAAAACTACGCCTCCAGGTTCAAGCAGTATTGCTTTTTGGAGGGGTAGAAAAGGAGCAGGTTTTATAAATTACCACATACATTGTAAATAAAAATAATTTGCTCTACCAAAAAAAACATATAATAATACTCGTTTTAAGACTTTGTGGCTCATCAGGATAACCCTGTGGGAACCACCTCAGGTGGTATGGCAACCATTACATTCAAAGTATAATCTCAAGTTGGTGAATGTCATTTGATGAAAATAATAAATAAGAACTGAGCATAACTGACCTGGGCTGGAATCCTAGACCTCATGGTGTCAAAGGTTAGTATAAATACTAACACTCTAAAGACTTAGCCACGGAGGCGCAAAATTGTAACAGAACCACAATAAAAATAGTAATTTATTTTTATACCATTTATTGTTAACGTAATAATTTTATGAAATAAAGAATATTAATAATTAATTAAAAAAGTAATGAAAAACATAGTAAGTGCTTATTAAGGGAATTATAAAGAATATAACACAATTTAGTTGGACAAAAATATTTATTTTAAGTTTTGAACAGTAATGGCGTTTGAAGTCTAAATCTTTTTACAAATAAAAAAATTTATTAATACATTTTTAGATACACTCAAAGAATTTTAAACATCAAAGTTCCTGGGTTACAGTGGAATAGAATCAACAAATAAATCTGCTCCCCACTCTAAGTTACAAGGGTTAGGCAAAACAACTTTCACATGACAAAATATAACATACAAAATAAGCAACAATTAACAACCTCTTGTTCACGGCACTTTTAATAATACCTCAAGATGACAGCATTGTTTTTCAAATAGATGAATGTTTCGACAGCCTAAAATTCACTGAATTAACTTGTTGATTCCATTCCTCTATAGCTTCTATTATAAAATACTTATCCGCCCAATAAAAAATTAAATATAATCTTAACATTTATTAATAATTGATATGATAAACAATGCATACTTTTAAAGGTAAAAGACACCAAAAGCTTTATTTAAATTATATAAATCAAGTAAATGCTTCATAATTTTGTGGCTTATTAAGTAATTAGGTATTTAAATCAACCAATAAACCATGAATTGGGAAGCACAACTTTATATTTTACTCAAATAAACAACATTATAAAATATGGTCTATTATCTCATGAAGTCTGCATCAACAAAATTAAAGTACAAAAATGCACGTATAAAATACATAGGTGGAATTTACAAAAAAATAAATGACAGTAATGTTAAATAAAAAAAACAACTTAAAAACTTATTTCTCTAATAAGAATTGACCAAAAGAGTAAAAATCCATCGAATTTGATCAATTTTTCACCATTAATGATCTTAAACAAAGCTTATTTGGACTCATTCGTAAATTCCGGTTTTATAACCAAACCAAGTTTTAGTTATATGACGCTGATACAATTTAGCAAGTTTCCAAATGAAGAATTGGGGTTGGGGCCATGGAGGGGGAGGTGGTTTTAGACAGGGGGACACACAATGATCAAATATATATATATATATATATATATATATAATATATATATATTATATATATATATATATATATATATATATGCACGCGTGTGTACAAATTTTGTTCCTAGATGATCCATGAGACACAATTGCTAATAAACTTTTGGATCTAGATGAAATTCTATGCAAAAATTAATTTTACAATTGTCCAGAACCCTTCATTGTGTTAACCTTTCATATAATAATATTGTTTTTGAAAATTTGTATACAATTATGTATGGCAAACAAATATAAAAAATTAAATTTCATTATCAGCATTAGTTTTGATTTTACTGTTTGACATATATAACCTTATGTAAAGAAATCACGTTTTTAAATTAATACATTTAAAAATTTACTAATAGCATGGTAGTTAGCTACTTAGAAAATAGCTAATATGGCACATTGCTACAGGACAACAACCATGTTGTCCCCAGCTCAGGCCAATTTTGACTGGAAACAAAAGGCCTTCTGTTTTTTCCTAAATATGTTCTTTTGTTCATTTGGTGTACCAACCAATGTTTCCAACCTCAAAGAGAGGTACCACGCCTCATTTCTTTAAGATTATAATTAAAAGTTATGGAAATTCTTGTATGTAAAGATAGCAAATAAATTGTTATTTATTTATTTATGTTCCTTTGTTTAAGATTTATAACAGAAGAGAACTTATTAGTAATGGTTATAAAGTAGGTACAGGTGAAGTAAGAATAACCTTCAGTATAACAATTTTTTAAGCAGAAATCAAACAATCCAATAACTCATCAAACCATCGGCTAATTTTTTAAAGTTTGGATAATTTATTAGAGCTGCATGAAACATATCGTAACTTAGAGCTTTTCTTTTAAATATATCTAAGCAGGCCTGCAGACAGTCAGAACTCCTCTCAGAGACTTTTGGTCAGAGGAGTTTCAGTTTGGACCAATCAGAAATTTCACAGACATTCGGTTCTTTAAGGGACCTCAACAAAAAACTACTTCGTCAAAGAGGATAACATTTTTTCAGGAGGGAGGCCTTCCCTGGCTATCTACGGGCCAGCATTAAATATCCTCAAAACCAGTTTTTGTCTTAACATTTTATTATTACAGCATAAAGTCATTTCCACTGATCTTGGAAAGTCTCATTAAAAAAAAATTGAATTACTAAATTTTAATTGACACACTTAAAATAATCAGGCATAACTACCATAAATAACAGTATCTACAGCTAATAACTTTAATAATAAGGTTCAATAAGAGTTAAATTAAAACAATTAGCTAAATCACATTGGTTTAGATAAGTAATAAATAAATTAGGTAAATTGCTTACATCGATATACTGAAATACAACAGTAAGAAAGAATTAGTGGTAAATTAAAATTACTGCAGACAAGAAAAGAAAACTATGTCTGATTTATGGGTAGAAAACCATTATAGTTCTGTAAAATAAAACATTTAGAGATACACACCCAAACTAGCAGAATTAATTCCACTCCAACAAAAACTTAATTAGCATAATTTTCTTTGAAAATTCACTAAAATAATAACAAGCAAGATCAATTAAATAAGATTAAAACCATAGAGACATATACTAGAGGGGGCATAGCCTATTTCAATAAATTGAAAGGCCTGAAACATCGTTCTGTGTTCTCAGTGGCTCTGTGTAACCTCATTAAAACCTCCTTCAAGAGTGAGTTAAGGTTATAATAAATCAATTGTTTTCGGCTTTCTGCACATTGTTTGTGTTTTGATGTGTATTTTTCACGATCTTACATATAATTTACTGTAATTTTGTACTGATTATATTTTTAAGGAAGGTGGTCAGGTTACTTATTCAATGTTTCAAAATTCAACCAATAGGGCCTCTCTAGTAATAATATCTCTCTTGTAGTTAAAAAATAAACTAAGAAT
The DNA here is from genome assembly GCA_018340805.1 of Microvelia longipes. Taxonomy (NCBI): domain Eukaryota; kingdom Metazoa; phylum Arthropoda; class Insecta; order Hemiptera; family Veliidae; genus Microvelia; species Microvelia longipes. Next base: position 18,405,413 of record JACMZG010001911.1, read on the forward strand.
GTTTTCATTACACATTAAATGTTGCATGGGACACCCACAGAAAAGTACCCAAAGTTTCATTAATTTATGTTTAATGGTTCAAAATTTAGGGAGGACTATTGGTCTACCCTGTATAAATATAACCTAACCCTTGTTATTATAGTGTAACACACAGCTAAAATCAGTTGACAGCGTGGTAAAATAATGCCAGGGAGCCAATGAGGGTTATTCCTTAATGTTTAACCACACCCACCATTTTAAATTGAACCAACCTCATTGGTCCCTCAGCACTATTTTCCTGTGCTGTCAACTGATTTTAGCCATGAGATTAACTATAATATCTACTTTGCTAAGACTGAAGGAGTTAAAAATGACAATAATGAACAAATAACAGCCTTCAAACAATACTAAATAAAAAAGGCATTACTAAAAATAAAAAAGCCTAATTGGAGAGCAGTATAACTCTCGGGAATCTAAATCCTGTCCTACTCATAGTACGATTCTAAGCTTAAAATTAATTATATATTTAGGAGAACTGGAGTAAAATATAATAAATCTACAACACCTAAAAGCTACTACAACTTTAATTAATTAATTTAATACATTAATAAATAGATATGTTACTATAGATGACTAGAATAAGTTTACTATAATTTCTATTTTAAAATAATAACATAAAATCTAAATCATTGATGCTCACTATGACGGGACTATCTTTGACACCACAATAAACACATTAACCAAAACTATGTCCACAACCAAACAGCAAAAGTACAACAGCAATACAAAATTTTAAGGTACATTAGGTAAAATAATGTCAGCTAGTAGAAGACAATTTAGTAGTAATAAATTAAACATTATGAAGTTTTAAAAATGTTATTATTAACGGAAGGATGTTACATGGATCACTACAGATATTAAGGGGCTTTTTTTCTGTGGAAATCCCCCTAATAATAAAATTATATGACATTGCATTATTGATTGTACAAATCAAATAATAGAAAATTACTTTAATACTAAAAGTTATAGAGCACCAGGGACTCTAGCCCTGGTGCTAGTGTAATCTTTAGTGTGTAAAGGTATAGGAGGGCAAAAAAAACTTTGGATAGGCTAACTTTGTGCATAAAAATAATATTCTATGTATTTATTATGCATATCTGGCCAAAGCCTGATCTCCCCTCTTCAGGTAATAGCCTGTAGATCACAGAAAAATAAGAGAAGACATATAAATAAGATCAAACTAAAATAAAAGTAAAATTTAGATGTGTAAGTCTGACTGTATGATTATAATAACTTTGAATTACCAATAAATGTATACTCTGTCATATTACTCAAACCAATTAAATAAATAATTAAGCTAAATAAATCTTCTCAAATCAGTTGACACCATCTTACCTAGGAATATTACTATTAAAATAGTATTATTATTATTATCATCATGGCAAAGCTCAATATAAAAATATAATGTTAAAAACTATTTTAATTGAAATCCTTTCATGATTTCAACACATATTTACTTATTATTATTCATTATTTTAATATTTATCTTTACAAATTTTTGAGAAAGCCCTTTGAAAAAATGCAAATAATGCATTTATGGAATGATTAAATAGTTAAAACTAATATTCAATTATAAAATAAGAACGTTATGATCTCTCTGTAATCTTCGGCGAGCTTTAACAGGAACTACACCCATAGGATCAGTAGGAGGAAGAAGACCAACACTAGCATTGCAACTTTCTTGGTAAAACACTTGTCTACCAGCACATTGGTAACCATATGAAACAGTATCTTCAGTCCTAAAACAAATCAAAAATAATAATAATAATAATACCTGTTTAGAGACTTAGGCTCATTTTAGGAATAACCCCTGTGGGAACCACCTCTGGTGGTTGTGGCAATAATTACTCTCCAAGTTTATTTTAAAGTGATATTTTATTTTAAAAATACTTTTATTTAAACTGAAAGAGTAACATGGGATGCGAACCCCAGACCTCTGAGGTATCAAAGGTCAGTATTGATTTATTAATACTGACACTTTAATGACCTTGACCATGGAGGCCAAACAAATAAGTATCAGCAAAAAACAAGCCAAAAAATATAAAACCCATTCTCTTCATAAAAACTAATCATCATTAATTTACGGGTTTTATCTTTTATATCCTATCAAAACTGCCAAGTCACTTAAAACAGTATGGAGCTCAATGTCAAATACATTTATTGTAGACAGTAATCAATAAAGTAATTAAAAAATATCTTGTATAATAGAATTGAATTTTTTTCAATTCAAAAATTCCTTTATGGACAAAAAATACAATAGGATATGCTAATAGTCCAGGTGCCTGACCTAAAAAAATGTGACTCATTGTGTCCTAATTCAAACCAAATTTTTATAAAAGAAAAAACATAGTCTGCCAATCTAGAGTGGAGCTCTTCATATGATCGTGCTCACTCAAAATTTTAGAAAATCGCACAAATTTCAGTTTTCTTGGAATAAGTGGTTCCCTGTGGGTCGTGTGGAAACATGAAGAGAACATTTTTATAGTTGATACAATTTCCAATAAAACGAGTGTTTAATCATCAGAATCGGATAATTACAACTAAAGTTATGGCTCTTTTGAAAACATAAAAAAATGGTCAATTTATGCTGTCAAGGAATTTCTTAGAATAATATTGGCTTTTATATTAGCCATTTAACAAATTTCATAACTTTAGTTGTAATTATCCGATTTTGATGAAAAAAACTTATTTCAAAGGACAGTTTAACATCTTTAATAAGGTTCTCTTCATGTTTTGCACACGACCCACAGGGAACCACTTATTCCATGAAAACTGGAATTTGTGTGATTTTCTAATATTTTGAGCAAGCTCATTTATATAAAAGGCTTCACTCTGGATAGGCAGACTATTTTTTTCCTTCATAATTGAAGGTATATTTTTAGAAAAATTTAGTTTAAAGAAGTACAAAATGAATCACATTTTTCAGGCCAGGATCTTGTACTATAACAAATAATACACAATAAATATAAAAGTGAAGATATATTTATGTGTTCACATAAATATGAAGCTAAGTGAATATGCTATCACATATTAACAGTGCTGCTTAAGTGAACATATATACATAGTACAAATTAGTACTCTGGAATTAAGAGTCAATACTACAAGTAAAAACTGTGTATGAGTTTTTACTACAAATAATTGTAATGGGAGTTGCTTATAAAACACTTACAAGCATGATTTTCTGAAGAAAATTTGCTATAAAGGCTAATTATTACACTTAAGCTTATTGACATGTTTAATTGTTTGGATTATCACTCATGGTTTGATGAAGTATGGTGAGATGGATCCATTAACAAAGGATCATCCTAAATTAACTTCTACCAATTACTAGAAGAACGATCTACCCACAACCAAATAATTAAAACAACATAATAATATTAATTACCTTATAGTAATGTCGGTCATCTGAGGATTAATATTAAGAGAATGATGAAGGTCTGTAAGTAACTGAATATGATGAGGTCTATAAGCACCAGCCCTGTCCGTTGGACCCCAACCTGGGTCAACTAAAAGATAGCTGTAAGACGTATCAGGTCCTGTGCTGTTAGCATCTGTTGCTTCTAAAACTCGAGTTAATTTCTCCTGATATTCAGTCACATCTCCCACACAATTCTCCCACTGAAACATGAGATGTAATAAATGAATTGGTTAGTTAAACAATTTATTGTGTTAAATGAAAAAAAAAATTAAATAGTTAGAACTAAACAATCTTATATGCTAAATTGTGTTATTTTAAAGTATTTTCTTATAGCTCATTCATAGAGAAATATAGTATATAGCATTACATAACATTCTAGGGCTCGCTTCGCTCTCCTTTATGTGTTTGCTTATCAGTACCTTCTTATGAGTATACAATAAAAAAAATACATTAAAAACATTTTTATTGTGTAAATATAAGAGAAAAATTACCAGGTAATGAATATGTTCAGGGTTCTTAGCGGTTTCTAAATCAAGTAATAATAATATCACAGTATTGTTTTGTCCAAATACATAGAGAACAGAATGTGTTAATTCTTCTTTTTCATAGTCAGAAAATGTTCTTCTTCTTCTCGTTGGTTTATCAGCAAGGATGGCTGGGTCTATTGGTTTGGAGCCACTGGGGTCAGGGGTTTCAACCCAAGGGACTAAAGTAGGGCCTTTTGAAGGACCCGGGGTCCTAGGTTTAGGAGTTTTACTTCCAGGCGTCTTGGCAATGTTAGGCTTAGTACTGAGAGGAGTGTCCAGACAGACATCGGATTCATTTGCAAGAAGAGTTAGCTTAGCCATAAGAGGTGTTAATGCTAAATGTGGATTCTGCTTTCTAACGGATGCAAAGCTTTCATCTAAAACAGACAAAAAATTTGTTTTAAAAATGACCATAAAATAACTAATAAATAATAATCTGATTTTTAATTTAGTTCTAATTAAAATTGTAGTAGAAGTGAAATGAAAATACTATAAATAGCATGTCTGCATTTTCATAACATACTACAAATAGTAACCAGAATTACTTTGTTTGTTGTTAACTTTGAGGATGTTTGTTTTGTCTCCTGAGGGTACCTTATCCTTGGAGTAGAACTGTCTTTAAACAGTACTCACATAATAAATTAAGAGTGTAAGCAAAGTAAGATTGGATGGCTCAGCTTACAGAAGCCTTAACATCATAGGGTTACATATTAATACTTTTTAAAAAAGAATTACCTGAATTTTTATTAAGATTAAGCTTGAAATCTCTCTTTGGCTTGTCCGGTTTCTTCTCAGGCATAACTGCTTCTTGAATAACATTTACACTTTTTAGATTTGGTTCTGAAAAATAAATAAAACATTATTTAACCAGGATTAAATTTAATAGTTATTTACACAGCAAGGGGGAGAAGAAAGTTTTGCAGCTCAAGGCCAAGTTTTCACATAAGGCAAAGCAGCAGGTGAAAACTAGCTGAAATTCTTTAATCTCTGTCGAGTATTAAACCTTACCTACGACTTAGATAATAAGTGAAATATATTTCTATTCATTTTTACAATTTTTTGATGATAAGAATGAGAATTTACAATTTGAAGGGATGTTAATAATGATTGTAGGTAGGAGGATTTCATTTTTTTGTACACATTTTCTTTTTCATTCCTTACATTATTTAGATTTTGTTCTGTGACTTTGATTTTATTCGGCATGAATGACTATACAACCATTGGACTCTATTTACGTCCGTAAATAGATGTGTTTATAGGGCCAGGTCGCTACATATGAAAACCTGATATACAACTCAAGTCGTAGGTAAAAGTAACTTAATCAAATTTATTTACATTGTAGTTTAATTTTGTTAAACTTTTAATAACAACTATATTGTTATATCCCTTATATAGCCATTATTTTTTATTGCTCCAGCAAGGATGACAACAAAATCCAGCTACTATTGGCCTTTTGTATCTGTTGAAACAGTTCTTTAATAATAATTCTAAATTTCTTTATTTTTATCAAATAGAATAAGTTTTATAATTTACAATGTATAAAATATAAATTTATATTCTTAAAATCAATTTCTGATGATATTTATCTGATATTTAGTGATGAGAGCTCTCAGTAGCTCTTGAACAGAGCGAGAGCTCTAGTCTTTCTCTAGTCAGATTTAAGATAAAGAAAAGCCATAAATAAAGTATAGAAAGATAAGAAGATACAAATTACACAAGAAGCTATAAATTATGTATAAAATAATAGATTTTAGGTATAACAGTTTTATAAAAATTAAATAATATCAGACATCATACATACATAAACATGATTTTAGATTTTGCTATTCTTACATTTCTTTCACAGTTATTACTAAGATAAATAACATAGAGGTCAACTAAATAACTTTATTTAGTCCTTTATACTTTGTGTTGTACAATGAACATCATTGCTAAGCAAAAAATAAATATCTATATGTGAAACCGCAATTCACGGGATCATGTATTGTCAAAAGGACTAATACTTAGAGGGAGGATACGAGAGCTCTTATCATTCCTTGAGTAGCTAGGTGCTGTAACTATACATTGGTCACATAATTTTTTATTTATTTTTCATAATAATTACAATTCAACATAAATATTACATTATTTTCCCACTATTTTGTCTTAAATGTAGTAAAATGAATTTACAATAAGTTTAAATTATTATACATTCTTCACATATATTCTTTAACTATCGGTGTTGTAGAAAGTGATTTAATACGACATTACTAAAAATGCCCACAGTTGGTAGAGGGGTGGGGAGTATCTAGTCTCTCTCTAGTGAGACTATATAGTAGGATTAAGTACAGTTATGGAACCTTACGGAAACTGTCTCTGTTCCAGAGACCTCTTATCTGTGTGTGTTATTCTTCCTATGAACCCCCTTTTAAGTATTAGTCTCTTTGTGTATCCTTTAATTTTTAACAGTAATATTTAATTTAATTAATTATTTTTTATTAAATTAAAAGTAATATACAATTAATTAAAAAAGGCTTTCTTGTTTTTATGATTATTTTACTTTTCTTATTCTTTAACAACTTAAAATTTAAGCAACTTAACTAAATAGGTCACTCCAAAGTCCCACCTAGAGAGCTACAAAACTTTCCTACAGTTAAGCACTGCTGTTAAGTACGACTGAACATCTATAAAACACGAGGGGTAATAGTGGTAATTTCGAGTTTCTGCATGAAAATGCAGAAATGCAATACTTTTTTTACATAAAATGGACTATGAAAGGGTATTTGTTTTCTTTTGTCACTAGTTGGCTGCCCATTCCCAAAGAAAAAGACAATGCAGTTACTTTTGTCAAAATTATCGATGTGTCAGTAATTCAAATTATATTTAATTTTAAAATAATATCATACTAACTTGGAGGTTCAGACTCGGTTTGTTTCATCTGAGAGAATTTATTGAAAATAGATTTGCCATATCTAGATGCGGAGCAAGGCAGACCGTCAGGTTTGAATAGAGGATACTTTGGATCTGCTATAGTATTGTAATATGGCCTAGGCATGGATTGATTAGGTTCTGAAATCCAATCATCTTCTACTTTAGTCAACCCAAGGCTGTAATACCTATTAAAAAAAATAATAGAATCAGAAAGAGATTCAAGCACATTTTTGGTTTTTGCGTCAAATTAATATAAATAGAAAATAATATAATTTCTCTTTGGTTCATCATTTTTTTATCACAAATAGAAAAGTTAAAAAAAATATTTACCTAACAAAAAATCAAAGTCTAAAATCTCAAAAGTAATTAACTCAAGAGCTTAAAAAATGATACATTTTTAAATGTTCATAGCATAAATCTTTTAAATTAGATCTTTCTTTGTTGAATCTTTCTTTGTTCAAAAGATATTTATGCTTTTAAACTTACCCTACTAGTCAACTAATTATGGTCAATGCAAATGTTTGGAATGCAATGTAATGATGTCAATAATAATGCAATAATTATGCCAATGCAATGATGTGGAAGACTTTTATGCAATAAATTAATATGTTAACAGAATTCAAGTATAAGAATAGATGTATGAAACATACCTCATATGTATTCTATTTGTAGGTGATATATTATCAGTGGTAGCAGGCCTAGGAAGGGAAGGGGGAGATGAAACGATAAAATCTCCAGGTCTAATAGTCTGAAGACGTGCCATATGTCTTGCTTTCACAGCATCTCTCACTACATCAGGCACATGCTCAGGTGTCTCGGCAACTCCATTCTCATGAGAATGTTCACCGTTAGTTTCAGCCACACTAACTTCTTCAGGAACAGTAAACATGGTAGATTTGCTTTTCTTCATACCACCTTCCATTTCCTAATAAAAATAATAAAAACAGTTCTTAAGCAAATTATTTACAAAAGAAATTCACTAAAAAGAATCAGATAATTTTATTTTGAATAAACGTTTTTAAGGCTAATTATTATAAAATTAATGAGTCTTATAATATAATATATTATAATTTCTTATAATATATTATAATTATTATAATAATTATAATAATATTATAAATATTATAAGAAAAATTAATATATATTATAATAATATAATAAAAATAAATATTATAAAATCAGTATGTATAAGGATTAAATATACATACATAATAAGTATCCATTAATAATAAATTATATACATAAATGTAATCAGAAAATGCCTGTCCATTGTAATCTATTCTCTGTAAGTCAAATGAGAGTTATTTTTATCTCGTTAAATAGAAAAGCTAGGAAGAACTTACTCCAAACCAGCTCATTTACCAAAATCATAAAAAAATAAAGAGCGCAGTGTAGCCCGCATTGTAATCCTTGATTTCTAGAGAACTGTTCTAGTCATAGACATGGTTAAGGTCTTGTTTAAACTAGCTCTAAAAATTATTTTTAGAAATAAATATATTTACCATTTTTAGAATACAAAATGTCCATTAGTTTTAACAAGACATTTATCCAAAATTGTAAAAGTCCCTAATAAGCCTTATTTTTGAAACAAGTTTGATCTGTGTGGCCTGAATTGTGTTACAAAGAAAAGTACTTATAGATCCATACAGACAACAACTTTTTGAAGTTTTAAGGATCTGTATGTTAAAACATATAAATAAGATATAGTAAAGAGTAAAAGCATAAAATAAATTAAACAAAAAACTAAAATGATAGATCCCAGTAAAGTTTTTCAATCAAAACAAATTAAATTAAAAAATTGTGGATTTTTCTTTTCAAAAAACAAAGTATATCAGGATTCATTTAAAAAAAACAAAGTATATTTATTTATACAAAAGGAGGAAGTGCATTCTGTATTGGTTGTAGTTTTGTTTTATTATTTTTTTACATGGAATTGTGGACTGCTTTGTAGCAACCTTGCCTTGCCATGGCCTAATCTGTACTGACTGACTAGGATAGTAGGCTAATCAGGGAGGAGGTAGGGGATCTCCTTCCCACCTATTTTTCAATAAAATGTCCCAGTTAAAATTTAACAAAGAGCTTACTTTTAAATCAAACTGCTCATTTTCTTTTTTCCATTCTGGCAATAACTTAATAGCTTCATGTATGATAGCTACATCTTTCCTTAGCCTTTCTATTTCAGTCTTGTCTACGTAGACTGATAATAGTTGAACACCTAATGGTAAATGGAATTGAGTATTCACACTTTCTGCAGGCAGCTAAAACAAATTTAATTATATTAAAAAATTGATTGAAATTGACTAATCTTATAATAGAAACTACAAATTTCATTATTTTTAATGAATGATAAAGTAGTTACTAATTTATAAGTCCTTACTAAAAAGTTTATATTAAGTGATCCCACAATCACTCATATGTATCTATAAATATGAAGTTCTGGTACATAAATAATAACAATTTTTTTGATAATACTATGTCTAATAAAAACATGATGTATTCACTTTCAATTGAAATAACTTAAAGTAGTCTATGGCAGCTGACTGTTTGCAGTAAGTTCTTATCATGAAAATATGCACACACTTTATGAAAATACACACAAGGACTATCTTTCCTCAGCTGGAAAAATCTTCATTTCCTTAGTAAATCAAAGAGACTGGAGGTAGATGTGGTGGAGTAGGCTGGAGGAATCAGGGTTGGCAAGAAAGGCCCAACAACGTGACCTATTTGCCTTGCTTTGCCTCCCCACCCTATTACTACTACTACGCAATGATTTGTATTGTCTTTATAATATTATTCAATAAATAAGTATATGTTTATAAATTATTAAAACATTCATTCTGGTATGTATTTTTCTCTCTTTGGAAGATAAAATATTGTATGTACTTCAAGAATAAACTGCCATTTTTCCCTCTTGGCTGTGCCTCGGGAGCTAAATGTCATATTTCCCTCGCCTGAGCATTGGGAATAAATTATATTAATCCCTCAGCTTCATCTCAGGATTAATTAACTTCATTTTCTACAATTTGCCATAGGAACCAACTTTGTAAATCCATGAAAAATGGCTTGTTTTATTCCCTAGGTTCATGAATAACTATTATTGTACAGTTTTAATGATGGTCTATAATTAAAAAGAAATATAAAATTAACAAGAAACTCACCTTAATCCTGTAAGGATCAGTGACTACAAACTGCTTAGTCAAAGGGTAACTGAGCTGAGTAGCAATCACTCTAAAACAGATAAAAGAGTAAAAAAATGTAATTGCTTCTATTTTTTATTTGTATTACAGGAAGAGCAAAGCTAATAAACAAACAAAACAATAGTGAAGCCTGGGTAAGTCAAGTGAAAGGAATTTTAAACAATAATTGACTTTACAAAATGTAGAACTGATTTAGGGCTTTGTGAACACACAAAGAGACTAATACTTAGAGGGAGGATACAACAGCTCATATCATTCCTAGGTAGCCAGGTGCCGTAACTGTACATTGGTGACATCATTATTTTTTAAATTAAGTAAAATGAATTTAAAATAAGTTTTAAATTATCTATTGCATATATTTCTTTAATCGTCCTTGTTGAAAAAAGTGTGGTGTCACTGAAAAATGCCTGCCGTTTGTAGAGAGCGTGCTACGATAGAGGTTGTAGAGCGGTGGGTGGTCTCTAGTCTCTCTTTCTGGAGACTCAAGTAAAAGTAAGTACAGTTATGACACTTTTTGGAAAAATCCCTAATCCCTGTGATACTTGGGCTATGTATTTCCTCTAAATATTAGTCTCTTTGTGAACACATCTTCAATTATCAGTAAAATTGTAATATGTAATCAAGTCTGATAATCTGAAATTACACAAGAAAAATTATGAGTTTTTCAAACTTACTTGTTTTGCTGTAAAAATACACCACCAAGTACTCCAGGTATCCTTTGTAAATTTTGTAAAATATGCATAGCTTGTAAAAATAAAGAACTGGCACTCTGAAAAGAAGATATGAATATAATGCATAAACCTAAGATTTAAAAGTTTAGGATAAAATATATATTTTTTTTTAATCTTTTATTATTCAAAATTTACAATATTTTTTACAAACATTTAAATAAACACATCACTAAACACATTAAAATATTTACAAAAAAAATATAGAAACAAAAAGTCCTAATGTAGGTTTTTCTGATTTGTGACAATTATTTCTTTAAATTTTTTCTTAAAGTAATTTAATTCAATTAATTTTAGGGGGTATGAACACAGTAGAATCACTAATTCATTAAACAAATAGGGTTATATTGAGTTGTCACAAGGATTTAAATTGAGTGATAAGAAGGTGAAAACCACAAATCAATTAAGGTGTTAATTAATGTTATATTTAAATCTCACAAAATTACCTTTTTATGACATTAAATTATTTAAATTAATTGTAACAGGTATTTAAATTAACTGATAACAAGCTGATTTTCACCATACTGGTGTTTTAATTTGTTAATCGTTAATCAATTTTATTCACTCACAAATATAATTATTAACTCACTTAATTCACTCTTTTTTGTAACATTTTAGTCTAAATTATCCGTTAAGGTTTTATTATTTCTCAGTTAAATCGGACAAATCCAAGTCTGTAGTGATAAGAGCCTGATTCTATATTTAAAATCCTGGAATAATAGAAGTATTTTTCTAAGAAATAGTGGCAGGTTTTTTTAGCAGCAATGGTTTTCCTATTAATTTTTAACTTATTTATCACAGATTAACTGACAATAAAGAAATAAAAGAAGAATTTTTATCTGTTCCCATGCTAATCCTAGGATAAAAAAAATTTGATTACCCTTTCGTTTTCCAGCCATTGTTATTGTCAAACTTACAACTATCTCTTTGAATCGTGAATAAGAGTCAGAAAAATGGCAGAATTGTCTACACAATTTTGAAAACAAAATTACCTAGCAACACAAAACGGTCTGGTTTTAATATGATTGTCTGATATTTGTTTTTTTTTTATTTCACAATACAAATAAACACTCAATGTTTGTAGACTCAATAATTATGGTGAGTTTTGTCACTGGAATGTAACACATCATATTGGTTAATGTCCATAATGTTTTCTCAAGAAGAGCAATTTATTTTGTCTAAGTTGGTAGTAGGGCACTCCCACCACAAATTATTGGCAGAGTCCAGAGGTTTCCTGCAATCCATACGCCCAAAATTACAAGACAGAATATAGCTAAAAATCAAATACAAACCTTTGGAAGTTTAAATGTAGGAATATTTCCAAATATGTTCGTTGCATATTGAAGAATAGGCATATAAATGTGAAATAATTCAGTTAATTTATCTGATAATGTTACATCTGTTTCTTCTTCAGTTGCTACCAGTGAGGCTTGTAATGATTCGATATCGTAGTGAAATAATCTAATTAATTTGTACAAGATCTTAGAACGAGTTTCTAACACTATATCAGGAATATTTCTATCAGTTCCAACACACTAAAACAATAAAATGAGACGGAATAAAAATTCAGCAAAAAGAATGGAGGTATGATATTTTAGTAGGTTACTTTAGTGATTAGTAAAGTAATTGTTTTGAAGATAATTATTGGGGTCATCTTCCTTAAAACAGTTAAGAAAAAAATGTTTTAAGGAGAAATTCTTCTTCTTTTCATTATTAGTACATACTAAATTACTTTATTATTAAATACTGGTAGTATACTGGTTTCGTTTCATCACAATGTAAATAAAGGATGACACAATAAAACTGAGTGAGAGACACAGTGACAATAATGTAGGTATCTAAACAATAAGTCAGCAAATTTTCAAAGAGTGAAAAGTGCTAGATCCTTACTCTTGATCTAGAATAAAAGAATATTACATTATATCGATATTACTATTTACAAAGTTATACAGTATTACTCAATGGATCCTAGAGCATTTAATTGAAAAGAATTAGTTCTTAGACACATATATGGATAACATTAGCAACTAATGATTTGACAGAATTTTCTTGGGGGCCATAGTAAGGTGGATAGTAGTGAGGTTAATCAAAATATACTCTTTTCAGAGCTGCATGGTTAGAGGATAATTGAATAGCAGATTAGAGATTCAACAAACAAAACTTTAAAAAGTAATGTCATATCGATTACCAAAAAATATCTCCCAAGTCTTTTCATTGAGAATTTGCCACTCTGTAAAGATATAATCCTTGGGTTTGAGAAAGTTGTCCGAGTGAATTGAGTAATGCCCATAAGCTGACTGCATAGAGCATGCCTTTGCTCTCGATTCACCCAAGTAGGATAAAAGTAGATTATAGCTTGCTCTGGGTCGTCTTCTTCTTTCTTACACATCTCACAGTCATATACAAATACAATAAGCAGTTCCCTGAAACAAAACATAAATATCACTTTGGGATTAAAAACACTACACTACAAGATATACTAATTTGTACAAAATTTAAACTGACCTTAACAATAAAATAAATGAACATTTAAAATGTCCTAAGAATGATGAAACTAAGTGCCCAAGAAAGCTTCTTGCCTTAAATTGGCACCAAGTAAGGATTCCAGAGACCATTATGCTGTCCAGCAGTTTATGCTATGGTTATATGTGGTAGAAAAGAACAATAAAACTGAATACCCCCTATTTTTTTGTAAAATCTGTACATTTCATATACCTTTGTTTAAAAATGATATAAAAATGAGGGGTCAGCATAGAGACAATGTTCCGACTCTTAACTTTTTCCCTACATGAGAGATAAACTAGCTTTCAATCAAGAGGGAATCTACAGTCTATCGTTTAGTTTAAAAATCTTGACAGGTCAGTTTAGACACCACTGATTCTTAAGAAAAAAAAAATCCCTGCAAGAAGGGAGCGGGAAAAAACTATGTAAACAAATCAGGTTATTTTACCCGTATTTTTTGGCGATGTTTTTTTACATTTCTTTTGTGTAGTTTTATTTTAAAATAGCATTTTTAAGATTAATTTGAAAGTAGTTTTCAAAACGATGTAATCAAAAGAAGAACCATAAACAAAGAGAACGATTGCTGGGAAGAAGGTTTTCTCCCTACAGCGGTTATTGTGGTTAGGGATTTTTTTCCCTACCACAATACTTCCCTACCAAAATACTTATGACCTTGGGGATTTTTAAACTAAACAAGGCTGTAGTTCAACTACTATGACACATGTCAGCATCACTTGTTCTTTCATCCTGCTTTGTTGATTTATCTCAAACAAAGCTCAACAAAGAGCACTATTTTTAACACCTTTAACATTTTCTCTATAATATATTTTTTTAGTAAATTAGTTAAATATGTTGCATATTTAATTATTGAAAAGAAATAAATGTTGTGTTACATATTGTAAATGTAAAAGGTGTAAATTAGGTGCATGGACACCAATTTTATACTTATATAAACCAATTTAAAAAAAGATGCTTGAACAGGTTAAAATTAGCTTATAGCTGGTGAAAATTAAAATGATGGAAGGGTATGTGGCGTTGCTATGCAGTTAATCAGAGGAACTAAAAGGGACAGAATTTGCTCAGGGCGGTGTGAAGGGTGGTAGTTGGAACTCAGCTGACCCCTTATTTTTACGTCACTTTACTTTGTATTATTTTGTACAAAGTAATAAAAAGTGTACATTTATTTTATTTTATATATATGTGAATGTACTATAGACCAAATAGAGAAACAATGGACATTTTTGCCAGTCATACCATGAGTTTTACATTTTGTACCCAGTCTTTTTAAAGGGAGCAGCCATTTTGTTCATCTAAACAAACCAGTCACGCTTTTTTTATTTTTTAAGTTTAATTAAAAAATACTTAAATCCCTTCATCTTCAAGTTAAAAAAATAAATTATTTATAAAATAACAAACTAAAATAAATCGTGGAATGATATTAACAAAAATTGAAATAAATCGTGGAAGGTCTGGGCATACAAGTCTCAAGGGCAGCTCGGAGTCCTATTTATAGACCAACTATCAGCTGAACTGAGGCCTGCATATTTTTACATACGTTAGTATAGGCTATTCCCATTTAGGGAACTACATGAGCTATACTGTACCTGCAATGTAATTCCGCCTGTATTCTGACTTTAGTTTCCCACAAGCCATACCTCTACCAACTACTTAAGTAATGTGATATGTATACACATTTTTAGAAATATGTATTTGAATAAAATATTCAAGGGTCAAGGAAATTAGTTAAATAAAGCTAAGCGAATAAGGGATAGAACAATGAACTAATTTACCTATAATTCTGTACATATTTATAACATTTATTCACACAGTAAGTTAAGAAGCTCATAGACATGGTAAAATAAAAATACAACTGAGGAAACAATAACTTGTTATAAGATAACAAATAAATAGAGTAACTTAATACTAAATCGATATGAATGATTCATACTTACTTTGCCATTGTAAAAATAATATAATCCACTAATTAAAACTTTAATTTAAAGAAGGACAAAGCTTAAGTTACATGTTTGTGTTACATAACCATTCTTGAGTGAAGTTATAATTTATAACCTTTCTGTGTAACCTAACGTAACCTGTGAAGTAAGAAAGGTTTCATATGTCATTGACTGGTTATATTTATCGTGTTGTTATTGTGGAAAATTTTTGCTTTTCTTGTTTTTTCGGCGGTGTGAAAATTCTTGTGTTTTTAGTTTTACGTACGTGAATTGAAATATAATTGAAAGACTGTGAGTTTATTTGTTTTAATTCGACTATAGAGCTTCATCATGAAGTTGTGTGAGTTGTCATCTTGTTCTTTTCAAAATTGGTTTCCCAAATTTAGAGATTGTTCTATATTTTCCGTTTTTGAACCTATACCAGAGAATGTGTTAGAATATCTTAGAAGTGACGGTGTCACCATACCTGTAGAAGCTACTCTGGATCACAAGAAGGATCCCTTCGACTGTGAATATGAAGACAGTACTATTAACTGGGATTCTGGAGATGAAGATCAACCTGAAGTCACTCCTCCTTCGTTCCCTGAATTCAGCGAAAAGATTAAAAATCATATGAAAGCTTTAGGAGGTAAAGTTTTTATTAAATTGAATTGGAGTGCTCCTACAGATGCCTCTTGGGTTGCGACTAATAACAGTTTGAAGTGTACAAACCTTCAAGACTTATATTTACTTCTTAAAAGTTCAGATAAAATATCAAAAGATCTTTCAAGTGACTACAGAAACAATGGACCCAAGTATTATCTTGTTTTAAAAAAATGGAAAAATATTGACCCTAATAGTGAATTCAGATGCTTTATTATAAATAATGAGCTAATTGGAATTTCTCAGAGAAGTAAAATGGATTATCACGAATATATCTCAAATTCAAAAGTCAATATTGTAAATGATATTAAAAATTTCTTCTCATCAAAAGTACAAAATAAATTTTCGTTATCAACATATGCCATGGACATTGTCAGAACAGGTACGGGGCATGTTAAAATTATTGACTTCCAACTTCTTACTCCTTCTGTGGATACTGGTTTGTTTACTTATGAAGAACTCTCCTCAATGGAATACATTGATGGCGTATCACCGGAATTTCGTTACATCGCTGAGAGTACAGGAATCCAGCCTAATCTAGAATTCCATTTTGGTATACCTCATGATCTTATAAATATACCTGATGAAAGTAGAAATAACATTATTAGGCTTTTACAAGATCATATCAATTTGCAAGACAATGAATAATATTAATTTTTGTTTTCTTTTATTTTCTATATTATTGAATGAATTTTGAAAGCATTTTTAATATGGTTGTATTACTTAATTGTTTATCTAATTATAATGTGTTTGGTACATAATCTACTTGAATTCAACTTTTTCTTGACTCCAACACTACACTCTTACATGTGTGAGTCAATGTATAAGGGCTCCTTACCTCTACAGTAAGGCTCAGTTAAAGGTTAAATTTCCTGCAAAGGAACCTATTCCATTGGTCTTCGGACCAATTCTAAGTTTTGGAACCAATAAATCATTCTCAATTACGCCAGTACTATGTTGTAAGGCAAAATGTACCCTCTTCCATTGAATAAAATAGTAAACTAATCAGTGCCCTATTTATATGAAAGCAACACACACACACATTATTTTAAATGTATTAAATGATGTACCTACAAATATAATAATTTAAGGCATTAGTTTTAGGTGAGAATAATGTTTATAGTAGATGTAACGTAGATTTAACTTTGTGAAATAGTTTTTAAGTTTTTTTTATATTAATAAGTTAGACTACTTTTATACATATAAAGTAATAGTGGGTTAATGTGTTAATAAATACATTTTTAATCAATCTAATAATATTATTTTATCTTATAAATCTGGTATTTTTTTACTTTCCTTATTTCTACTCAACTTCCTTAGTTTCCTTTCTACTTTCCTTAGTTTTGTAATTCAAGGCTCCCCATTTACTGGTGAAACGAAAGATAATAAAACCTACACGGTGTGGTATTAAAAGTGTGTCTTCTGGTGTCCATCCAGGGTTACCAAATTTCAGCCGAGGCTGAGCGGGACAAATAAGGGGGTCATATTATTTATTGAAGGTGTTGATCAGGGATTAAAGACTTTGATTTTGACTTCTTATTGATGAACATGAGACACTCAATTCATGAAATGTTAGTCTTACTTATTTTTTTTTAAAGTTTCAGGACTTACAGTGTATCGTTAAGTTTAAAAATACCCAAGGTCATAAGCATTTTGGGGATCGACCAATCAGAGAAGCCGCTGCCAACCCCTCTCTTGAAAGAGAAAAAAAAATTCCCTACTCCCATAACCCCTGTAGGGAAATAACCTCCTTCCCGGCATTCGTTCACTTCGTTTGTGGTTCTTCTTGTGTTTATTATTTCCCTTCACAATTCATTTTTTTCGACATTTGCATACTTCCTAAATAATAAAACTACACAAAAGAAATGTAGAAACATCGCCAAGAAAACACGGGTAACATAACCTGATTTGTTTACAAAGTTTTTTCCCCGCTGCCTTTTTGTAGAGATTTTTTTTTAGAATCGGTGGTGCCTAAACTGAGCTGTCAAGATTTTTAAAGTAGTCGATACACTGTAAGTATTTGAAGCTGAAAGGTGGGTAATATAAATTAATAATATCATTATTCTATTTGTTTTACATAATAAATTGTAGTTATTTCTATTGTTGTGAACCTCTTCTTCAATGTTATCCTAGAGCTATATCAATGTTATCCTAGAGCTATTTAAAAGACAAAAGAAGCATTTATCTCTATTGAAATTATGTCTGTTTTTATTCAATTTCTGTGAAGATGGCTTCTAATATATCATTTAGACTTTAGTATTATTATCACTGTCATCACTGCGCACAATTTGAGCAGTGCAAATGGATAATTTAAAATAATTAAAGAGACCCTTATTATTTTGTACATAATAATTAATTATTATGTACAAATAATAATAAATAATTATTAAACATACAAATAATTAATAATAACAAATGGGTGGGAAGGGGTAGTCAATTTCCTTCTCCTCATCAACCACATTTCATTTACAAGGATTAAACAAAACATAAACATGTTTTTCAATACTCACCACTCATCTGCACTTGCTCTATGATATAACTCATGGCTAAAATCAGTTGACAGTGTGGGTTGAGGAAACCACACTGATAGAGTTGAGGAACCAATGAGGTTGATCCAATTTGAAATTGTAGGCTTGGTTTAACATGCAGGATAAACCTCATTGGCTCCCTTGCATTATTTTCCCATGCTGTCAACTGATTTTAGCCGTGTGTTGTATTATAATTGTACATGAAATGAGGTTTGCTCTCTTTCTTCAAATGCCCTAAGCTCCCATTATGAAGATGTTAAGTTGTGAAGGCCCTGCCCTGGACGCAATTTTTGTGGGGAAGCCCAGTTGTCCCTTGGGGCAAGGGGTCCAGAGAATGGGGCATAGAAGATTAAGAACTAAAACGAAGACCATTGCTGCTATTGCTAGCATTTATAATTTGATAAAAGAAAATAAGAATTTATTTTTACATTTCCTTCCTAATTTTGAATACCTCCTTTTACTTAAATTTCCAAACGATGGGGAGAACTTAGGGGGAGAATGTGTTTTCAAAACAAAGAGGTTTATTACTAGAGAGGGCATATGCCAGGGATAAAAAAACTAAACAGACTCTATCTCAATCAATTAAATGTACTGCTATTGAAATTTTCGTAATTTTGAAGTGTTTATTGGATTATATAATTATTATAATAATAATAATGGATTAAAGGCGTTAAAATAACTTTTACAATGTTTCAAAGTCAATATCTTTAATTAGTTTTAAGAAAAATTTAAGCTATCGCAGTTTAGGCAACAGTTTTAAAAATTTAGCTTGATGCCGTCAGCTGGTTTTTTTCACGTACGATTTTTCTTCAAAAGTGCTTGAAATTTTTATATTTCACTTAATTATTTAGATTTTATTAAAACTTATTCAAAATGCACGGATTCTTCTCATTTGCCCTCATGAAGAGGCATCCTGCGGTAAGTGATAAATCAATTTTTAAAATTCGTTGTTTTTAAATTCATTTTTGCTCGCCCAACTTGAACTTCTTGTTTAGATCTTCTACAAAAGAGCAGCTTGTAATTTATTTAGTCATTCCGAATTACTATTAGTTAACTAATTTATAGGCAAACGAAAATTTTGAGATTGATTGTATTGATTGTGTTTTAAGGTCGATTTATACTACTCGTGTTAGATTGTTTATTTTTCCTTGGTCCAGTTCAATGAGATTATATCAGAATCTTATTGCATGTGCTGATATCAATTCGTTTAAACTCTGTCTTAAGGATTGTTGTAGATAGGATTGTCAGATTTCAGCCAAGATCGAGCACAACTATAGTGAAATAGAATAACAAGTGACCCCACTCCCTTAAAATACTACAGTCTATCGTTTAGTTTAAAAATCCCCAAGGTAGTATTTTGGGGATTGACCAATCAGAGAAGCTGCTGCCAACCTCTCACTTAAAAAGAGAAAAAAAATCCCTACCACAATAACCGCAGTAGGAAAAAACCTTCTTCACGGCAATCGTTCACTTCGTTTGTGGTTCTTCTTTTGATTGCATCGTTTTGAAAACTTCTTTCAAATTAATCTTAAAAATGATATTTTAAAATAAAACTACACAAAAGAAATGTAAAAAAACATCGCCAAGAAAATACGGGTAAAATAATCTGATTTGTTTACATAGTTTTATCCCGCTCCCTTCTTGCAGGGATTTTTTTTTTCTTAAGAATCAGTGGTGTCTAAACTGACCTGTCAAGATTTTTAAACTAAACGATAGACAGTAGTGCCAATTTTCAAAAACGATTAATCGAATTTTACTCAATATTTATAAAAAATGGCTGACCGACTGTAAAATGACAGGATGTCGAAATCTTTTGTAATTGACAAAAACTCATATTGTCATATGTTGTTATATTGTCTTTTGACAATATAACATTACAGACAAAAAATGATGGCACATTTTGGATTTAATGAAAAATTTAAACAATAGGTAATATCAGGACATTTTTAGTTGTGGAAAGATTTTAAATTTGATCAGGACTGTCCTGATGGAATCGAGACACCTAGTTTTCAATATAATGTAGAACTTAAATCATTTTGAGGAGGGGGGATGGAAGAGGAAGTAGAAGTCTACTCACTGTATAGGAGATCCTGTGCAAAAGACGTAGACTGTTTTTTATGGTGTGAATGCTAAATTTTAACAAATTTATCCAAAAGCTATTTACTTATAAACCCCTTTTGCGAAATTGTGACATAAATTTATCCAATAGCATTATTAGGAACTTGATGAGAAAATCAAGTTCTTTTGATTGTGTATAACTTTTTTGTTCCACCTATATGATACCTTTACTGTTCTACTAAACTTTAAAATTAGGCTGAACTTCGGTATACGGTGCACCCTGTTATCAATAAATATCGATATATTTTTTTTAGTTTAGAGATGTGACGTAGGATATATCGATATATGCCTTTTCTTTTACGAAACATTTTTATTATTTTTTAAATGTTTTTTGTTGTTGTTTTTTTATTGTGTAAAATGTTTGTAAACTATTTTCATATTTTTTTTATGTTTTTTATAATGTTTAACTATGTTTTCATAAGAATAATCGATGATACACCACATCTAATTTTTATGTTACGTATTTTTGTGTTTGTTATTTTAAGGTTTTTTATTATATTTTTGTTGTTAATTTTTTCATTTATATGTTGTATGGTTTTTTTTAATGTTTTAATTATAATTAATAATTTAACGACGCTGCTTATCTTTTAAGTGCTCAGTCTCGTTTACGTGTCGCGTAACTAAAAATATATCGATATATAGTATTGATAACAGGGTGCACCGTATACCGAAGATTTACCTAAAATTATCTTGTTAGTAATGTTATGGAATGTTTTTATTTAGTTGATTCCTCTTGTGGTGTGTGTTGGAGCTGGAGCAGTTGGTTCTGTATTTTACCTTGGCAGACTTGCTTTCCGCAATCCAGAAGTTTCTTGGAATAAAAAGGGAGACCAAGAACCATGGAATGAATATAAAAATAAACAATATAAGGTAGGAATTACTAAACCCCTCAAAAAATGACATAACTAAATTCTAAATTAAATTACTGAACTGGTAGTAAATTTAGTAAAAAAAATTGGTGCAGTTTTGTCTAAAGTAAAGCTTAGAAATGAGAGACATCATTTGTCATAAATACATACATAAATAATTCAGTATGATATGTTATTTGATTGAATATATTGGCATTTTTTGTTTCATTAAGAGGCTGAGGAGATATTGGCTAACAAAGGGGATTTGTTTCAATTTTATGCATTTAATGTTTAGAACTATTGAATTGGAAATCATAATGTTCATCTTAGCTGTTACTATAAACAAGAAGTAACATTCGCTAACATGATCCATCTCCTCTATTATATAAAGTTTCATTTGGGGGAATATAAATTACCAAGTCTCATTGTAATACAATGTAATATGAGTTTTGTTTTGTATTGTTTCAGTTCGTTGACATCAGTAAAACAGATTATGCTAAACTTGAAAACCCAGCCCCTAAATTTTAGATATGGAATATGAGTCCCTAATTACACCTAGCAATATGTATATTTTCAGGCCATTAGATTTTTTTTTACCTTTATACTGTTATTATAATTCTGTTTTAAGATTTTGTTTTTTTAAAAAAAATCTCATTCAAAATATGTAGAAGAATTACTCAGTATTTATCTTGAAAAAATTATGCACTCAAATTAGTTAACAGTGTGAGTTTTATTGTTTTAATAGTCATAGCAAATAAATATTTTGAATTATATTAATTTTTTACTATTTAATTCTCCTTGATTGCTGTAATAATGATATAACTTACTAGAGATAATATTGATAGCTTTATATTACTTTATATTATCTTATGTGAGGACTAAGAAATTTTTCGTCAAATGTGCTGTTTTTGTTATATTACCAATAAATTAATAGATTTATTAAAATTAAGTTAGTGTTTTCTAAACTAAAACCTCAGGGCCTTCGTCATTTGTAAAATAAAGTATGAAGACTTGGTAGACGTGGATAGCACCTCCTAAATTTTTGGTTGGATCCATAATTTTACATAAAAGATTAAATAACTTTGTTTTTCTTTTTATTATCATGTAAAATGAATTTTATTAAATTAAATGTTTTACTAAATGAATATTTAGTGACTGACAAGCAACTAAGAAGTTGTTTGATTATTTCCAATTACTCTTCTTTAATGTCTCTAATGAGACTTAACTTATATTTCTTTACATTTAAAACTATTTGTAAACATTTATTTTTTTAACTATCCGTAATTGCTGATTGGGATTCATGTATTTTTAATTATAATAAGCGGTATTATCACTATAATTTGTTTTTCTTTAAATGAATAAAGAAAAACTTCTGGAAAATATTTTTTAAAGCCATCTTAAATAGTTCATATTTATATTTTATTTCTATAGTAAAATATTTTTATCAGAAAATTATTTTTCTTATGTAATACCTACTGAGTCTGCTAGCAGTAAGTTTATATTTAATTTTATTGCAAGAATAGAAATATTACGGCTATAATTAGTTGACAGCATGGGAAAATATTGCTGAGGAACTAATGAGGTTGACCTGATATGAAATTGTGGGTTTGGTTTACATAAAGGACTTACCTCATTGGGTCCTTTTGCATTACCTTCCCCCGTTGTTAACTGATTATAACCACGTGTAATACTAGAATCATCATGTTTTTCCATTATTTGATGATTTTAATTAAATTACATTTTTTTCTTCTAATTGACCATTCTTTTTAATAGTACTAGATTTTGCTACACAAGTGTACTATGAATTTGTATTACTGCCAAAATTATTGTTGTGAAACTAGGAAAGCAAGGCAATCATAAATTTCTAAAGAAAAAAATTACTTCTCGGCCATATTGCATAAAATATTTTTGATAAGGGCATAAATGAATCAATGCAAATGTTTTTCATTTACTCATAGTTTTTTTTAATGAAGCTTTATTTCACTAAGTTAACATAATTTTACAATATTTTTACACAATATTACTACAAAAAAAAAGTAATACATATCTTACTATCAAAGATTATGTAGTATACCATAATCTTTTAACATCATAATCTTTTTTAATATAATCTTTGGTTTCTATATTTGTCCTTTTGATCAATACTTAATTATAGATTATTATTGGCAAACCCACCCGTGTGTGGGAAGTCTTTTTAAAAATATATCTTTTTAGCTTTAGGTGGACTGGTAAAAACAAACATAAAATATAAAAAAAAAATGAAACAAGTTTGCATAAACATATTTAAAAAAAAATTAGGTACAGAGAATGGGGACTCTTACTCATCACATCAGGTTTACTACACTCATTCACTCTACTTTGAACTGGCTTCCCTCGTCCTCAGAATATAAAAATCACCAAACTTACACTGCAACATGTCTTCGGATTCGCTTCGCTCGTTCTTAGATAGTAAATGAATGTTTTGTTCTCAGCAGTCACCCAGCCAGGCACTGACCATGCTTGATGCTGCTTAACTTTATGATCCAAAAAAAATCATGGATATACTTTCGTATTGTAAAGAAAGTTAGTGTACTTATTTAGTACGTAAAGGTATATACTTATACAAATTTTAGCTCAATTAAATTATTTTCTGATTTTTACAATTTTTCAAAAAACTTAACAAGTCATGCAATAATAATCATTTGTAGTAATTTGATAAAAATTGAACTAATGCTGATAATGGAACTTAAACAAAAATTTAAGTGCTTAGAAAGGAAAGGCATATTTAAAATAAAATTCGCCCGGCTTGGAGACCTCCGCGCAGATTTTCTTTCTCATTCTTTCGCTCTTCTTTTTTTAAATTAAGGGTTCCGAGGGCGCCCCAGACATTTGCCTGGGCGACTAGTCCGGGCCTGACATAATCCTTGTCCACAATGACTTACCATTGACTCTCGACACTAACTTAACTAGAGAGTTAATATGTACGTCAAACAATATTAGCATTATAACATCAAATATTATAAGCTATGTTCTCAAGAATATAGATATTACGTATATTTGATTTTGAATGAGCACCAGTGGAGTTGTTCGTGATAAAAGGAACAAAAAAAGAGTCTCTCCACTAAACAATTAATTTATTCAAAGCGCTTTCAACCTAACACTGGGCCATAATAATAAAAAGATCATCTTTAGTGCCAGAGATAATTAAAAGAAAACAGCTAAGAGAAAGACATTAAATACTCAAATATTAAATATAATTAGTAATCTGTCTCTTCACGGCTCACCGATGTCGTTAAGTCGAAAAAGAAGTGAAAGAGTCATGACAATAATAGTCATAACTTCTCCGGCTTTGTTACGGGAAATAAACTCATAAATCCTTGGGCTTCGCTTCGGGAATTAAATGCTTTAGTTCACTCGGCTTTCACCTTAGGAACCATAGAGATAATATTACTAGAGAGGCCCTACAGGTTAAATACTGAAACATCAAAAAAGTTACCTGACCACCTTCGCTTATGCCTTTACTCATAGATACCTGTGCTCCCTCTAGTATATATCTCCATGCATAGCCTATATCAATACATTAAAAGGCCTGAAACATCGTATTGGGGCTATAAGGGGCTCTGTGTAACCTCATTAAAACCTCCTTCAGAGTCATAGAGATATATTACTAGAGGGGCCCTATTGGTTGAATTTTGAAACATCGAAAAAGTAACCTGACCACATTCGATTATCATTTTCATCAAGTAAACAGAACAAAATAACAGTAAATTATATAGTAGAATGTTTAAAATACAAATCACAACACAAACAATCTGCGGAAGCCGAAAACAATTGATTTATTGTAACCTTAACTCCCTCTTGGAGGAGATTTCAATGAGGTTACACAGAGCCCCACTAAAAATGTTTCAGGTCTCTCAATGTATTAAGATAGGCTATGCCCCCTCTAGTATATATCTCTATGCTAGAGGGGCCCTATGAGTTGAATTGTGAAACATCGAAAAAGTAACCTGACCTCCTCTGCATGTAAATATAATCAAATAACCAGTTCCAAATTACAATAATTTACCTAGAACATTAAAAACACGGATCAAAACACCAACAATGTGTAGGACGCTGAAATCAAGTGATTTATTTTAACCTTAACTTACTTGTTGAAGGAGGTTTCAATTAGGTTACACAAAACCCCTGAGAGCCCCCAAAAAGACCATACCCAGAGTTAGAAACGTTTTTTTTTTTAGGTTATCTGACTGTTACAACATGGCGGTTCTGCATTATACAAGTAAAAAGTTTAAATATATGAAAATTTGCTGTAACTTTTTTTATTAGAGCCACGGTTATCGTTATACTTAAAATACTCACAAAAATATAGCCTTAAACATAAAAACATTATTTAATAAAAATTAATATAAATAAAAAAGAACAAAAATCATGTAGTAATTAAACTCTGTTTTCACATTTTAGGTCCCAAACTAAAATACTTTGGGGTACTTCTAAATATTGATCCTTGTAGTCCAAATCGTGGGCCACAACGCAAAATTTTAGCTATAAATTCCATCGTATAAAAAGTGAGATCATGTGCCTCAAAGTTGACAAAAATTACGCTAGTGCAATCAACTTTTTCAGTTTTCAAATTTTAGGGCCAAAACTAAAACACTTTGAGTTACTTCTAAATATTGATCCTTGTAGTCCACATCGTGGGCCACAACGCAAAAATTTTAGCTATAAATTCCATCGTATAAAAAGTGAGATCATGTGCCTCAAAATTGACAAAAATTACGCTAGAGCAATCAACTTTTTCAGTTTTCAAATTTTAGGCCAAAACTAAAACACTTTGGGGTACTTCTAAATATTGATCCTTGTAGTCCACATCGTGGGCCACAACGCAAAATTTTAGCTATAAATTCCATCGTATAATAAGTAGGATCTCGTGCCTCAAAGTTGACAAAAATTACCCTAGTGCAAGAAAAATGTTGTTTTAAAACGTGTTTTAAAGTGTTATTTTCTAATAATATAAGTATATAACGGTTTCTTAACTTGAATAATAAAAACGTTACTTTAAATTTGCATTTTCTTAGATTTTTAATGTGATTATGACTTTTCAAATTAAATTGTCACAAATTGAATATGACGGGCATTGAAGTCATGTATGTCTTGTTGAATACTTTTAACATAGTTGCAACCCTCCCCCTCCTTCATGCTGTGTTTGGTCATTGATTGTTGATTTGGTAGCTCTGACAATGGATAGCAACGCAAGTAAGGAGATATGTGCCTATTCAGGTTTTATTGTAGATTTCGGTGATTTTATATTTCACGAGAGTACATAGAGAAGGCCCCCCTGTATTGTTTTAGGATGAGTTTAAAAGGTGATATTTTTGTGATCAGTTTAAGTACATAACGACTTTTGTCACTTCAATAAGGCGTGGTCGAATATCCACGGCCTTCTAGATTCCTCTCGACATTGGATCACCAACAAACTTTTTTTTATCATTGACGCTTATGGGAAATTTTTGAGGTGCGCTAGTTTTTTTCAAAATTTTCAGTAATTAGCCGGATTTGTGATAAATGAAGCCTATTTCCGTAATTTGCACGCTTTTTTAGTTAATGTCAAAGAGTATTTACATTCACTCAACGATTTATTTTTAATCTAACTTGGTACATACATAACTACTGTTAGACATCAATGTTATCTACCTGATTTGTGTTCAAATTTTGAATGTATTAATGAAATTAGCACAAATTGTTATTATTTGCAGTCAACAACACAACAAAAGAGTTATGCGTATGTACGCAGGTACGTATACATACGTAAGTATGTACGTACGTACATACATACATGTATACATTTGTATATGTATGTACATGTGTACATACATACGTACGTAGGTACATACATACATGCGTACGTACGTACATGTATGTACGTACGTACATGTATGTAACATGTATAATACACACATAAACAATGTATACATGTACGTATGTATGTAGTACGTACGTACATACATACATACGTAATTACATATGCGTATATGTATACGTACCTGCGTATATGCTGGATTATGGGAATTTATTTAATTTGCTCAACAATTACAAAATAATCTGATTGAATAACTTAAAAAGAAAAGTTACTCTCCAGATTGTTTTATAATGTAATGTAACAACAAATTGTCAAATTTAATTCCATTTATTTTAACATAAATGTTTAGACTCGATTGATGTCTATTGAATGAGATGTCATTCTCATTGACACTCTTCACGAACTTACTTAAATAAATATTAAAAACTGGAATTGAAAACTTAACACAAATAATTAAATTCAGATTTATTATCAATAAAAATGTAACAAATGTTTCCACAAACAACAATAATTTAATTTAGTCAAATCCCAACTTTTCATCTTCATTTTAGATGTTAAAAAAAAAAAACAAAATTACATTTGCTCAGAAGGTCATTTATTCAGATCCTGAAACAAACCAAGAAATACAAGCATAAGGAAATAGAACATTGTGAATTCCAAGAAGTAAAGAATTGTTACTTTTAAAAATGCTGTTAAGTACCTTAAACCCAAAATAAACAATATGAAGCATATCGGGCATTTGACTGCTATGTATGGAGGTCAATTTAAGCCCAATTTAAAATAAATCCTCCCACTGCCAATGGATGATAATTCTCCCCAAAAACCTCCAAAATCGGAAATACATTAACACCCTAGGATATAAGTTAGAACATGAAAATAATCTTTGTTGTACCTTAAGGTTTCTTAAGTAATCACAAAAGCTGAAATATTATGCCTCAAAAATTTGCATACAAACAAAATTAGAGTGTCTCAGTAACTGATAAGTGATTTCTGAGAATGAAGGAAACTTTAAGAAATAATACTGGGTGTTGGACTACTTATGGATAGGACCAACACAGAAACAAGCCTCTGAGGTGTCAGGTCAGGTTAAGTACTGAACCATAGATATCAGTTAGGTGTATAAAATTTCAGCCCAATCTAAACAATATATGAACATAAGTGGGTCATTTAAGCTCATCAGGGATAAACCCTGCAGGAACATATATATATATATATATAATATATATATATATATATATATTATATATATATATATATATATATATATATATATGTGTGTTGTGTGTGTTGTGTGTGTGTGTATCTATGTGTGTGTATATTCTAGACACTTTCTTTGTAAACACTCTATCTTAACTTATCTCAATCTTAGATAACTGACTAAGCTTAAACATAAGGTACTAAGCTTTAAACTAGTGCAAATAATAGTGCGTACTTATAATTTTAGAGGCATAGTTTTGTATACCCAACTGGATAATTATGCGCATTTCGTTTGGAAATACAGACAAAATAAGTTACGAGCAGTGCTTGACAGTTGAGTGACGGCTTAATTTCTAAAGTATGGACCGGAACCTTAACCAAGAAATTGGTTGTTAAGCACGGAAACACGCATCCAAAGGAAATGCGCCCGATATGCGGGCCACCGCGCCAGACGAATTTATTTTTCCTTTAAATAATAAATGCTCATTTTTATATTTAACAATACTAATTTTTAAATTTGATTTAATTTTTTTTTTATTGCTATTATATAATTAACTTATTTTGAACTCCAATAAGTTTGTAGTTTTCTGTATAAGTTTAAAAACCTCATGAAAATTATGATTTGACGATGTCTGTAGGGTCATAACTCGTTCGGCAATAAATAAAAATACCTGCAATTTGCAGGTTATGCGAAATAAATGCATTTGGTCGCCAAACTAAGAAAAGCAAATTATAGGGTCGCGTTACTGAAAGGTTGGGAAACGCTGTATACACTATTATATATTGTACTAGAAATATCTATTTACTGTTCACCCACTCGTACTTTTATTGATTTAAACTCAATTTTTCAGAACTTCAACTAGTCCATCTTCATGCGCCTCCTAGACTGAATACTATTTTCCACACAAATTTCGTTTATTATAATTACTATTTTGTTCTCCATTCCCCCGTTTTCAACGACTAGCCAATCTATCTTCTAACTATATTTAGAAGCGGACTGGCCATAGCGGGCAAAGACGGCAGCCCTGATTGGGCCCCCAAACAAAGGATTGAAGAAGAACAACGAAAATTCAAAAAAGATTAACGATGATATATTCATACCCAAGAGTCACAGGGCCCAATACTCTAAGGTAGGGCCTAAAAATATCCTGGAGACAAATGTTAAAATAAATAAATAAATAAATAAATTTCTTTATTTCACCATTTCTAAGTACATTTAAATTTTATAACATAATTTAATAGGTGCACCCACGCAAGAGGTACTCGTGTGCGGGAGAGGTCGCAAGTACATTAATATTTATTGTTATAAATAATACCTATAATAGTTATATAAATTGTTGTCGATAACAATTTAAGAAAAACAATGAATGATAACTAACACAGTTATTATCAAAGATATAATAATATTTTTTAGTGAAATGTTAAAAGAGAACTAAATGATACAAATGATCTTTCCTTTATTCATAGAAATAAGCTAGAAATATAAAACTGTAGAAAATTAAATTTTGACTGCTAATATGCTATAAGAGTAAAAAATATAAAACTAATAATCCTTTATAACATTTATATAGTATAAGTTTTTTATTTATTTATTTTATTTTATTTTTATTTTTTTTTTATTATTCATTTTGTATTTTTATTATGGATAGATAAAAATTAATTTGTTAATTATTTATTCATTTATATATTTATTAACTATTTATTAAAATTGTCTGAGTATTTTTTTAATAGTATAGTTTTAGTAAATTAAAAAATTAAAAGTTTACAAGTACATGTTTATAAATTTCCTTTTAAATATATATATAAGCTGGCACTATTTTTAATTTTCATACGGCAGAGCATTATACATTAC
This sequence comes from Microvelia longipes, assembly GCA_018340805.1. Taxonomy (NCBI): domain Eukaryota; kingdom Metazoa; phylum Arthropoda; class Insecta; order Hemiptera; family Veliidae; genus Microvelia; species Microvelia longipes. Next base: position 18,435,710 of record JACMZG010001911.1, read on the forward strand.
TGGGCCGTTAAAACAAGCATGCCTGGACGCCACTGATGACTTGCAATAAGGTTCAGATAGAGGACATAATTGAGATCTTCTGGTTTGATAAAAACCTTCAACTCTAGGAAAACTTTCTATGTTAGAATAAATGTGAGATAAATATATATATATAAAATACTTAAAATAATGTTACCTAAATTTAGGTCCTTGGCCCCAATCTTTGTACTTGGGCATTTAACGATCCTAACGGAAGACTAATGCCTCAAGAGGCCCTTGGCATACTTGATCAGGGCCCTAGAGCAGTTCGAAAGGGCCCTAATGATTGAACTGAAATATTTTAGTTAAAAATTTTTTAAATGAATAAACTCAAGTTTATTTTATTCTTACTTATTTATTTTATTAACTAAATTTAATAATACAATAATATATTTGAATTAGATTATTTAAATAAAATTAAGGTAAATAAATCTAATTAATTTTGCTATTATCTTTAATACTACTCTAGTTAAAAGTAGACCCCTCTACTTAGAAAGTAATATAGGACGCCCCCCCCCGATTAGCCCATTTAGGCCAAACCCTCCACGGCCTTTTCATTGTCTGAGGTACCAAAATCAACATTCAATAACCAAACACAGCATGAGGGGGGGGGGGAAAGAGAGTTGCAAACTATGTTAAAAGTATTCAACATGACTTCAATGCCCGTCATATTCAATTTGTGACACTTTAATTTAAAAAGTCATAATCACATTGAAAATCTAGGAAAATGCACATTTAAATAACTTTTTTATTCAAGTTACGAAAACCGTTATATAATTATATTTTAAAAAGAAAACACTTTTTAAACACGTTTTAAAACAACAATTTTTATTCAAGCATTTTTTTAATTGCACTAGCGTAATTTTAGTCAACTTTGAGGCACATGATCTCACTTTTATACGATGGAATTTATAGCTAAAATTTTGCGTTGTGGCCCACGATGTGGACTACAAGGATCAATATTTAGAAGACCCCAAAGTGTTTTAGTTTGGGCCCTAAAATTGAAAACTGAAAAGTTGATTGTTCTAGCGTAATTTTTGTCAACTTTGAGGCACATGATCTCACTTTTATACGATGGAATTTATAGCTAAAATTTTGCGTTGTGGCCCACGATGTGGACTACAAGAACAATATTTAGAAGTACCCCAAAGTGTTTTAGTTGGGCCCTAAAATTTAAAAACTGAAAAGTGATTGCTCTAGCTTAATTTTGTCAACTTTGAGCACATGATCTCACTTTTTATACGATGGAATTTATAGCTAAAATTTTTTCGTTGTGGCCCACGAGTGGACTACAAGGATCAATATTTAGAAGTACCCAAATGTTTTAGTTTGGGCCCAAAATTTGAAAACTGAAAAAGTTGATTGCACTAGCGTAATTTTGTCAACTTTGAGGCACATGATCTCACTTTTTATACGATGGAATTTATAGCTAAAATTTTTGCGTTGTGGCCCACGATGTGGACTACAAGGATCAATATTTAGAAGTACCCCAAAGTGTCTTAGTTTGGGCCAAAAATTTGAAAACTGAAAAAGTTGATTGCACTAGCGTAATTTTTGTCAACTTGAGGCACATGATCACTTTATTACGATGGAATTTATAGCTAAAATTTTGCGTTGTGGCCCACGATGTGGACTACAAGGATCAATATTTAGAAGTACCCAAAGTGTTTAGTTTGGGCCTAAAATTTGAAAACTGAAAAAGTTGATTGCACTAGCGTAATTTTAGTCAACTTTGAGGCACATGATCTCACTTTTTATACGATGGAATTTATAGCTAAAATTTTTGCGTTGTGGCCCCACGATGGACTACAAGGATCAATATTTAGAAGTACCCAAAAGTGTTTTAGTTGGGCCCTAAAATTTAAAAACTGAAAAAGTTGATTGCTCTAGCGTAATTTTGTCAACTTTGAGGCACGAGATTACTTTTATACGATGGAATTTATAGCTAAATTTTTTGCGTTGTGGCCACGATGTGGAATACAAGGATCAATATTTAGAAGTACCCCAAAGTTTTAGTTTGGGCCCTAAAATTTAAAACTGAAAAAGTTGATTGCACTAGCGTAATTTTTGTCAACTTTGAGGCACATGATCTCACTTTTTATACGATGGAATTTATAGCTAAAATTTTTGCGTTGTGGCCCACGATGTGGACTACAAGGATCAATATTTAGAAGTACCCCAAAGTGTTAGTTTGGGCCCTAAAATTTGAAAACTGAAAAAGTTGATTGCTCTAGCGTAATTTTAGTCAACTTTGAGGCACATGATCTCACTTTTTATACGATGGAATTATAGCTAAAATTTTTGCGTTGTGGCCCACGTGTGACTACAAGGATCAATATTTAGAAGTACCCCACCAAAGTGTTTTAGTTTGGGCCCTAAAATTTGAAAACTGAAAAAGTTGATTGCTCTAGCGTAATTTTAGTCAACTTTGAGGCACATGATCTCACTTTTTTTATACGATGGAATTTATAGCTAAAATTTTTTGCGTTGTGCCCACGATGTGGACTACAAGGATCAATATTTAGAGTCCCAAAGTGTCTTAGTTTGGCCCTAAAAATTTTGAATACCGTTTTTAAGTATCACACGATTTTCGTTTTACATATGTTATCCTAATGTTTTAAATAACAATGTTTTGATTTGGAAGTGTATATTTTTGTGATAAATTTAAGTATAAAACAATTTTGATTACTTTAAAAGCAAATAAGTTTTATTATAATTACTAAAAGTTTTTTTTTTTAATTCCGTAGACGCCATGACAGTTTTTAGTAACATAACCTGACACATCTGTAAAAAAAAAAACGTTTCTAACTGGGTATGGTCCAAAAAGATGTTTCATGCCTCTCAATGTATTGAGATAGGCTATGCCCCCTCTAGTATATATCTCTATGGGGTTATACTATAGTGCTGATTACTAGAGGACAACTTTCACAACTTATATGATAAGTTATATTAGTTATATTATAACTTATTAGGTTATAATAAATCTATTGTTTTCGGCTTCCCGCACATAGTTTGTGTTTTGATTTGTATTTTTAACGTTCTGTATTAGATTTGTTTTTTGTTCTAATTATTTGATTATATTTTTATGCGAAATTGTTCAGGTTACTTTTTTGATGTTTCAGAATTTAATGTATAGAGCCTCTCTAGTAATATTTTCTCTATGCATAGATATATTAATACTAAAAGGGCCTATAGATTAAATTTTGAAATATCGTAGAAGTAACCTGACCACCTTCACTTATAAATATAATTAAATAATCAGTACAAAACTACAATAACTTAATTCGTTTAGGTTTTATTATCTCTGTTATGATCTCTGGTGTTAACGTTTTTGTTTACTGGCAACACTGGTTACGTTAGATGACTGTTACTTTTTTACGTGTTTCCTTACTTTAAATGCGTGCTAATTGAAACAAATTTTATTTAGTTGCAAATTATTTGTTATGATTATTTTTTTAAATCTGGCGCGGGGGTCCGCAGGCCGGGCAAATTTCTGTTGAAATGCGTGCTTTCTTACTTAAAAATCTATTTTTGGTTTAGTTTCCGGTTTAGTCTTTATAACTTGAAGCCTTACGTTACTACTAACCCTGAACTATTTTCTACTTCAAAGGAAATGCGCAGGTAAATAAATTTATCTTTGGAATTGGTAAATCCTGTTTGGATTTTGAAACGGTTCACTTTTTACTAATAGTCTCTTGCTCCAAGCAGCGGCCTAGTGGCTCTTTTCTTTTTGAGAACGCTTATACTTCTGCTGTATGCATTTCTAGGGTTAGAAAATGTCTGTGGATACCAAATCAAAAGGATTTTTATATCAACGACGCTTACCTCACGATCCTTGGCTGCAACGCCTCGTCACAACTCTTCAACTCTCAGTAATATACCAGCAAGGAACAAAATGGGCTAAACCATGGGCGCTTTTTGTATTCATAATCAGTTTCTTGTGTATATTGACTATGGTGTATTCAATATACATTTATCGTGAGGATTTTGAAAAAGTAGCAGTTATTGCTCATCACATTTTCCTTTTTGGCGATGTTTTATTTGCATCAAGACATTTTAACAGATTGAAACCAAAGAATAATTTACACATTTTACTTAATGGTAAGTCTATTTATTTTCAGCACTTTGTAGCTGAATATCGTTACTCTTTTACATTTATCATTCGAGAATAGGAGTATTTGATTCCAGTGACGTCTATATATATATATATATATATATATATATATATATATTATATATATATATATATATATTATATATATATATATATATATAATATATATATATATATATATATAATTATATTTAAACAAACCATGTATCAACTAATACATTTGGAAATCCTCTAATATCATAGGAATAACAAGCAAAACTAGCCATCTAAACATTTTTGTTGTTTAGCAAACAAGTTTGCCATTTCAATCCCATCTGCGTATAAACATTTTTGGGCGAAGTAGGAGAAGGTGTCTTTGACCACTTAATCATAGGTTAGGTGAAATTAGCTTCATAGTTTAGAAATATTTTTTTTTTCATAATAAAAGGAAAGAAGAAATGAGGTGCTTTTTCCTAAGATTTGGTATATAATGTTTTCTGTTCTTAAAAAAGTATTAAGTTTTCTTTTCTTTTTTCACAGTATACCAAGATTGGTGGATCCCTTCTTTATACGTTATATCCCCTCTTTAAACACCGAAGATGTGATTTCTAAAACCATCAGGGTTTGGTTTCCCTCAGTAATTTGCTAGAAAACAAATATCCAGTTCCGTTTTAAGGTGGATATGCGCCTCTGGGCCCCAAAAATTTTGCGCCTCATATCTCCTATAATAAGAATAAGACAATTTGGCACCCTTATAGGGCATACCGCCCTGAGAAAAAACCTGTTATTTTAAGAAGAGCATACGTCTTTTTGTGGAAGGTTTGTTAATCAAATTATAATTAATTTTCAGGGATGAGACGGACTTTTAATTACAGTTCCTGGGTAAACAGTGACGAAGTAAATAAAATTCATGATCCAAGATGTCAAAGCAATAAGACTATGGTTTATTTTTTCTATATTTCATGCATTAGTCTGCTATTATCTATTATTATATTTCGTTTAATTTACACTTATAATCAGGAAGACGAATTGTTTATTCTATTTCCAATGTGGGTAAGGATAATTATTTTAAATAAATAGACTTGGACGATTACATCTTTTATGTACTGGGAAATAGTTGCTTATGCAACAAGGAATGGAAAATATTTTATACATTAAGTTTCCTTCTAAGGCAAAGCTGAAGGAAGAAACTTCGCATTGGCTCCTGAGACAGAGGTAGATAGTCTAGTCAACTCCCGAGGATTGCCGAAGAAGATTACTTATATTATAATTGTTACTTATATTTTTAGTTGTGCTGAGGGAGATAATAAATAGTTAAACTCTTCCATCGCTGTTGCATATTAAATTTAATCTACGGCTAGTCCCTATAAATTCAATCTATTTATCAATGTGACATTTATCTGCCTATGCAACTTGCTGCTACATACCTAGGAATAGAAATGACATTTACAGTGCGAGTTAAGCAACTTTGTGTAGAACTATGAACGCGAGGAGTAGATAAAATATTTACGAAATTTACTTTAATACAAAGTTTATGTACTCATCTGAACAAAGTAAAAATAATATGATTACCACAATATTGGTGACTACGCATTTATTAACCATCACTTATAAAGATAATAGTCGCGAGGGAAATAAATTACCTCCTCATCGAGCAGATTAGTTGCCTAATTATCCACAAAGCATGTGTCTCAATTTATCTATTGTTAGCCAGTTTTTTTAACTAAGAGAGAGAGAGAATCTAAGCAAAATCGGGTTATGGGTACCTACCTCGGAACCTTTTCTTATCAAAGAGGATTCGCTTCGCTCATCCTCTCTACTTCGGACTCGCTTCGCTCTTTCCTCAGCATATACATTTTTCCGAGTTTTATAATTTTACAAAATTTTCGCTGAGTCATTTTTGCGGGTTAATGACGTTATAAACAAAATATTCTCCGAATAGCACAACTACAGCGGTAGACAGATTTTTGTACGAAGTTTCAACTCTATAGCATTTATACACAGGGCGCGACGATGATAACACACACACATACAGACAGACAACTTTGTAAAAACCACTCAGAGGCCTTTAAAATGCCTAAACGAATAATTCCGGTTTCATCCCGGTTTCAGATTTTTTTGCAAAAACAATACTTTGTCTATATACCTACGCTATAAACGAGGAAAAGTAAAATATCACCCAAATTCCCTGATTTTCAATAATAGTGTTTACTTCATTTCCATCAATCAATAAACTACTTAAAACGTTAAGTTAATTATATTTATAATTAATTTTTCAGGTACCCTTCAGCATTGAGGTACCTTTATTCTATTTGACATTTATAACGTTTCAAATAGTAGCAGTTTTTGCTACGATAATGGGATTGTTTGGAGTTGTTACGCATTTTTACATAATGTATTCTTACTTTTACGCAGAGTTATCATGCCTTTTACTAGCCATACGTTCGCTAAAGAGACTTAATCCTAAAATTAATGTCAGAATAGCAATAAGACAAATAGCAGTTCATCATCAGCACATCACTGTGTAAGTATATATATATATATATATATATATATATATATATATATATATATATATATATATATATATATATATATATATATATATATATATATATATATATATATATATATATATATATATATATATATATTATATGATAAGGGAGACCCCTCAAAAAAATATCTTCCCCCTCCATGACCCAATCTCATAAGCTCATTTTTCTTTAAAAATTAAAAAAAATAATAATTGAGTTGAAATTTGGCACAAATGTATCCCATACCCTATCATGTAAGCAATTATAAGCACATTAAGTTTAATTTTTTACGGCTTGTGTATGTATGGGTTTTTTCGGATCACAAATTTTAAGCAGCCAGATCATGTTCCACAAATGTTCCAACCAGATAGGAATATAGGTGACCGTTGATAATAATATAAATGGTACTACTGCCGGAGGACAGCACTGAGTCCGAGGACACTCTGCAATTACATTTGGTGAATTCAATATTCTTAGGACGAATCCGATATGGTGAGGATGAGTTTCGAGGTTCCTCGTACCCAATTGTCGTTTTTGCTATTTATTATTATTATTATTATTATTGCCTGTAATGTCATTAGGGGGAAGCGAAGTCAATCTCCTCCACTCCCCCCTTCCTCCTTATACCTCATCCGGACAACCTTATGCCTTAATAGCGTTTTACGTCTTATAAAAAAATAATATGTTCTATTTATGCTTTTGTATTATAATAATGATTTATTAAAAGTAATATAATGATTGTTACAGAGAATTTCAACGCTCCGTATCTGTTCTTGGATTTATAATATTCCTCATTCTAACGTCAGGTGTAGCGACTATAAGCAGTACTGGAATCGTCGTTGTTTCTGTAAGCAGGTTTTTCATGAACTGTCTAAGAAGTAAAAAAATGAGTTAAAATTGATTTTGGTACTAAGAAGTACTTTTGCTATACATTAATAGTGACATTATTACGAAGGAAATATAGTTCAGCTTCTCTACATTAGACGCATCCAGGATATGCGCTCAGGTGTGCAGGGAATTCATTCTTAAAGCTATATTTTACCCCCCCCCCCCAGTATAAGTTAATATATTTAGTAAAACTGCTTAATCTCCCTCTAACCTAAAGCACTAATATTTCTTACAATCTAGGATTCGCAGAAATATACCCTATTTTAACAAATAACAACACCAAAATCTCTCCACAAAAACTTTATTAAAACCAGAGCCGGCTTTCGACCTCACGATCATCATCAGTGCCGGAGAGTTGAAAAAGGAAAATCCTAGTCTGACTTTTTAGGCAGAGTCATATAGCGGACTGAAATAGTCCGCTATCATATAGTCAGTCCGCTATATGACTCTGCCTAAAAAGTCAGACTAGGATTCTCCTTTTTCAACTCTCCGGCACTGATGATGATCGTGAGGTCGAAAGCCGGCTCTGGTTTTAATAAAGGTTTTGTGGAGAGATTTTGGTGTTGTTATTTGTTAGCTGTGTTTACTCCACTGCTCAGTTTTCTGTTAATACCCTATTTTAGTCGCCGACCGTAAAAATCTACGAAACTGTCGCAGACGGTAAAAAAAGCAATTCACTTACTTTTTTGAGGATGTAAAGTGCCTAGTTTACAATCGCCCGAAAAAAACTTAATATTTTTTATTAAATATAATCAATAATTATTCAATAATATTGTTATTACTATTTCCCACAGGGTAGTAATGCTATAAAGCTAGAATTTGCTGTGATATTGGTAATAGCACTGGTGTTTCTATTTTATATTTGCTTATATTCTCAAATTATTATTGATTTGGTAAGTTAATAAATAACTTTTTACATATTTTAAGTTTTATCGAAAAAAAGAAAATGTAAAAATGTTTGTTTTTTAAAGGCATGTTATACAGTTGTGGAACGTGCTAAAAATAAATAGCTTCTGTAGAATAACTCACGGCTAAAATCAGTTGACAACGCGCCAAAAATCTGTGAGGGAAAGAATTCTATTCGTTTAGATCGACCTCGCTTCTTCCCCTCTACCTTATGCCAACCTCGGTACAAAAAATTACTTTTTTTGTAAATAAAATCATAAAAAGGCAACACTGGTTTTAAAAAATTTGTAACCTCGCGTCGCTTTTTTCCATAGAGATATATTACTAGTGGGGCCCTATTGGTTAAATTTTGAAACATCGAAAAAGTAACCTGACCACGTTCGATTATCATTATCATCAAATAATCAAAACAAAAAAACAGTAAATTATATAGCAGAATGTTTAAAATACAAATCACAACACAAACAATCTGTGGGAAGCCCAAAACAATTGATTAATTATAACCTCAACTCCTCTTGGAGGAGGTTTCAATGAGGTTACACAGAGCCCCTGAGAGCCCACTAAAAATGTTTCAGGCCTCTCAATGTATTAAGATAGGCTATGCTCCCTCTAGTATATATCTCTATGCTTTTTTCCCCTTATTACGTAATTCACAACTTTAACTCCACTTAATTCATACTTCCGAAAAAATGTTAAGCAACACTTAATGGTTACTTTAAAAGACACAACAGTTTTATACTTAAAATGTAAACAAATAATTCTTTAAAATTAAAAATACGATATAGAATAAAATCAAATGAAATTCAAAACATAACCTGACTTACACTGTTGCCAGAGTAGGGATTTTTTTGTTAAAAAAAGGGGGGAAATTTTGGCTGGCTGTTAACTGATTATAGTGGGTTATACATAGAGATATTATTACTAGAGGGCCCTATTGGTTGAATTTTGAAACACTGACAAAATAACCTGACCACCTTCGCTTATAATGTAATCAAATAATCAGTAGAAAATTGCAATAACTTATATAATAGTACGTTAAAAACACAAATCAAAACACAAACAAGGTATAGGAAGCCTAAAACAATTTATTATTGCCTTAACTCACTCTTGAAGGAGGTTTCAATGAGGTTACACAGAGCCCCTGAGAGCCCCCATACGATGTTTCAGGCCTTTTAGTGTATTGAGATAGGCTATGCCCCCTCTAGTATATATCTCTATGGGGTTATACTATAGTGCTGATTACTAGAGGACAACTTTCACAACTTACTCAGAGGTCTTAAAAACTCTTGAAATGGATAATCAAGATTTAAGTCGTTAAATTTATACTGCATCACGTCTTCGGGTTTGCTTCGCTCGTCCTCAGATAATAATTACATGCGTTCTCCTGATTGATTTTTACAACGTGGTTTGTCTGTATGTGTGTTATCACCGTTTCTCCCAATGTATTTGTGCTAAAAAGTTTAAACTTAATACAAAGATTAATCTTAAGCTTTAGTTGTGCTACTCGGAAAATAATATTTTTACAACTAACTTGATAACTCGCAATAGTTAGACTCATAAAACGCAGAAAATATGTCGTTCGTTTAATTAGTTATAGTTAAATTTTTATTGAATGACTTGTATGCGTTTTTTTAAAAAAATCGAAAAAAAATTATAAACGTTAAGCAGATTCGAGAGAGATCAATGCCTGGATGGGTGACCACTGGGAATAAAACTACTATATATACTTTCTGAGGAGGAGCAAAGCGAGTCCGAGACGTGCGGCAGTACATTTGGTTATGTGTATTACATAACCTTACATTATATTCTAAGGATGGGAATAGCAAATCCGATTTAGTGAGGAAAAGTTCCAAAACACCTCATATCCGATTTTTTAGTTCTTACATTCAATTTTAATTTTCCGGATAGAACGAACATCTAGGATATTTTCAGTTAGTCTAAGAAATTTATAAAAATGCTTTAAATTTATACATATATGAAAGTCTTATCGCTTGAAAGCGATAAGACTTCGGAATTTCGGAATGATGCTTTTATTTATTTATTTATAATAATTTTAAAATTTACGGCGTGAGCCAATATACAAAAATCAAAAAAACAAAAATTTACAATATTAAGATAAAGAAAAAATAAGTTACAGTATAAATTAGTGGTAAACATCAAAATGGAAAATTTGACAAGACTATAGAATAAAAATAAAATATCGCATTCATAAAGGAAGAAAGTAAAAGGGGAAAAAAGAAAAAAAGCTATAACATCAAAGTATTAGTGATAAATGTGGGATTATGATGGTGAGAAAGATTACAAAAATACACTCAAATAATATTATGAGATTAATATGGTTGTTATAGAGTAGCCAGGTAAGAGAGGCGTGCTACGACACTGCCTGGATATCAATGGATAGAAGTTCTATTAGATGTTTGCAGATTATGATTGAAAGATCTCATAGACCTTTAGCCTTTAAATCGATGACAGGACATGAACTGTCATTAGATATGTACATGACTGTAAGTTTGAAATACTGTTTATATGGCTTAACAGTGCATGGCTTATTACTACTTATAATTACTATCATATATATTATTCATATATATTATGTTTGGTAATTTTTACACAAATGAAATTAATCTACACAAGTTGTCATCTGATCATGTGTTTTTGTAGCTCTATGTCTGTTACATGTTAGGGGTGTTATAAAACATGCTGTAGAGGGGTTAAGTGATGCAAGTACATAAATATTTGTTTTTAAAGAGTAATTTTTTTAATTCCTTTATTTTGGATCAAAAGTGTTTTATAGTGTCAAAAAAGTGATAAAATTTTTATGTCTTCCTATAACAGATTTTTAGCGAATTTCCTAAAAGAATAGCAAGTAAGGTTCAGTCATTGAGGGACTAGAGTTATTTTTTTTAAATGTGGGGACTCACTGATCAAGAATACTAACACACACACACTCACACACACAAACACAAATATATATATATATATATATATATATATAT
>JACMZG010001911.1:18448147-18517909 GCA_018340805.1 Microvelia longipes
TTCGGATTCGCTTCGCTCGTTCTTAGATAGTAAATGAATGTTTTGTTCTCAGCAGTCACCCAGCCAGGCACTGACCATGCTTGATGCTGCTTAACTTTATGATCCAAAAAAAATCATGGATATACTTGTCGTATTGTAAAGAAAGTTAGTGTACTTATTTAGTACGTAAAGGTATATACTTATACCAAATTTTAGCTCAATTAAATTATTTTCTGATTTTTACAATTTTTCAAAAAACTTAACAAGTCATGCAATAATAATCATTTCTACAATAGTAATTTGATAAAAATTGAACTAATGCTGATAATGGAAACTTAAACAAAAATTTAAGTGCTTAGAAAGGAAAGGCATATTTAAAATAAAATTCGCCCGGCTTGGAGACCTCCGCGCCAGATTTTTCTTTCTCATTCTTTCGCTCTTCTTTTTTTAAATTAAGGGTTCCGAGGGCGCCCCAGACATTTGCCTGGGCGACTAGTCCGGGCCTGACATAATCCTTGTCCACAATGACTTACCATTGACTCTCGACACTAACTTAACTAGAGAGTTAATATGTACGTCAAACAATATTAGCATTATAACATCAAATATTATAAGCTATGTTCTCAAGAATATAGATATTACGTATATTTGATTTTGAATGAGCACCAGTGGAGTTGTTCGTGATAAAAGGAACAAAGAAAAGAGTCTCTCCACTAAACAATTAATTTATTCAAAGCGCTTTCAACCTAACACTGGGCCATAATAATAAAAAGATCATCTTTAGTGCCAGAGATAATTAAAAGAAAACAGCTAAGAGAAAGACATTAAATACTCAAATATTAAATATAATTAGTAATGTTCTGTCTCTTCACGGCTCACCGATGTCGTTAAGTCGAAAAAGAAGTGAAAGAGTCATGACAATAATAGTCATAACTTCTCCGGCTTTGTTACGGGAAATAAACTCATAAATCCTTGGGCTTCGCTTCGGGAATTAAATGCTTTAGTTCACTCGGCTTTCACCTTAGGAACCATAGAGATAATATTACTAGAGAGAGCCCTACAGGTTAAATACTGAAACACAAAAAAGTTACCTGACCACCTTCGCTTATGCCTTTACTCATAGATACCTGTGCTCCCTCTAGTATATATCTCCATGCATAGCCTATATCAATACATTAAAAGGCCTGAAACATCGTATTGGGGCTATAAGGGGCTCTGTGTAACCTCATTAAAACCTCCTTCAGAGTCATAGAGATATATTACTAGAGGGGCCCTATTGGTTGAATTTTGAAACATCGAAAAAGTAACCTGACCACATTCGATTATCATTTTCATCAAGTAAACAGAACAAAATAACAGTAAATTATATAGTAGAATGTTTAAAATACAAATCACAACACAAACAATCTGCGGAAGCCGAAAACAATTGATTTATTGTAACCTTAACTCCCTCTTGGAGGATTTCAATGAGGTTACACAGAGCCCCACTAAAAATGTTTCAGGTCTCTCAATGTATTAAGATAGGCTATGCCCCCTCTAGTATATATCTATGCTAGAGGGCCCTATGAGTTGAATTGTGAAACATCGAAAAAGTAACCTGACCTCCTCTGCATGTAAATATAATCAAATAACCAGTTCCAAATTACAATAATTTACCTAGAACATTAAAACACGGATCAAAACACAACAATGTGTAGGACGCTGAAATCAAGTGATTTATTTTAACCTTAACTTACTTGTTGAAGGAGGTTTCAATTAGGTTACACAAAACCCCTGAGAGCCCCAAAAAGACCATACCAGAGTTAAACGTTTTTTTTTTTAGGTTATCTGACTGTTACAACATGGCGGTTCTGCATTATACAAGTAAAAAGTTTAAATATATGAAAATTTGCTGTAACTTTTTTATTATTAGAGCCACGGTTATCGTTTTATACTTAAAATACTCACAAAAATATAGCCTTAAACATAAAAACATTATTTAATAAAAATTAATATAAATAAAAAAGAAACAAAAATCATGTAGTAATTAAACTCTGTTTTCACATTTTAGGTCCCAAACTAAAATACTTTGGGGTACTTCTAAATATTGATCCTTGTAGTCCAAATCGTGGGCCACAACGCAAAAATTTTAGCTATAAATTCCATCGTATAAAAAGTGAGATCATGTGCCTCAAAGTTGACAAAAATTACGCTAGTGCAATCAACTTTTTCAGTTTTCAAATTTTAGGGCCAAAACTAAAACACTTTGAGTACTTCTAAATATTCCTTGTAGTCCATCGTGGGCCACAACGCAAAAATTTTAGCTATAAATTCCATCGTATAAAAAGTGAGATCATGTGCCTCAAAATTGACAAAAATTACGCTAGAGCAATCAACTTTTTCAGTTTTCAAATTTTAGGGCCAAAACTAAAACACTTTGGGGTACTTCTAAATATTGATCCTTGTAGTCCACATCGTGGGCCACAACGCAAAAATTTTAGCTATAAATTCCATCGTATAATAAGTAGGATCTCGTGCCTCAAAGTTGACAAAAATTACCCTAGTGCAATGAAAAATGTTGTTTTAAAACGTGTTTTAAAAGTGTTATTTTTCTAATAAATATAAGTATATAACGGTTTTCTTAACTTGAATAATAAAAACGTTACTTTAAATTTGCATTTTCTTAGATTTTTAATGTGATTATGACTTTTAAATTAAATGTCACAAATTGAATATGACGGGCATTGAAGTCATGTATGTCTTGTTGAATACTTTTAACATAGTTGCAAACCCCTATTGAGGTCATTGATTGTTGATTTTGGTAGCTCTGACAATGGATAGCAACGCAAGTAAGGAGATATGTGCCTATTCAGGTTTTTGTAGATTTCGGTGATTTTATATTTCACGAGAGTACATAGAGAAGGCCCCCCTGTATTGTTTTAGGATGAGTTTAAAAGGTGATATTTTTGTGATCAGTTTAAGTACATAACGACTTTTGTCACTTCAATAAGGCGTGGTCGAATATCCACGGCCTTCTAGATTCCTCTGACATTGGATCACCAACAAACTTTTTTTATCATTGACGCTTATGGGAAATTTTTGAGGTGCGCTAGTTTTTTTCAAAATTTTCAGTAATTAGCCGGATTTGTGATAAATGAAGCCTATTTCCGTAATTTGCACGCTTTTTTAGTTAATGTCAAAGAGTATTTACATTCACTCAACGATTTATTTTTAATCTAACTTGGTACATACATAACTACTGTTAGACATCAATGTTATCTACCTGATTTGTGTTCAAATTTTGAATGTATTAATGAAAATTAGCACAAATTGTTATTATTTGCAGTCAACAACACAACAACAAAGAGGTTATGCGTATGTACGCAGGTACGTATACATACGTAAGTATGTACGTACGTACATACATACATGTATACATTTGTATATGTATGTACATGTGTACATACATACGTACGTAGGTACATACATACATGCGTACGTACGTACATGTATGTACGTACGTACATGTATGTACACATGTACATACATATACACACATAAACAAATGTATACATGTACGTATGTATGTATGTACGTACGTACATACATACATACGTAATTACATATGCGTATATGTATACGTACCTGCGTATATGCTGGATTATGGGAATTTATTAATTTGCTCAACAATTACAAAATAATCTGAATTGAATAACTTAAAAAGAAAAGTTACTCTCCAGATTGTTTTATAATGTAATGTAACAACAAATTGTCAAATTTAATTCCATTTATTTTAACATAAATGTTTAGACTCGATTGATGTCTATTGAATGAGATGTCATTCTCATTGACACTCTTCACGAACTTACTTAAATAAATATTAAAAACTGGAATTGAAAACTTAACACAAATAATTAAATTCAGATTTATTATCAATAAAAAAATGTAACAAATGTTTCACAAACAACAATAATTTAATTTAGTCAAATCCCAACTTTTCATCTTCATTTTAGATGTTAAAAAAAAGAAACAAATTACATTCTGCTCAGAAGGTCATTTATTCAGATCCTGAAACAAACCAAGAGAAATACAAGCATAAGGAAATAGAACATTGTGAATTCCAAGAAGTAAAGAATTGTTACTTTTAAAAATGCTGTTAAGTACCTTAAACCCAAAATAAACAATATGAAGCATATCGGGCATTTGACTGCTATGTATGGAGGTCAATTTAAGCCCAATTTAAAATAAATCCTCCCACTGCCAATGGATGATAATTCTCCCAAAAACCTCCAAAATCGGAAATACATTAACACCCTAGGATATAAGTTAGAACATGAAAATAATTCTTTGTTGTACCTTAAGGTTTCTTAAGTAATCACAAAAGCTGAAATATTATGCCTCAAAAATTTGCTGCATACAAAACAAAATTAGAGTGTCTCAGTAACTGATAAGTGATTTCTGAGAATGAAGGAAACTTTAAGAAAATAATACTGGGTGTTTTGGACTACTTATGGATAGGACCAACACAGAAACAAGCCTCTGAGGTGTCAGGTCAGGTTAAGTACTGAACCATAGATATCAGTTAGGTGTATAAAATTTCAGCCCAATCTAAACAATATATGAACATAAGTGGGGTCATTTTAAGCTCATCAGGGATAAACCCTGCAGGAACATATATATATATATAATATATATATATATATATATATATTATATATATATATATATATATATATATATATATATATATGTGTGTGTGTGTGTGTGTGTGTGTGTGTATCTATGTGTGTGTATATTCTAGACACTTTCTTGTAAACACTCTATCTTAACTTATCTCAATCTTAGATAACTGACTAAGCTTAAACAAAAGGTACTAAGCTTTAAACTAGTGCAAATAATAGTGCGTACTTATAATTTTAGAGGCATAGTTTTGTATACCCAACTGGATAATTATGCGCATTTCGTTTGGAAAATACAGACAAAATAAGTTACGAGCAGTGCTTGACAGTTGAGTGACGGCTTAATTTCTAAAGTATGGACCGGAACCTTAACCAAGAAATTGGTTGTTAAGCACGGAAACACGCATCCAAAGGAAATTCGCCCGATATGCGGGCCACCGCGCCAGACGAATTTATTTTTTCCTTTAAATAATAAATGCTCATTTTTATATTTAACAATACTAATTTTTAAATTTGATTTAATTTTTTTATTTTATTGCTATTATATAATTAACTTATTTTGAACTCCAATAAGTTTGTAGTTTTCTGTATAAGTTTAAAAACCTCATGAAAATTATGATTTGACGATGTCTGTAGGGTCATAACTCGTTCGGCAATAAATAAAAATACCTGCAATTTGCAGGTTATGCGAAATAAATGCATTTGGGTCGCCAAACTAGAAAAGCAAATTATAGGGTCGCGTTACTGAAAAGGTTGGGAAACGCTGTATACACTATTATATATTGTACTAGAAATATCTTATACTGTTCACCCACTCGTACTTTTATTGATTATAAACTCAATTTTTCAGAACTTCAACTAGTCCATCTTCATGCGCCTCCTAGACTGAATACTATTTTCCACACAAATTTCGTTTATTATAATT
The DNA here is from genome assembly GCA_018340805.1 of Microvelia longipes. Lineage (NCBI taxonomy): Eukaryota > Metazoa > Arthropoda > Insecta > Hemiptera > Veliidae > Microvelia > Microvelia longipes. The sequence goes on from JACMZG010001911.1 coordinate 18,453,710, forward strand.
ACTATTTTGTTCTCCATTCCCCCGTTTTCAACGACTAGCCAATCTATCTTCTAACTATATTTAGAAGCGGACTGGCCATAGCGGGCAAAGACGGCAGCCCTGATTGGGCCCCCAAACAAAGGATTGAAGAAGAACAACGAAAATTCAAAAAAAGATTAACGATGATATATTCATACCCAAGAGTCACAGGGCCCAATACTCTAAGGTAGGGCCTAAAAATATCCTGGAGACAAATGTTTAAAATAAATAAATAAATAAATAAATTTCTTTATTTCACCATTTCTAAGTACATTTAAATTTTATAACATAATTTAATAGGTGCACCACGCAGAGGTACTCGTGTGCGGGAGAGGTCGCAAGTACATTAATATTATTGTTATAAATAATACCTATAATAGTTTATATAAATTGTTGTCGATAACAATTTAAGAAAAACAATGAATGATAACTAACACAGTTATTATCAAAGATATAATAATATGTTTTAGTGAAATGTTAAAAGAGAACTAAATGATACAAATGATCTTTCCTTTATTCATAGAAATAAGCTAGAAATATAAAACTGTAGAAAATTAAATTTTGACTGCTAATAATGATGCTATAAGAGTAAAAAATATAAAACTAATAATCCTTTATAACATTTATATAGTTATAAGTTCTTTTATTTATTTATTTTATTTTATTTTATTTTTTATTTTTTTTTTATTATTCATTTTGTATTTTTATTATGGATAGATAAAAATTAATTTGTTAATTATTTATTCATTTATATATTTTATTAACTATTTATTAAAATTGTCTGAGTATTTATTTTTAATAGTATAGGTTTTAGTAAATTAAAAAATTAAAAGTTTACAAGTACATGTTTTATAAATTTCCTTTTAAATATATATAAGCTGGCCACTATTTTTAATTTCATACGGCAGAGCATTATACATTACTGGGCCGTTAAAAACAAGCATGCCTGGACGCCACTGATGACTTGCAATAAGGTTCAGATAGAGGACATAATTGAGATCTTCTGGTTTGATAAAAACCTTCAACTCTAGGAAAACTTTCTATGTTAGAATAAATGTGAGATAAATATATTATATATATTAAAATACTTAAAATAATGTTACCTAAATTTAGGTCCTTGGCCCCCAATCTTTGTACTTGGGCATTTAACGATCCTAACGGAAGACTAATGCCTCAAGAGGCCCTTGGCATACTTGATCAGGGCCCTAGAGCAGTTCGAAAGGGCCCTAATGATTGAACTGAAAATATTTAGTTAAAATTTTATTTAAATGAATAAACTCAAGTTTATTTTATTCTTACTTATTTATTTTATTAACTAAATTTAATAATACAATAATATTATTTGAATTAGATTATTTAATATAAAATTAAGGTAAATAAATCTAATTAATTTGCTATTATCTTTAATACTACTCTAGTTAAAAGTAGACCCCTCTACTTAGAAAGTAATATAGGACGCCCCCCCCCGATTAGGCCCATTTAGGCCAAACCCTCCACGGCCTTTTCCATTGTCTGAGGTACCAAAATCAACATTCAATAACCAAACACAGCATGAAGGGGGGGGGGGGGAAAGAGAGTTGCAACTATGTTAAAAGTATTCAACATGACTTCAATGCCCGTCATATTCAATTTGTGACACTTTAATTTAAAAAGTCATAATCACATTGAAAATCTAGGAAAATGCACATTTAAATAACTTTTTTATTATTCAAGTTACGAAAACCGTTATATAATTATATTTTAAAAAGAAAACACTTTTTAAACACGTTTTAAAACAACAATTTTTATTTCAAGCATTTTTTTAATTGCACTAGCGTAATTTTAGTCAACTTTGAGGCACATGATCTCACTTTTTATACGATGGAATTTATAGCTAAAATTTTTGCGTTGTGGCCCACGATGTGGACTACAAGGATCAATATTTAGAAGTACCCCAAAGTGTTTTAGTTTGGGCCCTAAAATTTGAAAACTGAAAAAGTTGATTGTTCTAGCGTAATTTTTGTCAACTTTGAGGCACATGATCTCACTTTTTATACGATGGAATTTATAGCTAAAATTTTTGCGTTGTGGCCCACGATGTGGACTACAAGGAACAATATTTAGAAGTACCCCAAAGTGTTTTAGTTTGGGCCCTAAAATTTGAAAACTGAAAAAGTTGATTGCTCTAGCGTAATTTTTGTCAACTTTGAGGCACATGATCTCACTTTTTATACGATGGAATTTATAGCTAAAATTTTTGCGTTGTGGCCCACGATGTGGACTACAAGGATCAATATTTAGAAGTACCCCAAAGTGTTTTAGTTTGGGCCCAAAATTTGAAAACTGAAAAAGTTGATTGCACTAGCGTAATTTTTGTCAACTTTGAGGCACATGATCTCACTTTTTATACGATGGAATTTATAGCTAAAATTTTTGCGTTGTGGCCCACGATGTGGACTACAAGGATCAATATTTAGAAGTACCCCAAAGTGTTTTAGTTTGGGCCCAAAATTTGAAAACTGAAAAAGTTGATTGCACTAGCGTAATTTTTGTCAACTTTGAGGCACATGATCTCACTTTTTATACGATGGAATTTATAGCTAAAATTTTTGCGTTGTGGCCCACGATGTGGACTACAAGGATCAATATTTAGAAGTACCCCAAAGTGTTTTAGTTTGGGCCCTAAAATTTGAAAACTGAAAAAGTTGATTGCACTAGCGTAATTTTAGTCAACTTTGAGGCACATGATCTCACTTTTTATACGATGGAATTTATAGCTAAAATTTTTGCGTTGTGGCCCACGATGTGGACTACAAGGATCAATATTTAGAAGTACCCCAAAGTGTTTTAGTTTGGGCCCTAAAATTTAAAAACTGAAAAAGTTGATTGCACTAGCGTAATTTTTTCAACTTTGAGGCACATGATCCACTTTTATACGATGAATTTATAGCTAAAATTTTGCGTTGTGGCCCACGATGTGGACTACAAGGATCAATATTTAGAGTACCCCAAAGTGTTTTAGTTTGGGCCCTAAAATTTGAAAACTGAAAAAGTTGATTGCACTAGCGTAATTTTTGTCAACTTTGAGGCACATGATCTCACTTTTTATACGATGGAATTTATAGCTAAAATTTTTGCGTTGTGGCCCACGATGTGGACTACAAGGATCAATATTTAGAAGTACCCCAAAGGTTTTAGTTTGGGCCCTAAAATTTGAAAACTGAAAAAGTTGATTGCTCTAGCGTAATTTTTGTCAACTTTGAGGCACATGATCTCACTTTTTATACGATGGAATTTATAGCTAAAATTTTTGCGTTGTGGCCCACGATGTGGACTACAAGGATCAATATTTAGAAGTACCCCAAAGTGTTTTAGTTTGGGCCCTAAAATTTGAAAACTGAAAAGTTGATTGCTCTAGCGTAATTTTTGTCAACTTTGAGGCACATGATCTCACTTTTATACGATGGAATTTATAGCTAAAATTTTTGCGTTGTGGCCCACGATGTGGACTACAAGGATCAATATTTAGAAGTACCCCAAAGTGTCTTAGTTTGGGCCCTAAAATTTTGAATACCGATTTTAAGTATCACACGATTTCGTTTTACATATGTTATCCTAATGTTTTAAATAACAATGTTTTGATTTGGAAGTGTATATTTTTGTGATAAATTTAAGTATAAAACAATTTTGATTACTTTAAAAGCAAATAAGTTTTATTATAATTACTAAAAGTTTTTTTTTTTAATTCCGTAGACGCCATGACAGTTTTTAGTAACATAACCTGACACATCTGTAAAAAAAAAAACGTTTCTAACTCTGGGTATGGTCCAAAAAGATGTTTCATGCCTCTCAATGTATTGAGATAGGCTATGCCCCCTCTAGTATATATCTCTATGGGGTTATACTATAGTGCTGATTACTAGAGGACAACTTTCACAACTTATATGATAAGTTATATTAGTTATATTATAACTTATTAGGTTATAATAAATCTATTGTTTTCGGCTTCCCGCACATAGTTTGTGTTTTGATTTGTATTTTTAACGTTCTACTGTATTAGATTTGTTTTTTGTTCTAATTATTTGATTATATTTTTATGCGAAATTGTTCAGGTTACTTTTTTGATGTTTCAGAATTTAATGTATAGAGCCTCTCTAGTAATATTTTCTCTATGCATAGATATATTAATACTAAAAGGGCCCTATAGATTAAATTTTGAAATATCGTAGAAGTAACCTGACCACCTTCACTTATAAATATAATTAAATAATCAGTACAAAACTACAATAACTTAATTCGTTTAGGTTTTATTATCTCTGTTATGATCTCTGGTGTTAACGTTTTTGTTTACTGGCAACACTGGTTACGTTAGATGACTGTTACTTTTTTACGTGTTTCCTTACTTTAAATGCGTGCTAATTGAAACAAATTTTATTTAGTTGCAAATTATTTGTTATGATTATTTTTTTAAATCTGGCGCGGGGGTCCGCAGGCCGGGCAAATTTCTGTTGAAATGCGTGCTTTCTTACTTAAAAATCTATTTTTGGTTTAGTTTCCGGTTTAGTCTTTATAACTTGAAGCCTTACGTTACTACTAACCCTGAACTATTTTCTACTTCAAAGGAAATGCGCAGGTAAATAAATTTATCTTTGGAATTGGTAAATCCTGTTTGGATTTTGAAACGGTTCACTTTTTACTAATAGTCTCTTGCTCCAAGCAGCGGCCTAGTGGCTCTTTTCTTTTTGAGAACGCTTATACTTCTGCTGTATGCATTTCTAGGGTTAGAAAATGTCTGTGGATACCAAATCAAAAGGATTTTTATATCAACGACGCTTACCTCACGATCCTTGGCTGCAACGCCTCGTCACAACTCTTCAACTCTCAGTAATATACCAGCAAGGAACAAAATGGGCTAAACCATGGGCGCTTTTTGTATTCATAATCAGTTTCTTGTGTATATTGACTATGGTGTATTCAATATACATTTATCGTGAGGATTTTGAAAAAGTAGCAGTTATTGCTCATCACATTTTCCTTTTTGGCGATGTTTTATTTGCATCAAGACATTTTAACAGATTGAAACCAAAGAATAATTTACACATTTTACTTAATGGTAAGTCTATTTATTTTCAGCACTTTGTAGCTGAATATCGTTACTCTTTTACATTTATCATTCGAGAATAGGAGTATTTGATTCCAGTGACGTCTATATATATATATATATATATATATATATATATATATATATATATTATATATATATATATATATATATATATATATATATATATATATATATATATATATATATATAATAATTATATTTAAACAAACCATGTATCAACTAATACATTTGGAAATCCTCTAATATCATAGGAATAACAAGCAAAACTAGCCATCTAAACATTTTTGTTGTTTAGCAAACAAGTTTGCCATTTCAATCCCATCTGCGTATAAACATTTTTGGGCGAAGTAGGAGAAGGTGTCTTTGACCACTTAATCATAGTTAGGTGAAATTAGCTTCATAGTTTAGAAATATTTTTTTTTCATAATAAAAGGAAAGAAGAAATGAGGTGCTTTTTCCTAAGATTTGGTATATAATGTTTTCTGTTCTTAAAAAAGTATTAAGTTTTCTTTTCTTTTTTCACAGTACCAAGATTGGTGGATCCCTTCTTTATACGTTATATCCCCTCTTTAAACACCGAAGATGTGATTTCTAAAACCATCAGGGTTTGGTTTCCCTCAGTAATTTGCTAGAAAAACAAATATCCAGTTCCGTTTTAAGGTGGATATGCGCCTCTGGGCCCCAAAAAATTTTGCGCCTCATATCTCCTATAATAAGAATAAGACAATTTGGCACCCTTATAGGGCATACCGCCCTGAGAAAAAACCTGTTATTTTAAGAAGAGCATACGTCTTTTTGTGGAAGGTTTGTTAATCAAATTATAATTAATTTTCAGGGATGAGACGGACTTTTAATTACAGTTCCTGGGTAAACAGTGACGAAGTAAATAAAAATTCATGATCCAAGATGTCAAAGCAATAAGACTATGGTTTATTTTTTCTATATTTCATGCATTAGTCTGCTATTATCTATTATTATATTTCGTTTAATTTACACTTATAATCAGGAAGACGAATTGTTTATTCTATTTCCAATGTGGGTAAGGATAATTATTTTAAATAAATAGACTTGGACGATTACATCTTTTATGTACTGGGAAATAGTTGCTTATGCAACAAGGAATGGAAAATATTTTATACATTAAGTTTCCTTCTAAGGCAAAGCTGAAGGAAGAAACTTCGCATTGGCTCCTGAGACAGAGGTAGATAGTCTAGTCAACTCCCGAGGATTGCCGAAGAAGATTACTTATATTATAATTGTTACTTATATTTTTAGTTGTGCTGAGGGAGATAATAAATAGTTAAACTCTTCCATCGCTGTTGCATATTAAATTTAATCTACGGCTAGTCCCTATAAATTCAATCTATTTATCAATGTGACATTTATCTGCCTATGCAACTTGCTGCTACATACCTAGGAATAGAAATGACATTTACAGTGCGAGTTAAGCAACTTTGTGTAGAACTATGAACGCGAGGAGTAGATAAAATATTTTACGAAATTTACTTTAATACAAAGTTTATGTACTCATCTGAACAAAGTAAAAATAATATGATTACCACAATATTGGTGACTACGCATTTATTAACCATCACTTATAAAGATAATAGTCGCGAGGGAAATAAATTACCTCCTCATCGAGCAGATTAGTTGCCTAATTATCCACAAAGCATGTGTCTCAATTTATCTATTGTTAGCCAGTTTTTTTAACTAAGAGAGAGAGAGAATCTAAGCAAAATCGGGTTATGGGTACCTACCTCGGAACCTTTTCTTATCAAAGAGGATTCGCTTCGCTCATCCTCTCTACTTCGGACTCGCTTCGCTCTTTCCTCAGCATATACATTTTTCCGAGTTTTTATAATTTTACAAAATTTTCGCTGAGTCATTTTTGCGGGTTAATGACGTTATAAACAAAATATTCTCCGAATAGCACAACTACAGCGGTAGACAGATTTTTGTACGAAGTTTCAACTCTATAGCATTTATACACAGGGCGCGACGATGATAACACACACACATACAGACAGACAACTTTGTAAAAACCACTCAGAGGCCTTTAAAATGCCTAAACGAATAATTCCGGTTTCATCCGGTTTCAGATTTTTTTGCAAAAACAATACTTTGTCTATATACCTACGCTATAAACGAGGAAAAGTAAAAATATCACCCAAATTCCCTGATTTTCAATAATAGTGTTTACTTCATTTCCATCAATCAATAAACTACTTAAAACGTTAAGTTAATTATATTTATAATTAATTATTTCAGGTACCCTTCAGCATTGAGGTACCTTTATTCTATTTGACATTTATAACGTTTCAAATAGTAGCAGTTTTTGCTACGATAATGGGATTGTTTGGAGTTGTTACGCATTTTTACATAATGTATTCTTACTTTTACGCAGAGTTATCATGCCTTTTACTAGCCATACGTTCGCTAAAGAGACTTAATCCTAAAATTAATGTCAGAATAGCAATAAGACAAATAGCAGTTCATCATCAGCACATCACTGTGTAAGTATATATATATATATATATATATATATATAATATATATATATATATATATATATATATATATATATATATATATATATATATATATATATATATATATATATATATATATATATATATATATATATATATATATATATATAGATAAGGGAGACCCCTCTCAAAAAAATATCTTCCCCCCTCCATGACCCCAATCTCATAAGCTCATTTTTCTTTAAAAATTAAAAAAAATAATAATTGAGTTGAAATTTGGCACAAATGTATCCCATACCCTATCATGTAAGCAATTATAAGCACATTAAGTTTAATTTTTTACGGCTTGTGTATGTATGGGTTTTTTCGGATCACAAATTTTAAGCAGCCAGATCATGTTCCACAAATGTTCCAACCAGATAGGAATATAGGTGACCGTTGATAATAATATAAATGGTACTACTGCCGGAGGACAGCACTGAGTCCGAGGACACTCTGCAATTACATTTGGTGAATTCAATATTCTTAGGACGAATCCGATATGGTGAGGATGAGTTTCGAGGTTCCTCGTACCCAATTGTCGTTTTTGCTATTTATTATTATTATTATTATTATTGCCTGTAATGTCATTAGGGGGAAGCGAAGTCAATCTCCTCCACTCCCCCCTTCCTCCTTATACCTCATCCGGACAACCTTATGCCTTAATAGCGTTTTACGTCTTATAAAAAAATAATATGTTCTATTTATGCTTTTGTATTATAATAATGATTTATTAAAAGTAATATAATGATTGTTACAGAGAATTTCAACGCTCCGTATCTGTTCTTGGATTTATAATATTCCTCATTCTAACGTCAGGTGTAGCGACTATAAGCAGTACTGGAATCGTCGTTGTTTCTGTAAGCAGGTTTTTCATGAACTGTCTAAGAAGTAAAAAAATGAGTTAAAATTGATTTTGGTACTAAGAAGTACTTTTGCTATACATTAATAGTGACATTATTACGAAGGAAATATAGTTCAGCTTCTCTACATTAGACGCATCCAGGATATGCGCTCAGGTGTGCAGGGAATTCATTCTTAAAGCTATATTTTACCCCCCCCCCCCAGTATAAGTTAATATATTTAGTAAAACTGCTTAATCTCCCTCTAACCTAAAGCACTAATATTTCTTACAATCTAGGATTCGCAGAAATATACCCTATTTTAACAAATAACAACACCAAAATCTCTCCACAAAAACTTTATTAAAACCAGAGCCGGCTTTCGACCTCACGATCATCATCAGTGCCGGAGAGTTGAAAAAGGAAAATCCTAGTCTGACTTTTTAGGCAGAGTCATATAGCGGACTGAAATAGTCCGCTATCATATAGTCAGTCCGCTATATGACTCTGCCTAAAAAGTCAGACTAGGATTCTCCTTTTTCAACTCTCCGGCACTGATGATGATCGTGAGGTCGAAAGCCGGCTCTGGTTTTAATAAAGGTTTTGTGGAGAGATTTTGGTGTTGTTATTTGTTAGCTGTGTTTACTCCACTGCTCAGTTTTCTGTTAATACCCTATTTTAGTCGCCGACCGTAAAAATCTACGAAACTGTCGCAGACGGTAAAAAAAGCAATTCACTTACTTTTTTGAGGATGTAAAGTGCCTAGTTTACAATCGCCCGAAAAAAACTTAATATTTTTTATTAAATATAATCAATAATTATTCAATAATATTGTTATTACTATTTCCCACAGGGTAGTAATGCTATAAAGCTAGAATTTGCTGTGATATTGGTAATAGCACTGGTGTTTCTATTTTATATTTGCTTATATTCTCAAATTATTATTGATTTGGTAAGTTAATAAATAACTTTTTACATATTTTAAGTTTTATCGAAAAAAAGAAAATGTAAAAATGTTTGTTTTTTAAAGGCATGTTATACAGTTGTGGAACGTGCTAAAAATAAATAGCTTCTGTAGAATAACTCACGGCTAAAATCAGTTGACAACGCGCCAAAAATCTGTGAGGGAAAGAATTCTATTCGTTTAGATCGACCTCGCTTCTTCCCCTCTACCTTATGCCAACCTCGGTACAAAAAATTACTTTTTTTGTAAATAAAATCATAAAAAGGCAACACTGGTTTTAAAAATTTGTAACCTCGCGTCGCTTTTTTCCATAGAGATATATTACTAGTGGGGCCCTATTGGTTAAATTTTGAAACATCGAAAAAGTAACCTGACCACGTTCGATTATCATTATCATCAAATAATCAAAACAAAAAAACAGTAAATTATATAGCAGAATGTTTAAAATACAAATCACAACACAAACAATCTGTGGGAAGCCCAAAACAATTGATTAATTATAACCTCAACTCCCTCTTGGAGGAGGTTTCAATGAGGTTACACAGAGCCCCTGAGAGCCCCACTAAAAATGTTTCAGGCCTCTCAATGTATTAAGATAGGCTATGCTCCCTCTAGTATATATCTCTATGCTTTTTTCCCCTTATTACGTAATTCACAACTTTAACTCCACTTAATTCATACTTCCGAAAAAATGTTAAGCAACACTTAATGGTTACTTTAAAAGACACAACAGTTTATACTTAAAATGTAAACAAATAATTCTTTAAAATTAAAAATACGATATAGAATAAAATCAAATGAAATTCAAAACATAACCTGACTTACACTGTTGCCAGAGTAGGGATTTTTTTGTTAAAAAAAGGGGGGAAATTTTGGCTGGCTGTTAACTGATTATAGTGGGTTATACATAGAGATATTATTACTAGAGGGCCCTATTGGTTGAATTTTGAAACACTGACAAAATAACCTGACCACCTTCGCTTATAATGTAATCAAATAATCAGTAGAAAATTGCAATAACTTATATAATAGTACGTTAAAAACACAAATCAAAACACAAACAAGGTATAGGAAGCCTAAAACAATTTATTATTGCCTTAACTCACTCTTGAAGGAGGTTTCAATGAGGTTACACAGAGCCCCTGAGAGCCCCCAATACGATGTTTCAGGCCTTTTAGTGTATTGAGATAGGCTATGCCCCCTCTAGTATATATCTCTATGGGGTTATACTATAGTGCTGATTACTAGAGGACAACTTTCACAACTTACTCAGGAGGTCTTAAAAACTCTTGAAATGGATAATCAAGATTTAAGTCGTTAAATTTATACTGCATCACGTCTTCGGGTTTGCTTCGCTCGTCCTCAGATAATAATTACATGCGTTCTCCTGATTGATTTTTACAACGTGGTTTGTCTGTATGTGTGTTATCACCGTTTCTCCCAATGTATTTGTGCTAAAAAGTTTAAACTTAATACAAAGATTAATCTTAAGCTTTAGTTGTGCTACTCGGAAAATAATATTTTTACAACTAACTTGATAACTCGCAATAGTTAGACTCATAAAACGCAGAAAATATGTCGTTCGTTTAATTAGTTATAGTTAAATTTTTATTGAATGACTTGTATGCGTTTTTTTAAAAAAATCGAAAAAAAATTATAAACGTTAAGCAGATTCGAGAGAGATCAATGCCTGGATGGGTGACCACTGGGAATAAAACTACTATATATACTTTCTGAGGAGGAGCAAAGCGAGTCCGAGACGTGCGGCAGTACATTTGGTTATGTGTATTACATAACCTTACATTATATTCTAAGGATGGGAATAGCAAATCCGATTTAGTGAGGAAAAGTTCCAAAACACCTCATATCCGATTTTTTAGTTCTTACATTCAATTTTAATTTTCCGGATAGAACGAACATCTAGGATATTTTCAGTTAGTCTAAGAAATTTATAAAAATGCTTTAAATTTATACATATATGAAAGTCTTATCGCTTGAAAGCGATAAGACTTCGGAATTTCGGAATGATGCTTTTATTTATTTATTTATAATAATTTTAAAATTTACGGCGTGAGCCAATATACAAAAATCAAAAAAAACAAAAATTTACAATATTAAGATAAAGAAAAATAAGTTACAGTATAAATTAGTGGTAAACATCAAAATGGAAAATTTGACAAGACTATAGAATAAAAATAAAATATCGCATTCATAAAGGAAGAAAGTAAAAGGGGAAAAAAGAAAAAAAGCTATAACATCAAAGTATTAGTGATAAATGTGGGATTATGATGGTGAGAAAGATTACAAAAAACACTCAAATAATATTATGAGATTAATATGGTTGTTATAGAGTAGCCAGGTAAGAGAGGCGTGCTACGACACTGCCTGGATATCAATGGATAGAAGTTCTATTAGATGTTTGCAGATTATGATTGAAAGATCTCATAGACCTTTAGCCTTTAAATCGATGACAGGACATGAACTGTCATTAGATATGTACATGACTGTAAGTTTGAAATACTGTTTATATGGCTTAACAGTGCATGGCTTATTACTACTTATAATTACTATCATATATATTATTCATATATATTATGTTTGGTAATTTTTACACAAATGAAATTAATCTACACAAGTTGTCATCTGATCATGTGTTTTTGTAGCTCTATGTCTGTTACATGTTAGGGGTGTTATAAAACATGCTGTAGAGGGGTTAAGTGATGCAAGTACATAAATATTTGTTTTTAAAGAGTAATTTTTTTAATTCCTTTATTTTGGATCAAAAGTGTTTTATAGTGTCAAAAAAGTGATAAAATTTTTATGTCTTCCTATAACAGATTTTTAGCGAATTTCCTAAAAGAATAGCAAGTAAGGTTCAGTCATTGAGGGACTAGAGTTATTTTTTTTAAATGTGGGGACTCACTGATCAAGAATACTAACACACACACACTCACACACACAAACACAAATATATATATATATATATATATATATATATATATATATATATATAATATATATATATATATATATATATATATATATATATATATATAATATATATATATATGTGTGTGTGTGTGTGTGTGTGTGTGTGTGTGTGTGTGTGTATGAGTTTATGTACGTGATTTTGTTCCTAGATGTCTCTATAAAACGCTTAATAAATATTAAACGTTTTTTCGGATTTGAATGAAACTTGGTACAAATATTTATCTTAATAACATTTAAATATTAAATAACGTCTAGTCTCCTATTTTCTTTTGTAAACTGTGTATGACGTCTTTAACCCACACTAATAACTCAAATTTTTGGAAACTCGCAAACATTGAAAACTTATTGTCTGAGGCATAATACTGAAATTATACATACATAAATTATTATGTAAGTTACACACACAAACGAAGTTAAATTTTATTATCATCATTGGTTACGATTTTGTCGTTTGATATGTACAACTTAATGAAAGCAAATCACGTTTTTTGGAAGCAAAAAATTTTGGGATTTTTGGGTTTCGGCTATGAGTGAACAAATATCGAAGATTTTGGCATTTGAGTTTTTTTGCATTTTTAGTACTAGTAAAGGTTTTTATTTTAGATGCAAGTGGATTGAAGTTTGATTGTGATGATTGCTACATGGAGTGTGTCATTTTGGGGGGAATTTGATGTCCTTTGGAATGGTGAAGGCCGCATCTCTTTGGCTTTGGTAGTTTTCAAGTTGTGGATCGTTTTGGGGAGTTGGATGGTGAAGTATCGAATGGTTCGATATATCGATTTATATCGATTTTCTGGAGAACTATTGAGAATCGACCCTGTGCTTACATGACATTTTTTGTTCATCCTGGTCCATAGAATCGGGATTTTTGTTTTGTCCCATAGGGAGTAAGTCACCCTGTATAATAATAATATTGAATTTGTGTTCTATTGTTGTTAGTTGTGTTTTCTTTTTTCCAGATGTGTTGTCTCATCCCGTCTCGTCCCGTGTTTTGGTGCACTTTATCACTTGTGTTATTTTACCTATTTATTGTAAGGCTCAAACACCACCCAATATTTATTTTATTCATTTATTTATTATTTTATATTTTTAACCTTTTTTTAAATTAAATTACTTATTACTTGCTCTTATTATTTTTTGTAAGTTTCTTATTTATGTATTTAATTATTTATTTAATTAATTAATTAATTAATTAATTTATTTATTTATTTATTTATTTATTTTTTTTTATTCCCCCCCGCAGTTTACTTTTTAACTCTTCTTATTTTTAAAATGATATTTTTGGTGGCTAGATATACACTTATTAAAATATTGATAATATTATATATTTAGGATGAGTTTGACAAGTGTCTGTTCACTTAAACTCATCCTACTGAATTGTTTGCAATGTAATTAATGATACTTCTTGTCAAATATATTTCATTTCATTTCATTTCATTTCACGTTTTTCGAATAATAAATCTGGAAATTCGCTTATATATCGTGGCAAGGTGTCACTTACTATTTATACTAAAATTAAAAAATAGTTCAAACTAATACGACAAAATGCAACAGGACAAATATTACGGGCCAATAGGCAGGCCTATTGGAAGAACTAAGGAAGACATTGCTCCCCCTTGTCAATGTAGTTTTCTGCGAAATCATCTAAAAGGTGTCTAAAACTTCGCCCCCTCTAAGAATTTGCGCCCCCCCCCCTTCACCAAGTTCTGGCTGGCTACGGATCCGCCAAGTGACCGAAGGCTTCTTGCTATAATGTACGTTTTATTTTTTCAAAAAAATTACATAACTTTATATTGTATTATTTTTCAGATGGTTAAAACAGCGTATTCATATTTTAATTTAATTTACGCTAATAAATAAATAACAGGACTACAAAATAATTCACCACACTCGTACATATTAAAATATAAGGTATTTTAAGTATTTAGGAAACCTCGTCTTTATACATATCAGCCTTATGTCATAGAACTTATTAGTATCGTTTCAATGTTTACTTTAAAAAAATTAAAATAAGTGTTTCATGTTTTATTGTAATTTTTTTCATCGTATAAAAGTTTTACTAAAGTCATTACAGTGTTGTAAATATTTGCAGAACAATCTTAAAAATATCTAATAAAACAGAATTTCTTATAATATGAAATCAATACCATAAGTAAGACAAAATGATTTCTCATTATTTGCCTTTTTATGAAAAAAACTTTTTTAAAATACTAATAAAATCTTTTGTCAATATAAATTGTTATTTCTGTTATAATTTAAGGACTTTTAGTTCGCTCTCATTATTTGTTGTAAATCCATACTTAATAAAACATTTTATTTATTTTACTCTTCATGTTCTTCATCTTACATCATAAATTAACTACTCTTCACAAAAATATTTATTAAATTGCATTAGCAAACTTTTTTTAGCACTTTAACATAATTACTAGTATTTTTAAACAAGATAATAATAATGCTTAAATTGATTTTAAATTTGTTGTAGCTTAATTAAAACATGAAATAACTATTAATTCATTTCATGTTTAATTCAATTAAATGGTATAGCTTTTAGATGTAGCTCAAAAATATTTATTTTATATTGTAATAATTAATTAAGTTCAATTTAATTCGATTCTAATTTAACCGAATAATTAATTTGTTATTTTACTACTCTAGGCTTTATATACGTAATTAAAAAAAGAAGAAGTTATTATAATATCGTTTTATTGAATTATTTAATTCATTTTAAAACAATAAATGTTGTTTATTATGGAATTCTACAAAAATATGTTCGCTTAATAACAGAGCTGTTTTAAATTATAATTTTGCAAAAATTTGAATGCCTAGCGATTAAAAAAAAATCGTAAAAATTAATTTTGGACTTATAATTGTATTTTTTACGACAATGTATCTTATATTGTTTATACTTATTATTATTTTAATTTTGATAAATTGCCAAGACTTCAAAACTTCAAGTATAAGCATAAATTCGATCCATCCTGTTAATTCAAATGAAACTGGAATAAAAGAAAAGCTAACGAAAATATTAAAACGTGCCATAGATGACCATTTTAGAAAATACCAGTGTGTACTTTGGTTTTATGACGATGGTCTGGAGTGGTCACCAGATGTGGATATCATTGCGAAGAACTCGGCTGTCATGCAAGCACAGTTCAAATTGAGTGATGATAGTTGTAATAGTAGTGATTTTACATATAATATACTATTGGAAGCTTGGTCTCATCATTGTAGAGGGTAACATTTATTACTTATTTTATTTATTGTAGCGAATTTCTGAAGAAAAAATGAGTTTATGAGGTTAGGGTCATGTGGGGAGGGGGGAGTAGATGTTTTAGAAGGAGGGACTCACTGGTCAAGAATATATATATATATATATATATATATATATATACACACACACACACACACACACACACACACACACACACACACACACACACACACACACGCACACACATATGTACGAGATTTTTGTGTCCTAGACGTTTCTATGGGGCACGATAACTTTCGAACGCTTTCTCAGATCAAAATTAAACTTAGTACAAAACTTAACCTTGCTAATGTCACGAACCCTTTTGTTTATGAAATATGTGTGACGTCATTAACCTATATATATTTCCGAGCTAAAACACTTCCTTTATCCGAGCTACTTTGTAAAGGATTCTTTCAGGTTCACTGCTAACCTTAATAATTCTTTCAATGATTCTTAATGATTCAGGTTCACTGCTGTACCTTAATGATTCTTTCAGGTTCACTGCTGTACCTTATTCTTGATTTTTTGCTCAGGCTGTACCTTTCAACTGCTGTACCTTTCTGGTTCACTGCTACCTTAATGATTCTTTCAGGTTCACTGCTGTAATGATTCTTTCAGGTTCACTGCTGTACCTTAATGATTCTTTCAGGTTCACTGCTGTACCTTAATGATTCCTTTAGGTTCACTGCCTGTACCTTAATGATTCTTTCAGGTTCACTGCTGAACCTTAATGATTCTTTCAGGTTCTCTGCTTTACTTTAATGATTCTTTTAATAAAAATTTTAGTTAAATTATATTTTAAATATAAGAACCCTTCTACAAAAACAGGGGCCTTCAGCCCTTATCATCTTGGCAACGTAGCTTTTTTTAGAGCTAGAATCCACTTGTTACCTCTATTAAGAGGTTGATACTAAATAGATCCCTTTCCCATTATCTCTCTATCTTTTAGCTCCAACAAACCCACCAGATTATTGTACAGACCATCCATATAGGTGTATACATGCATACAAGTAATATGCATGTATGTCATTTGCTCTACTTAAAATGATTCGATTGAGATAAAACATGTCTTAATTGATTCATCCGAGCTAAAACACTTCCTTTATCCGAGCTACTTTGTAAGCTTAATTTTCTAATAAAAGTTCGCTAATAAAGATTGGAATGTTCTAGTTTTACAGTTACACAATCTACATTGTTAATTATTTCTCGCATTGTTGTTATGTTAATTTATATGCTTGTTTTGTATTAATTATTTTTAGAATAATTTTAAATAGTAACGTGAGCGAATGTTTTCTGAATTTATGGGAGGATCTTAGAATGGAATCAATCTTTAGAAACTATCCAAGACTTATTATTTTGCCGTCAGATTATGGGGAATATGCTGATAAAATTTACAGTATGACACAAGCTAATTACATCGCGGATATTTTGGCCATTCAAATCATTGAACAAGGTATTGCCCTTTTTTTAATTTTGATTGTGTTATTTTATTTAAAAAAAAATGCAGGGAAATTTTACAAATTATACAAGGCTTCTGCTTAAAAATAGGGAAAACGTTTACCAAAAAGATAAAATACCGAACACTTAGGATGACAATTTAACAAATTTATTTTAATTTAATGGAAATTTTAAACCATATACCTACTTTACCGTTGAGAGTTGAAATTCGTTTCTTAATGGTGTATCTATACTTTATTAGTTATAAGACTGAAACAGGGGTCAAAGTAAGAAAAAAAAAATTCAAAAAGTGTCGTATTTTATTCTATTTAAAAACTGAAGATATTTACTTTTGGTAAAGCTATATTCTTCTTAGAGATAGTTTTGTTTTAAAATATTTATTAACATAATGATTTCAATTGTAAAAGAATAGGTCATTGATCTGTGATCATAAATCTAGAAATTGACAGTACTTGGTTAATAAGATATTTTACTTCACAAACATATTTTATTGCATAATTGATGTCATCATCAAAATTTAACTATTAGAACTTGTTATTATTTTTTTGCAATTAATTTGAATGACTGAAAGTTTAAAGAGGTCTCTCAGAATCTGTGTCATTATTACTTTGTTTAGATGCGAGGTTTGGCAGGGGGTTGAACCCCGTGTTCCACCCAATAGGGGATTTAACCCCCCGGAAATTCTCCCTTAAACGGGATTGAACACGGGGTTGAACCCTGAAACTCATTTTCCAGGGTGAAAAAGACCTTTTAAACTGTTGGGGTTGAACCCCTTACTAAGCTCAGCGTGTGAACAAAATACTACTATGCAGTAAAAAAAATCTGTATTTTTCAAAGATTTTTCAAAAATTGTTTTGAGAAGTAATCTAGATAAAGATGCCCCTCTTGCTGATATATTTCTGTCCAGGGTAGTACCACCTTAAGATAGTCCTTCAGAATCGATCTTTTCTTTGGAATCAAATTAAAATTTCAGTGTTAATGTAAAACCATCGATGATCCTTAAAACAAGACAAGTGATTTGACAAAACCGTTGATGTACTAGCTGTATACAAATACAACTTTGTAAAAATGTTTTATTACGACTGGACGCTAAATAAAACATAGGACGCACTCGAGACTAAATTTTATTCCAATAAAATATAGAGGGGTAAAAATATCAATTTTCAATAAACTGTGTGTTGGGTACTTTGCAACTTTTCCTTATCTTATCGGATTCGCTAGGCTCGTCCATATGCTGATAATGAAATAAAACTCATATATGCCTACAAGCGTCTTAAATATCAAATGGAGTCGAAGATTTTCCACGTGAAACGAAGAAAACATATTTTTCTGAAAGCACAACATCACTTAAACAATAATAACAGACAGACAACTTGATAAAAAATCTTGGTTAGGGATTTTAGTGCCAATACAATACTTGTCCAATATACCAAAGCTATTGTAAAGCTCTAATTTATACCAAGCTATGGTATATATGAGGAAAATTAAATAAGTAATTTTCGTTACTTTTTTTTGAAAAATCCTTCGATATAGAAATAATATGTAATCGCAAAATACCTTTAGTAACCTCCTTTAATAATTTGCAATAATGTCAAATGTATTTCGATATCGAAGATTTTTTCTGTAGCAGTCTTCAGTATTTAATCGTAGAACTTATTCAAGTTATATCTGATGTTTCATTTTTCCATTTAGAAGACGGCGAGAGAATTGAAATGGTTACTAATAATTTCTACGTAGATGTTCGTCACGACAATAGCAGCACTGTTATACATTTAGGAGATTACAACGAATCTACATTAAATGACATTGAATTATTTCCTGACAAAATAGACGATCTTCAAGGAAAAAGTAATATATTTAAAGTTAATTAATATTCTGACACATTAGGTTCGTTGTGTATACAATTTAATTATTGTTTGTATCGATGACAAACCATTAGCAAACAGTTTACTGAGATTTAGATTAACTAATGGAATACTAATATGTCCGAAATTCATATAACTTCACACGTATATGTTTCAAACCTTTTTCTTTCAGCTCACCCTTGTAATAGGCCAATTATAGTAAATATAAAGGAAATGTCGCCCATGAGTTCGTTTACATGAAAAGTATTTTAACACGATCAAAACAAGAAATGGAACTTGAAGAGACGTCGACGAGGCATTTTTTCGCTATATTTAATGCAAAATTTATTTGAAAATAAAAATACCTTGACAATAGGAATGCGACCGCGGAGCGGTTGACTGAGCGGTTACTTATTTGTTTAGTTAATCAATTATAACTTACTTTAAAATAAAGAGAAATTTAAAAGAGCTAAAATAATTGGTTGAAATTATCCCCAGGACTAAAATAATTTTTTCCAAGAGCATGTAACCCATTAAAATACGCTTTTCAAGGTAATAATTGAAAATTTTATTATACATTGGCATGCAACCCAAGCCATATATTTTTCTTGGTTTCGGTTATATTAAATCTGCAATTCAATAATCCAGAGCGAAACCATACCGCTTCCTACAAAGAATTAATCTCCATTTGATTCTTATGTTATATCAAAACTTCTACCCGATCCGCCTTTCCTTCTTTTTGGTCAATTTTCTTTGGTAAATTATAGAAGAAGTTCTAATGCCTAATTCCTAAGATGTAATAAGAAATTGCTAAAGTACTAATGCTATGCTAAACCAAGAACTTGAAAATATTCTCAAAGTTACATCCCTTTTATCGCCAATTATTATTCACAATTTTTATTCTAATTTAATTGTGGATTTAAATTTACCTTGTGATTCTGTTTTACAGAACTGAACATGGCGATTTTACAATATCCTCCTTATTGTTTACTCGATCCACTGGACGGAATGGAAGTGAGATTAGTTCAAGAATTCTGTAATTTACATAACTGCACTGTTGACCCAGTTGTGGACACTTCGCTTGTTTTGATTTATCCTAATAAAACCGGAGATGGTAATCAATTTACATAAAAAAATACATTAGAAGTACTGATGAATAGCACGAGAAATTTAAATTATTTTTATGAATGTAGGTCTCACCGTCCAAGATCCCACACTAATTCTAACACTAAGTTCAAATATTATTAAATTCAGCACACAATAATTTTATGAGATTAACAAAATAATTTTGATATTTCGGGTGCAATTTAAGAACTTCACTTGAGATTGAGTAAGAATTATTGCTATAATTTTTAAAACAGGGCTGAGTCTACTTAATCTCTAGCGATGTTATTCAATACCACTCTATATCCCCTTAGTACGATTTTGATTTAATAATATCATTATCAATTGACTATATTACCTACTGATTTAATAGATATTGATTTATTTTTTAGGGATTCTAGGAAACGTCTATGTAGACAAAGCAGATTTCGGCACAGGCGCAATATACCTGTGGCCTAATCATTATCCATTCTTAGACTACAGTAGTGCGTATTCTATTACTAAAATTACATGTATAGTGCCGAAACCACTGCTGTACCCAGAATGGCAGATCCCACTTCATCCGTTCAGTAGATTCATGTGGGCCACTCAAATTATCACGGTCGTAGTAGCTGCGTTATTATTGTACTTTCTTAATCTTTTTTGGAAAAAAACTGGTAAGTCAATTATTTTAGACTTGACACACTAATATTTTACCTTGTTTTATTGATCGCCTGAACAGTGGTGGTATTAGAGTCATATCCTGGGAGGAGTAATCGTAGAACTAATGTATGCGATTGGGGGGGGGGGAGAGGTTCCGAAGGATTACCAATCCATTTGTCTTACATCTTAAACAATAATTAAAACACTTATGCTCCGCTTCTGCTCAACGAATGATTATAATTTGAAATTAAATCAAAAGAAGAAAATCAAAATTCCGCACCAAGGAGACAAAATACTTACTTCCGTATTTTCAGAAATTGAATGAGTCACGCTTTGCTTGGAGGTTTACAAATATCAGCAAGAATGGGATAGTTTTATGGGAGATATCGCGATACTTACAAATAAAAATGTCAAAAAACGTATCAATTTGCCATCTAATGGTGCACTCACTGATGTTCGTTCAATTACTA
The DNA here is from genome assembly GCA_018340805.1 of Microvelia longipes. NCBI lineage: Eukaryota > Metazoa > Arthropoda > Insecta > Hemiptera > Veliidae > Microvelia > Microvelia longipes. The sequence goes on from JACMZG010001911.1 coordinate 18,474,928, forward strand.
GTAATGCGTTGCATCATGAACACTCATCAAAAATTTGTAACAGATTTAATAAAAATCAAAAAAGGTCGCTTCGCTTGCAAGATGGTCAATAGATCAATAGCAATCATGATCAATAGTGCAAATGAAAAATGAGACTCAACTCACTTCTAAAATTAAAATTTTTATTAGAATTTGGGCGCGGGGGTTCGCATGCGCTGGGTTCCAGTGAAATCCATTTCTTTCTTACGTTTTCGATTTGTGCTTTATAACTATGCTATATATAACTAAACAGTAGCATTACGATTCGTTACTCAATTTTCCTCGACATTTCAAAGGAAATGCGCGTGTTTATCTTATTGGTTTACAAATCTATGCTAATCCTTCTAAAATTAGAAGTGCACCCTATTATTTACAATTTAACGCTTAGTTTTTGGGCGTTTCCTTTGAAACATTGTGTGGCCAGTCGTAATGCTACTAATCAAGTTATGAAGCAAAAATCGCGGAAACCTGAGCAAGAAATGGATTGTTAGGTGTAGGCACGGAAGCACTCATTTCAATGGAAATTCGACCGGCATGCCAGATTTCGTTTGTTTGTATTTTCATTATTCTACGCTCTTTATAAGAGCTGTGTGTAAATTTAAAAGAAAATTCATAAGGCAAATATAAGGACAAAACTATACAGGGCCCGGGGGGGGGGGAAGAAGATTTTAAAGTGCTGATTCAAGATCTGAATTTCTTATTTTTCTTCTCACTGTAACCTCATTATTACCTACTTTATATAGTACAATTAAAATGCAAGCCAGAATAGATATGAAGCTGTGAACGCGGGTACGCCCTAACTATCTGAGCTATCCCGAGGACGAGGGTATTGCACTAATACCGATTGCAACCCTAAATGATAATAACCTCCGTTCTAAAACGAATAAAGCCAAATTCTTGCAGTACTGGCAGGGTGCTGCGAAAGAAAAGGAGCAGCTTCATTGTGCAAAGCGTCGTTTAGTTTATAAAATTGCTTGTTTTATATAATGATCAAATTCATCTATAATTCTTGTGTCAAGTATAAACTTTGTCTTGTTTTATTATCAGGAGGAAACTCGTACGAAAATGATACAGAATTTGACTCATTATCAGGTAATCTACTGCGTTCATTCGGCATGGCGGTGTTGCAACCCCCATCTGGGGGCCCCATCAAACCAGGTTCTCCCTTAAGACTTTTCTTTACTCTGTTTGAAACATTATTTCTTCTTTTTACAACAATCTATTCAGGAGCACTTGAATCCTACCTCACAATTCCAGTGTACGTATTTACATCTCAATGTACTCATATATCTTATGTACCTATCGTCGGTATCTTGGGTATATATATATAATGATATATATGATATATAGGGCCTACTCACGGGGGGGCCCCTAGTGTAAGGGTATAGTGATATTATATTATAAAGAATATAGTATATATATATATATATATATATAATATTTTGTGGGTGTATGTTGTATGCGGGTATGTATAAAGATGTGATGGGAATAATATGGTGTCACAGACATTATGAAATATATATGTAAAAGAATAAAATATAGTTTAGAGAGTAAAATTTTGAAGAAACTGTAAACTGCAACTTGCCAAGATGAGCATATTGTTGTCATTTAAATATTTTGGTTTAATTTCTCTTAGATAGTTCTCGGATTATAAAGTAAATTTAGCTTTGTTTATTTATTTAATAAAGCAGTTCTACCGATGTATAGAAATTCTTTGAATAATTAGTATAGATTAAATTATTTAGGTTAATATAAAGGTATAATTGGCCTTGTACTAAAGAATCAAACCCCTTCTAACGTGGTCTAAATTCCTACGTGCTTATAATGTTATATTTCATATTTAGCTCTGAAAGTCAAGTTTATTTTTCAACTTTTTCTGTGCTTTTTTCTCTTGTAGTTTTTCGTCGTAATTTTGTTACCTTGGTACTTGTTAAAGTCAATCTAAAATTAAACAGTTAAAAAAAGAAAAGATATTACTTTTTTCTATTTGTTCATAACCTTTTAAATAATCAATACAATAAACTATGGGAGTAAGTTTGCTCTAAATTTAGGACCTGCTTAGATAATGTAATGATTATAATCATGCGCAGTTCGTACCAAGCATGTTCAGTTTGTTTTTCACAACACATGTCTTTTTTTCCATTTTTCCTCAGCGGGGTCGCTGTATGCCAATGCGTCGTTCCCTTTATTTAAGATTCTAGGCTGTCCATATTCTGTAAAGTGCAGAGGCTAGGCTCGCGGCTTTAGACGCTCAGTGGTAAAAGCTTTAGCCTGTTTTAGTTTTAAACAGTTTACTTTAACTATTAAAAACATCTGCCACTTGAATCCAATTTTAGTGACAGATGTATATTATAAAACGCTATATAGATAGCTTTTTAATGAATATAGTTTTATTTTTTTAGGAATTGAAAAATAATAAAACGGGAATCAAACATTTTTGAAGTTATTCATGAATTTGATTTTATCGAATTTTTAAAAAAATACGCTCATGATATAAGCGAAATTTTAAGAAAATTATGGTAGTGAGTTTGTCAATATAAATTGATTTCAGGTACTATCCACCAATCAACACAATTGAAGAACTTTATAAAAGTGGAATACCTTGGGCAGCAGATCACGAGGCTTGGGTTTACTCAATTGAAGGCGCGACAGATCCAAATATCGTTGGATTACTTTCTAGGTATTACAACATTTTTTTCAAATACTATTATTATTTCAACTCAAAGAAAAGCGGTTGAACTTTACATGTAAGTCGCACAGATGGATAAAAATTTTAATTTGGTTTATTGTCTCGCCCTCGAAAACATTGTGTTGTCTACAATGACGGTGAAAAGTAAAAGGGCGGAAATTGTATAGATTTCCGCTGGTGTACTAGAGCACTCTACAATCATTAAACATTGTATAATGATTTTATTAGTTTGTAGTATAGAATAGAATATCACTAAGAAAGAGAGATGTCCTAACCTTCATTACGAATGGAACTTCTTGAAGAACAGTACTACCTGTTAGAGTCGCAGAGTATTATCAAACTAGATGTGAGGACATAATTGTTATAATCATAATCATTTTGGTGCTAGATTATTTTAATATGATAGAAATATTCATAAATTTGGAACAATTAAACAAACACATTTCCGTACCCACGTATACATTAATAAAACAACTGTGTTTTCTAGGTTCGAAATACACCCAGATCCAGTGCTTGAAGTTCTTGGAAATGAAGGACAGTACGGTCTTACTATTGAGATAATGGCTGCAGGTTTGTGCTGGAAAAAATCTACAAATTTAATTTATTTATATTTCCTGTTGCATTAGATGACCAATTACTGTAATCTATAATGAAACTAAGTATTTCTATAATCAAAATAAACTAACCTTAGATAGATCACAAAAAAATATATTTTAGAGATAAAATATATAATAGATAATCCATAAAATCGTAACATGATATATATATATATATATATATATATATATCTTTTTTAAAAAATAAAATACTCAATAGTGATCATCCTCTAGAACAAGTTTTGGGGGACGCTCATAAATATACCTTCGTGTTGAAAATTTTACAGAAAATTAATATTGTTATTGAGAATGATACGGATGCATTTACTATTGCAAATTGTATGTTCTGAGGACAATCGAAGCGAAGGTCATAGATAGAGCGTAGCGAATCCGATGTGATGAGGGACAGTTCCGAGGTACCCCGTACCTAATTTTAAGTTAATATTTTTTTTATATTCTTTATTGAAAATATAAAAATTATATAATATCAAAAACTTGTTAATATAAACATAGTAATAAAATTGTACTACTAGCAATAATTCAAATGGAAGAAAACAAAAATGAAAGAATTGATTCTAAATTATTAAAAATATATCGCATAATATGTTATGTAAATAAATACTTATAGCTAGATGTTTTAAGATAAGTAATATATGTTTATTTATATTTTTGTTATTTCGTATTATGATATTATTAAATAAGTATTTAATTGATGAGAGGGGGGGGTGTGATGTAAATGTTGAGGGAAACGTACTCTTTGCTATAAGACAGTAGTCTTGACCACCCAAAGAGGCGTCGTATGTTACTCATTGGTAGAATGTTAAATATATTATATTAATTTTCTAACTAGATTTCAATTATATTGATATTTTTTGAGTTTAGTTTACCAGTATTTTATTAGACCTATTGATGTATTGTTTTATTTGAAATTTATGCTTTCATGTGTTATTTTATTGTTATTTAAGTTAATTTATTAATTTTAATTATTATATGTGGAATATATGTTTGAATGTTGTGATGTGGGTGTGGTGTGGTATGGGTTGGGATTTATGTTATGTTATATTTGGTCAAATTATAGCTGTGATTGCCTAGTGATTGTGTTAAATGAATATTGTGCGTACTGTTTATTAATCAAGTATATTTTGATTGTGTTTATAAAAGTTACTTAACTTGAATTGAGTGAAAATTAATGTAATGTAGTGTATTTTATAAATTATTTTTATGAGTATATTCCAGTGTTTCTGTCCTAAGTGTTGTTTTATAGAAGCGTTCTTACGAGGGTTTCGTTTTTTGTCTCTAGTAATGCCGTCACTCTTTCTATTAATATAGTTTAGTTATTAATATAAGTAAGTTTAAAATATATTGTGTTCTGAATGAGGGTTTGGACATGATGAGAGCAATTAAGAATTAGTATTTATATATAAATTAATTAAGGACAACTAAAGAGCAATGAAAATAATATTATTTTGAGCTTTATAAGAGTTTTATTTTAACTTAGTAAGTGTTTCTATTTTTTGGAACGCTAGTTTATTAACATCATCAAATACGTTATTAAAATAATCTTAAACATACTTCTTTGATTCCTTTACTCAACTAAAATAATTAATAAGCAAAACACATACCTAGTAAAGACATTGGATAATGAGTAGATGAGAAGCTTCGTAATTTACAATTTTATACACAACACAATAATAAATAGAAAAATAAAGAAATATGGAACCCTCTTTTCTGCATGTTAGTTAATATTTTATTTTTAATTAATTTTTTACTTAATATTGAATTATTTTTAATCTTTAATTAGAATTTTTAATTTATAGGTCAAGGTGACATATACAATCACATTTGAGTGCAACAGATTTTTGATCATCATTAATGAAGGAGCTCGTAACACTTCTCTACTAATAAATAGTTCTATAGAAAAGGATAAATAACACCGTTACACTATGTGAAGATATGAATTCAGTGCAACTAACCCATGCCAGGAGTTAAAAAAGGAGCTATGAATTGTCTTTTTTTTGTTCCACACAGCTAACTCCACCGAGCGAAAAAAACCCCCCCAAAATTAAATAAAGAAGGTTATACAGAATCTTACCGCTACTTATTAAAATCTTGTACAGTTTTTGTCTCTCAGTTTTATGGCACCACGCCAGATCTAAAGAAAAAAAAAACCCTAGCAAGAAAGGAGAGCAGAGAAAAACTATGTAACCACAGATCAGGGTGATACTTACACCATATTTTTTGGTATGAATGATTTAATTATCAAATTTGTAGTAGATTGAGTTGTGGTGAGTGTCATTGTTGGGGTGTATGTGATGGGAATGTAAAGCCCACGCTCACGGGGGGATAGTGCAAAGACGACCTCTATATTTTTCATAATTCGAGGGAAAGTGAAAAGATTGCAAAGGGGAGAGTTATTTCCTACTGACAGGTTATGGGAGTAGAATATTTCTCTTTCAAGGAGAAAGGTATCGCTTTTCAGCTGGTCTCTTTTCTGATTGGTTCTATCTTTCTCTACATGCTCTCCTGACGTCTGGAATTTTAACTAAAACTCGACTAACTGAACTCCAATGTTTTTTTATAATTTCTTTGTTTTTAGATTTTCGCACACAATTGTTCCCGTGTAAAAAATATATGGAAAGTTATTTTTTTAAAGCTCTATATCTATTTTATATATTTAGCCAGACCAGAGTAGTGTTGGAAAAGTTGATGACGGAAATTACCAAAAATAGGTTTGATATCATTTATGTTTGGTTTAGGGGGGTGGACTTAACCAGTGAAAAGTTGAACGCATTACCCTCGCCAACAAGATGTTGTAATGGAGGGAGTACTGTGCTCTGATGGGAAGGAAAGCGGTGAGGAGCTCATAAGGGATAACTTCAATTATCGTTACTTCGATCAGGAGACTGCTGTTGAGAGTTTCACCAATCAGAAACAATTTATCTTATTCATTGTCTTATTTTCATATCCCCTAAGAACTTCACTCTTCATTTACGTATCAGGTGGGCTCATATTTTTTCGTTCTTACTGGGCTGTTTAGCTGCATGTGTCTGTTCTTATTCGAACTCGTGTTTCTCCCTTTATGTAATTTACATAGCCCAAGATTATATTTTGTTATTTGTATAAAAATAAGAGAATTAGTTGTATAGTGGGTTCATTTCTCTTCCCCTTATCTCTGTTGAGCAGAAAAACCACAATTAACATTTATATTTTTTTTTTTTGTTAGTGGCAGCTGTATAAATGAAGAGGGCTTATACAGTCTGCAGAATATTCCAAGGAGTAAAACGATTTATTGCTATAGGGGGTGATGGGGTGATAGTTACTTTTTTTTTTTTCGCTCATCCACCGGGCTGTAAATTTTACTTACATTAGTAAGTAAAGAGAATTTTTAGATAGTATTTAAATAGAATAAGGGACTGGTATTTTATTTTATTTTAGGTTGAGCTGTGCGCCACGAAAAATATCACATCAACAGGCGGAATAGTAGTGAGTACTTTCTCGTGTTTGAAATTTTTTGTACTGAAAAAAAGAAAATGCTAGGTGAAAAGAGAGGACATAAGAAGGTAATAGCTAAGCCTATAAGATAGATTGAAACTGACAAGAAGCATATCGCGTTTAAAATATGTCCAGTTGAATAGTTTAGGAAAAGATTGAGTGCGGGGTGAAATGACTGCGGTCAATGTAGTATAGAAGTCCGAATAAAATCGTGTGTCGCTTCCACCGTTGGGTAACTTACGTCGATAGGGATTGTAGGATTCAGAAATGGAATTAAAAACACTATTATATAGCTGCCAGACGAAAGAGCTGACGGTCAGTGTTAAGGAAAATAAACATGCAACTATTTTATGTGATATATTACTTTAATTTTTTATGTTACTTAGAAGAATAAAGAAGAGAAGTTCTTCTCCACAAACAACATTATTGCAAATTTTTTTCGCGCTTAATTTTTGTTCGCTTCAACCTTAACTTAGGAGCCTATTCATTATGTTATTATTTTTTAATGTGTGTTGATATAGGTTTTCTGCTACTGTGTTCTCAGTTATAGTGTTGAATATGCGCTCTTTTTGGTCCAATAAAGATGTTTTGTGGAGGAGACTTCTTTCTGCTCACTTCTACGATAGACTCCATTCACGCTCAGTCTACTAGTACTAAATATTGTATTATCTGGAAAAATCGTGTGTTAATTACAAGTATTGGCACAGTAAATTTTGTTTTAATAACTTTTTTCGGAAGATGGGGTAAAAAATTTTTAGGGAAAAAATTAAAACGGCAGGGCAAGTGGTTAAGAAAAGGGGAGTAAGGGATGGGTAAATGAAAAACTTGTACTTAGTATGAGTAAAGTTGTGAAGGTAGGATTGGAACTGAAGCAATCTTTTTGTATTTACACTTTTAAATCCCACACTCAGAAGATTATTTTAATTTAGTATTTTAATTTTACAATACCCGCATAATGCGGCCATAACGGTTGTTTTTAAACCATCTATTTTATAAAATGTAGTTTATTATAATGTAGTAAATATACAGGTGATATCGTTAGAAGTTCGTGTGAAGCAGTAATTAGATATTTAAAACTGAATGTGTGTGTTAGCTGTAAAAGAAGACACCCTTTTTTCCCCCTTCTCCATTTTTTATGTCTAGTCTCTAAGATTCTCTAACTAGTTGTAATACGGTGAGTACAAGTTGTAGAAATGTAAACGATAGATATACATAACAGAGATAAAATCCTTTCACAACCTAGGAAATGTTAGAAGATTATGAGTATCTAATTAATATTCATAAAAACCCATAGTGTATTCTTTTCGTTGGCATAAGTTATGCAGTCTCATAAGAGACATTCATAGTTAAATTGTAGTGGTGCAGGAAAGAAAAGTTTTTGGCTTCCTTTTTTGCGATCTGGATTTAGAAAGCCTTCGCAGGGTTGTAGGTATTAGAAATAATACGATCTGAGCGAAATGAAAAACATTACTTACTAATATATGATATACGTTGTACCCAAAAATTTAAATTCTAAAATCTACTCGAGCAAAAACAGTTTGTCAAATTTTGTTGTTTCCTCTAGTGAGTCAGAATTTTACTAATTATTATGTTGGAAGTAATGAAAGTGGTGATTTATTTAGTTATCAGATTCTTAAATTTGTTTAGCTGTTTTTTAAATAGTGCAAGATTCGGTGATCAATATGTTTTATGCACTTATTGTGTGTATGTGATAACGGTTAATTGTATCCCAACGGCTCCGTGATATGAGTTACACTTAGAGGTGGCGTTACGTCATCTCTCTAAGAGTGGTGGATGCGACTAGGTAGAGAAGGTGAGCTTGTTGTGGTAGTTATGCTTGATGAAACACGCCTTAATTAAGATTAGACAAATATTGTACGATGCGTTAAGACCGAGGTTTCATCTGGTTATTGGGATTAAGATGGAAGCTCTAAGTAACAGGTTGATATTAAATTGAGAGAAAATAGCTGAAACCATGTTAATACGAAGAACAGTAAAGGAGAAAGAGCGGTATGTAAGGCCAAGTACGAAGGCCAAGCGGGAAGGGGATGAGAGATGTGTGTAATATAATAAGGCAGGAGACTCTAGAACGTGTACAAGGATGGTGTTGATGGTGTGCCAGGAAAGAAGGAGTAAGACTGATTCTACAGTGGCTTGGGGAGTAATACGGAGGCTGGAGATAAAGTATAGAGATTAGGGGAGCACAGAAGGGAGAGAGAGAGTGAGAGGCGGGAGTGGGCGATTGCGGGGGGGGCGGGGGGGTGAAGGGATAATGGAAGTAGGGGAGTGAGGGGGGGGGTTTAGCTGCTGTGTTTGGCTCCGAAAGCGCTTGGAGGTAAGAAGACTTCTGTTCTAGGTAACAACGGGCGCGAGAAGTAACTATCGGATATAGACAGTCGACTCGGGGGGGGGGGCCCGGGGGGGGGGAGTGATTACTCTTTGGTCATTACTATTTCAGTTATAGTATTCTGCTCTTATCTCTGGCTCATTATGGGTTTTGGCTATCATTTTTTTTTCCTTGTGGAGGTTTCATATGCGTTTTGTTTTTAGCGCAAAAAACACACTTGTTTCTTATCAACAAATCCACACAAGCTCTCTCTAATCTTCTCTTATCGACATCTCCATCGTGTTAAACTCATACAAAGTGATATTGGCCTAAGTAATTGGACTGGCATTTTAGCAACTTAATCCTAAACTTGTTAACGTTGCTATACAGATCTAAAACATAAAAGTGCAAATTTACTCAATTTAATTATTAAAAGATGGGGGAATTAGGCATGGACCAAAGAATAGTAGGATAGAATGTCGGATGGTATACTAGAGAGTCAGACAGAAGGTGGAGGTGAACTCGATGCTGACATCTGAAACAGCTTTGAAACTAACTCTCCTTACCATAACATTCGTCCTAATTTTCTAAGTTCAAATTAAGGAACCATCTCGTTTTTTATTACCATTTAAACGACACGAGTGTCGTAATCTGATTGTACAAATCAGATTATTGTATAAAGTTTTGTGCCAAAAATAGCTTGCTGAAAGTAAGACGATACTGGCGCATTCTCGTAGTTGGCGTGGTTAAACTACCAAATTACACACTAGCGCTCCTGTTAACTGGCCACGGAACTAATTTTTTCTTGTCCAAAATAATAAATCCCAGGACCATCTTTCATTATCTATGTATTCTTTGACATGGACTTAAAAAAAGTTATGATTCGCGCTCCCGATAACAATTATTAATCCATTATTGCCGTGGAACAATAAGTGGAAGAATTTGAGAAATGATATCGTTTTTAATATGAAATCCTACTGTATTCGATCTAAGCAATAGTTTTAGTAACTGCTTTGTTTGTCTCACGTTGTTTAAACATGTTTAATATTGTAAAACTGTCCACCACTAGTAAAACTGTTTACCACTGTTTTGACTATAGCAATTTAATGTTAAATTTCATTCACTAACTGTATTTTTTAAGATTACAGGCCAATTTCTTATTTAAATTAGTTAAAATATGTCATACTTTAGCTCTACAGCAAGAGATTTAATTTCTTACTTTTTTGTAGGTAGTAATAGCAGAAAGGGGGTACCACAACCACTATACCATAAATACGTACTTACTCTATTAGAAGAAAAAGTTCGATGTATGCCATGTCTTTTATAAAATAACCAACAATCAGATTCAGGCATGTACACCAAGAGGAATAAGTTTCCTAAACATACCATTGGCACCATTCTAGAAATCCTGAAATAAACAACGAAAGTTCTACATATAAATCAGAAAAGATGCATATTAAGTATAACATCTACAATTTCTTAAATAAAGTTTTACAAGATCATTAAAAACAATTAAGAATTACTTCACTACATTCTTAATTGTTAACTATTAATAAATTATATACAATAAAGCAATTCTCATACAATTTTTTAAATCAGAAAATATAAAACCACAAGTTGGTAATTATAAAAGTCGTCTGTCTAAAAACCAAAGGTCGGCTTTTATCTATTAAAACACTGTCAACTTTTACCCAAAGACACGCTTTTTCTGGGGCAACCAAACTGTTTAATATTCTACCCATAGAAATTAAGGAATTAAAAGCCATTCACGACTTTAGAAAAGAAGTTGACTTATGGTTTAGAGATAGTCAATAGTATAAAATTAGAATCGGATAACAAACATTTATAAACTATTTTTAATTTATTTTTATTTATTTATTAAAAATACTATTGTAGTTGTTTTTTCTACTAATAATAGTTCTAGTTTAAACTCTTACTCAAAATAATAGTTATTTATGCACCAAGGGAGTAAAGAATGCTATTATTTCCCTGAGCAGTTAATTGGTTCCTAAGACGTAAGCCGAGGGAACCAAAGTATTTAACTCCCACGGCGAAGCCGAGAGATTTATGTGTTTAACTCTCGAGGCAAAGCCGAGGGAGTTATGACGTTTAACTCCCAAACTAAAGCCGAGGGAGGTAATTACGAGGGAGAAAATTGCATTTTACTCCCAAGGTGCATACAAGATTTTATGTCCAGACGTTGATTTTATTTTAACACGTTTTGTTGTATTTTATTATTATCTTTTTGTGTGGGACACCCTCATAAATTTTGGGGGTGCTGCCCCCAAAGAATTAAAAAAAATTATTGCATCAAACAACTTCTTTTGACCTAAAACGGATTTTGAACCAAAAAAAATGTTTTTGGTCTGGTCCCCCTTATAAATTTTGGGGGTGCTGCCCCCAAAAAATAAAAAAAAATGTATTGCTCCTAACAACTTCTTTTGACCTGAAACGGATTTCGAGCCAATAAATAATTGTAACAATAAAAAAATTGTTTGGTCACTTGTATAAATTTAGAGAATACCACTCCCCCCAAAAAATTGATATAATTGGCCCTAATAACCCAATAGTAGGAAACACTTTTTATTCCCAAGGGAGAAAAAGTTACTTTTTACCCTTGGAAATGAAAATTGCTTCTTTACTCCCTAAACACTAGTCAATAAACTTTACATTATACACTGTCTGGAGATAAAATAATATCATAACTTATATCTAAACCAAACAGTTCCAAATAATTTTATTGTTGTAAAATAAAAAAAAAATTAAGTGCCTCCAGCTTCAAGCATTCTACTTATTGGAGGTGCAGCACATATTAAGAATATTTTTTTAGTTATAAGAATATTGTATAATTTAATAATATATTAATGTAATAACCATTTTTGTAAATTTAAACCATGGACATTTTTGGTTGTTCTATTATATTACAAACCAATAATGAAGTAAGAGGAACGACTGGTTGGCAATAGCTTTAGGAATGACTATAGCTAGGTATAATATAGCTAAACCTCTTGACCCACTCAGACTTGCTCTTGGACAAACCATTTCCAGCAGTAAAATTAGCGGCACTATTAATGCTGATGTTGTACCTGCTCCCTGTAAACAGATAATACAAGTAATGATAACCTCACGAGAAAAAAAAAGTTGCTCTTCTTGTAAGAACGATTTTAATACAAATTTAAATTAATTCTTGAAGTGAGTGATTTTTTAAGAGTTCAAGAATAAAATTAAATAGGTTGTATTTACCGCAAGTTGAAGGATCAGGTACCTTCGATACTTGTTGTTGGATATGAATATCCCTGGACCGGTTTCGGCTTAACGCCATCATTAGCAGGAGGGGCAAAACTCGAGCTCTCAACTAATAACTGAATAACTTCTAGTCTCATTGAGCATGACGAGCCTTCTGAAGATCAGTATTCGAACGTCCCTCTATGAACCTTTTCCTACTTCAGAGAGCTTCTTGTGCTCATTGAGACTAAAAGTTATTCACTGATATACCTTTGTTAGTTGAGAGCTCGAGTGTTGCCCCGCCTGATGATGATGGCCTTAAGCCAAAACCGGTCCCAGGATATTCATATCCTACAACAAGTATCGACGGTAGCTGATTCTTCAATTAGTTCAAGAATAACCAAAATGACATTTTAGCCGAATGTTTGTGCATTGCAGGTTGCAGGTCTATTTGTATGCCCGAGTAATTATAATTATTGATATCCCTGGTCGAAGTCTTTAAAGCGTCAGTATTTATACTGACCTTTGCGAAAATTCGAAACCGGGATGTCACCGGAATCATCCGTTTTAGGCGTTATTAAGGCTTCCGGAGTGGTTTTCGCAAAGTTGTCTGTCTGTGTGTGTGTGTGTGTGTATGTGTATTGGTGTGTTTGTTATCATCGCAGCGCCCAGTGTATTTATGCTAGATGTGAAATTTGAACAAAAATCAGTCTACCGCAGTAGTTGTGCTATTTGGAAAATACTTTGTTTATGTTTTTATACGTTTTTTTAAAAAAATTGTAAAAAATCAGAACATAATCCAATTGAGTTGAAATTTGGTAGAAGTCGGTGGATGCAATTAGATACGAATTTGGTTCAATAAATAAGTGTACTAAGTTTCTTTTTAATACAACATGTCTATCCATGAGTTTTGGTAGATCATAAAAGTTAAGCAGCATCGAGAGTGGTCATTGCCTGGATAAATGACCACTGTGAATGAAACGAATGTACTTAATATCTGAGGACGAGCAACGTGTTGCAGTATGCGAGACGTGAGCGAAACGAGTGCGAAGCTGGGAGGATGAGCGTAGCAAATCCGATGTTATGAGGAAAAGTTCCGAGCTTAGAATAATACTTTATATAGATACTTTATAACACGAAAGCCGGTTGACTGGTGCAACTAAGTAATGCTGCCACCCTAACAATATACCATTTTCTAAAAAAAATTGGCAATACTTCCGGTTGCTGAATTATTATGTTCTATTATTAATTAATGATTGATTATTCATAAAATACTAATATAAATATCGGTGTATTACAATATTTAAAGCATTTTAAATTGTAGTTTAACGTATTTATTTAAATTATATATAATAAGTAGTCCTCGACAACTAAATGTAGATTCTTGTATTCCGCCACCCTTTTGCCATCTAAGACCAGTTTTATTAAATACTCAGCAGGTGTTTTAAGTTATTATATTTGTTCTTTACGATCTTTCTTCATTAATAGATATTTATGAAAAATATTTAAAATAATGTTTTGTTGTCAAGTTGGCAGCATTACTTAGTTGCACCTCAACTAAGTAGTTGAGGTGCGAAAGTCAACCGACTTTCGTGTTAACAGTGGAATTACATTGTGTTTACGGCCCTGTGCTCCTTCTATATATAGTATTATTCTAAGGTTCCGAGGTTTGTACCCGCACTCGATTTTTGTTCTTGTTTCCATATAAATTAAAAAGGGATCTTATTTACCTGAAGAACGAGTAGAAGAGCTAGTAGAAATGGTTGATACGTATTTATAATATTAATTCTCTCTAGATCAGACCATAATATGATATTAAGTAAAAAGCAGCATATGATAGCTAGTGGTACAACTAAAAACTGTAATGATGTTTTCCTTCCGAAACATGTTAGAAATATGCTTGAAAGTAAACAACCTGTTACTTCTCCTAAAGCAATCCATCCTTCTACAACAAAATATACCTATAAATTATTTTTATTAGTCTTATTTTGGTGCTAAATCAGTTCAATGGGTTTGTTACTTAGTGTTATTCCTTTTTATTTGTTATAAAAGCCCTCTTTAAACAATTTACAGGTTTTCAGCTAAAAGAGGCTACAGAAATAAATAACCAGGGGGGGTTAATTTAAATGAGGAAAAGTTTGGATTCGATTATCGCAAGCTACTAAAATAGCGCTGCGGCGGACCGGTGCGGACAACTCATGAACTAACCCCAATAGCTTTCTAAAAATGACTGATTATATGTTTATACTTAAATTTATGAATACCATGACAATTCTTAGTTATGACAGCTACATTTATTATTATAAAATTATTGTTTTCTGTATGTATTTTTCACAAAAACGGTTCGCCGTTGCATGTTCTGTATTTCACAAATTCAGAAACTAAAAGTAAATAGAAGCTTTTTAAAACTTCCAGAGAACGCTACTGATGGCAGATAAGTTTAAATTTCATTTAATTAATTGATTGATTTAGTCGATTTTATCAGGTAATTACATTAAATCACATGTGCGCATCTTGCCGATGTAATTAAAATAAAGGCTGCATTAAATGCCGAAATCTATCTTCTGCCACGTGTAAACTTTAGCCACTATTTCATTATTACCTGATTGAATCTATTAAGTTAATAAATTAATTGAATGAAAAACTTAAAAATAATCAGAAGCGTTCTGTGTAAGATTAAGGTGGTAGGGTTAGTTAGAAGTATAACTAGACAAAGTATAAAAATTAAATTTCAAACTGACTGTGGGCAAAAAGCGGGAAATCAAGGCACGCCCACTCAATAGAAAGGTAGGTCCGCCGCCGCGCTAGTGTCGACCGGAATCCAAATTTTCCCACCATTGAGTCGACAGTCTTACTGTTTAAGTATCTATAGTCTCTGTAAATAACTAAGTCTACACAGCTGACGTCTTAACAGCATATAAAAAATGCTGGCGCTAGGGAAATACATACATTAGAAAATACATTAGGGGAATTTTTTTTGAAAATTCCCTAAATAAACAGTCCTTTTCTACCTGTGAGTCACTTCAAAATACCCCTCTCTTTCTGTATGATTTGTTTACATTTCATATTGTAACAATTCTCAAAGCCTCAATTTTCGTCAGTCACACCATTTGGTGACCCCATCAGTCAGGTTTGTTGAATACGTCCAGCTCCGATTTTTTTAAAAAACCCTTTTTAAAAAAAGGGTTTTGAAAAAATCAAAAGAAGCTGATATGTTAGCTGACTCTTCAGCTTTTGTTTGTCTTTACGATGACTAATAGTGTCAGAGTACTTTTGAGGAATTAAAAACAATTACTAGAAGACCAACCTTAAATATAATCTTTTTTATATTATTTAACTATGTAAATGTAGTAAATGATTTTCATAGTTTAAAAATTACTATAACAGGGTATAGAGCGGACTATCTCTATCTCTCTCAATCCCACCACTGACAACACCTGAGCCTTTCGCCAATTTATTGACGTAATAATTTGTTGATACTGTTCTTATAGTAACGATAAAATTGATGATACATAATATAATAAAAGTTTAACTGTTTCTTGTATCTGTTAACTTTAGTTACAATTTTAAATATTCATACCTCTAGGGGTTTTACCTCTAGAGTTTTAGTGGGGTTATACCTGACAATCGCTGCTACGGTACCGGCTGGGGAGATAAGAAGTCGGTCAGTCCCCACACTCCATGGTACCGGTGCCATGGGCTATGCTTCGTCACCGTCATTTCCCCACGGGAAATCCTTGGTACACGAACCTTCGGATGATCAGGAGCCATGCCCTTAAAGGGGTGTTGGCTGCTTTGATTCCGAGGAATAAAGCTTTCTTCTAGAGGCCGTCACGTTTCCCCTCCGTTGACAAAGAAAAATTCATACCGTATATGTAAGTTATTACCGTATTAAATGTAGTGTTATTTTCAAAGGTTGGCAAATAACCAATTTATGAGGAAAAGTGGCACAATAAAGTGATAATACTTTGATTATTAGTAATGTCAAGGTAATAGATAACATTGTGTGAAGCATTTACTTATAGAATGTCTACAAGTTCATTGTTACCCGTATTTATAATTTTAACTTTCCATTTCATTCAGTTTCCTTTGAACCAATGCAGCGCAGAAAAAGATGTCTTAACTACTGAATCTCCACCAATATGTGTCGAAGAGCACGAACCAGTAAGTTATACAATTTTTCTTTATTACCTTTCTACTTTCTTGGAAGTCACAGATTGTTATTAATAATAAAAAAAACATTGCTAAATAAATAACTTGCTTCCCTACTTATAATTGGGGGAAATCCATTAAATAGCTTCAAATGAGACACTTAAATTTTCACCTTTCAATTCCTGCAGATCCCAATCTGTGTAATAATGAAATGGACGTATAGGTCAAAATAATTATCCATTTGTTGCAAAACAATACGGAAATTTAATTAAAAAATTAATTAAACAATAATTAAATTTAATTTAAACTAATTTAATGAGTTACTTATCATAGAGGTATTAAATTAATTAATTATTGTTATTAATTATCAAGCATGAGATATTATCACTAGAGTCACTAGATTATCGGTTGAATTTAGACAACTAGAAAAAGTAATTTAAGTAAGCTTTTAATATAATCAAATAAACAGCACAATGTTACAGTAACTAATATAATGGCCTGTTTATAATACAAAACAAAATACAAAAACTATGCTTAGGGAATTGTTGTTAATTAATTAAGTGATGTGATTTGATTTTTCGCAGTGTGACTATGATAAAGATTGCTGCTCGTTAGTTTGTGACAATAACATAACAGAACCAGGTATCACTAAGAAATGTTACCAGAGACCAGTGCCTGTTTAAACAACCTGGCAATTACAACGCTACATACTCAACATTTAAATCTTGCAGTTTTGTAGGCGAGAACAGGAGTCTGCCCGCTCAATTTATTAGTGCTAGAGTGGAGTAAAAATAAGGTTGAGACATTGTTCAGACTCAGCCTCTCACTATGGACCTAATTGATTTTTTTCTCAAATTATCAGTTACATTTTGTTTTAGCGAATTTCCTTTGGGAAAAAATTCGCTAATGGGATAGGCGTCATGGCGGAATTCGAACTTCGGACCACGACACAAATCCGTTTCAGAGGTCCCTAATGACGAAAAAAAAATTTTCGCGAGACTTTATATAATATATATATATATATATATATATATATATATATATATATATATATATATATATATATATATATATATATATATATATATATATATATATATATATATATATATATATATATATATATATATATATATATATATATATATATATATGTATTCTAGACACTTTCTTGTAAACACTCTATCTTTCGAACGGATAATATTTTTTAACCAAACTTGGTACAAAATCAACCTTTGGGAGGACACGAACCCTATTGAAAACCAGGTTTTTGACGTCATTAACCCGGTTTGCTGAGTCAGCGAAATTTTCAAAAAATCAGCAAAATTCAGGGTTAATATTTTTTGCCGTGAAAAAGGTCAATATTTATGTTTTTTGAGACGCTGAATCGAATGAAACCGGTCCGAAGTCGATACGACCACTCTAAATGACCAAAAAGTCCAAAAAACCATTGTGAATTACCAAAAACCAAAATTTAGGTCGATAAAAAATAAATTTCGAGTAGGGTGTCGTTTTCTATGTAATTTTGGGCGCTGAATCGAATGAAACCGGTCCGAAGACGATACGACCACTTTAAGTTACCAAAAAGTCGAAAAAACCACATAAAATATAGAAAACCAACATTACGGTCGTTGAAAATTAAATTTCGAGTAGGGTGTCGTTTTCAATGTTTTTTGGGCCTCTGAGTTGAATGGCAGTGGTCCGGAGTCAATACGACCACTCAAACTCAGGGTACCTGGGTTCAAATCCTGGAAGGGTCGATAATTTTTTATCGTTTTTTTTTTACTAAATATAAGTTTACAACTAGAAAATAATTCTGGCGCGGTGGTCCGCATGTCGGGCGAATTTCCTTTGATGCGTGTTTCCGTGCTTTTTATATATTTACAACTACTAAATAAATAATTCCGGCGCGGTGGTCCGCTGTCGGGCGAATTTCATTTAGAATGCGTGTTTCCGTGCTAAACAACCCATTTCTTGCTTATGCAAGAACCATGCCCATTGCGTGGTTCCGGTTCATGCTTTAGAACCTAAGCAGTTACTCAATTGTCAAGCACTGCTCGTAACTCATTTTGTCTGTATTTTCCAAAGGAAATGCGCTAAAACCTGTAAAGATAACTGACTAAGCTTAAATATAAGTAACTAAGCTTTAATCTAGTGCAAATAATAGTGCGTACTTCTAATTTTAGGGGCATAGTTTTGTACAACTAACTGGATAATTATGCGCATTTCCTTTATTATATTATTTATTATATTATATATATATATTATATATAATATATATTATAATATATATAATATTATAAAATTATAAATATATATTTATAAATATATTATTTATGTACAAACATTGTATATTACTAAAATAAAGAAGTTGAAAATTTAAAAAAAAAAAAAAAAATTATTTATTTACTAGTTGTAAACTTATATAATTTAAAAAGCACGGAAACACGCATCCAAAGGAAATTCGCCCGACATGCGGACCACCGCGCCAGAATTTTTATTAGTCGACGATATTGATAAAAGAAGCTAAACGGTATTGTTCGCTATATTTTTTTTTATTTATTGCTATATTTTTGCGACCTCCAATTTAAGAACTACTGCACTAGAGTACTCTTCTAGCAATGGTACTCTAAGAATTTGCATAACGTATAAGGAAAAACGGCAGAGTCTTTTATTGTCCCTACTACTGGCTCCTTATTTTTATGTAACTGAATAAGCGCATTTTTTCTTTTAAGTTTCGATATTTTACCAGAGTTATCTTGTACCTACCTTCTGAACTATTTCATTTATACTAATATTCTGTTTTCTTTACTTAATAAAGTTTGCTTGTTATATAAATGTATTTTTAATTTACCCATTACCTACTACCGTAGTTATATAGGAAAAAAACTCTGCTTGGTTTGTTCTTGAATGGGTTGAACCTCTGGAAATAATCTAATTCAACCGGCAGAAATATTATTACTAAAGAGGTGTATTTAGAAACATCGAAAAATTACCGTTCATTTGATCATGTTAATAATCGAATGTTTCAAGTTACTTTTATGATGTTTTAAATTTCTGTTAACAGGGATTACATATTACCCTTCTAATAATATTATCTCTATGATTGATATAATTATATCAAAAATAATTTAAAGCAATAAATTAAAGCATTATTTTACAGTAACTTATATAATGAAACGTTTATAATACAATAGAAAACACAAAACATGTGTGTTAAGGCAACAATGATTGATTGATTGATTTTTTATAAATTTTTTACAAAATTGTTTTATGTTTTGACTTATTAATAGTAAGAATTAAATAGTTATGTAAAAATCAATGTATATTAGGTGTATTAAAATTACCTAATAAGACGTTCTTTTAAGACTTTTAAAAGTGCCGTGGAGTACTTTACAATAAATAACACCAACAACCACGTCCCTCCACTAAAGATTATCTATTAAATTGACAGAGCCGGCTTTCGGCAAATAGCCATCAACGCACTGTTGAAGGCTATTTGCCGAAAGCCGGCTCTGTCAACTACCAGTCCGCTACCAGTCACTGGACGAGATCCTCCCTTCTACATCTCACCGGTAATTTTTTAATAATTTTTTTGTTTTATTTTTTCGACTTGCTTCTTTTTATTTTGTTAATTTTTACATTTTATTTTTTGTAGGTGTATTTTGGTTTTTATGCTGTAACCTTTTTATTTTATTTTATTTTGTATATTTTTAAGTTTATAATTTTTGCTTGTTTTAGGCACGTTCGTTTAAGTTAAGAAGTGTTACTTTTTTTCAACATAAACAAATTTTTTAATCACTGTTTAATATATAACCGTGTTTTCTTTAATTAATAAAATATAATCAGGTTATCAGAAAATACCAGCTTAAAAAATTAAAAAATGCAATTCTGTAGTGATAAGAGCTTGATTCTATATTTAAAATCCTGGATAAATCTAAGCGTTAATTTACGAAATATTGACAATTTTTTGGCACCGATGGTCATTCTGTTATATTAAACTCATTTATAACAAATTAAGTAGCAATAATAAAATAAATTAATAATTTCGATCGGCTCCTATGCTAATCCCATAGAGATATTATTACTAGAGGGGCCCTACAGGTTAAATTGTGAAACATGAAAAAAGTAACCTGACCACCTTTGATTATAAAAACAATCAAATAATCAGTACAAATTTGCAATAACTTATATAGAAGAATGTTAAAAATACAAATCATAAAGCAATGTGCGGGATGCCAAAATCAATTGATTTGTAATAACCTTAACCCACTCTTGAAGGAGGTTTCAATGAGGTTACACAGAGCCCCTGAGAGCCCCAGAACGATGTTTCAGGCCTCTTGATGTATTGAGATAGGCTATGCCCTCTCTAAAATATATCTCTATGGTGCTAATCCATGTCTCTATGACAAAATCGATGTTTTTGTTACATCGATTTTGTTAATAAAAAAAATACTAATGTATTGCCAACCTTACAACTTATCTCTTTAAATCGCGAATTCTATAGTTACTAGTTATCACCATTAGGTGTGTCATCGCATCGATTAAGATGAAAATGAGGGGGTTTATAAAATAAAATAATTTCAATGAACAAAAAAAATAAACCACCTTATTTAATTCGTTAGAGGGAATAGTCAGGATGTAAAAATCATATTATTTGTTGGCAACACTGTTTTTTGTAAAAGTAATCCAAGATAAATTAGTTGTTTCAGCAATCTTAATTCGGGAAAGAACTAAGTTTTCTGAGTATGTAGTATTTCTCGATTTATCAAAATTTCTTTCTATAAATAGTAGAATCAATATTTAAGTGTAACGTAAGTTAATTATAATTCTATAGTAACTATAAGATTAAGTTGTTAAAGAATTTATATAATCAACCATTTTGATATGACACATACAACACCTACGAGTTTAACCTTCCTGAACTAAGGGGGCATATCCCATCATACCCTATAGGGATATATGAGTAACCTCGCCTCATTCGACTATCAATACAATCAAATAAACAGAACAAAAACACAGTAACTTATACAGTAGAACGTTTCAAATACAAATCAAAACACAAAAAAATGTCTGTAACCTAATTGTAACTTCTCCATGCTGTGTAAAGGTTATAATAAATTAATCGTTGTCTGCTTTTCGCACATTGTTTGTATATTGTTTTATATAAAAGTTCTGTTATATGTATAAGTTACTGTACTTTTTTACTCCTTATTTGATTATATTATTTATTATAATATAATATAATATGATTATATTATATTATAAAAAATAAAAGTTACTTGTTCGGTGTTTTAAATTTTAATCGATAAGGCATCGTTAGTAATTATTACCCTAAGCCTAAAAGTCACTTACCTTGCGGAACTTGTAGTGTAGCTAGACTGTCTGTAAACGATACTTGTATCTTAGTAACAGCTTGAGATGCCAAGCTTACGAGAGCCGTACTGTATGACTGTACCATACAAACACAAACAAGAATAACCTACAACAAATAAATCATATGATAATTTTTTTAGAATTTTTGAACAGTTACCTCATTTTATTCATAGTTCTAAACCGATTATGGAATTTTCATCATTTTAAAAATTTTATACCGTCGGTATAAAAAGAAAGTTTGGGTTTGCAAAAAACCTGAATTATCCGTTTCAGATGTTTTAAAACCTCCTGAGTAAATTTGGTGACTTGTATATTCTATGGACGAACGAAGCGAATCCGAAGTAGAGGATGAGCGTAGCGATTCCGATGTGTTAAGAAAAATTCTGGCGCGGTGGTCCGCATGTCGGGCGAATTTCCTTTGATGCGTGTTTCCGTGCTTTTTATATAAGTTTACAACTACTAAATAAATAATTCCGGCGCGGTGGTCCGCTGTCGGGCGAATTTCATTTAGAATACGTGTAATAAAACTTGTGGCGAGGGAAAGGGTATGGAGAGACCCTAAAGGTTCATAAAATAATATTTTTAACTCTTGTTTAATGTTATGTTATCTATCATTAACGATTATTTTAATTCATTAATAATTGTTAGATTACGTTAAAAAATATATAGTTTTAGTAGATTTGTTTTACTTTGTTTTATAAGTTAAAACCTTGGAAGTTTCAATTCAAACGCGCACCGCAAGCATTGTAAATAGGCCAAAGTATATTTATATGAAATAAACTTGCCTATATATAATTCGGAATGGAGCTCGACATTTTATATGTCAAATCAGGGTTTCCCTAGATACGTATAATTTCCATTATTTTAAATTAATATATTTCAAAAAAATTTAATTGATTTTTAATCCTCAAATATATTAATGGCAAAATAAATATTAAATTATAATTAAATTATCTTATTAAGGAAGAAAAAATAGTTAATGGTGATAAATTTCTTCTAATCCATAATTAGCGTGAACTCTGTCATCAGTCTATTGGCTCTCATTTGGTTTGAAATTTATTTGAAAGCCCGCAAATGCAATTTAAAATAATAATTTAAATAGTGGATCCTGTAAAATTTGAGCTAATCTTAATACATGATAATTTGATCAAACAAAAACTATTCGTCACAGAAATAGAATTATTTCAAGCCTTAATAACAGAGATGCAATATTTAAGATTAATTCAAGGTTCCCTGACATAAGTAAAATAATTATTACAAGTGAACCGTATAGACGAGAACAGAAACTTCATTCATAACTTAATTACATTTTTAAAGGTCTATAAAGATTTAAAATTAAAGATTTAATAATAAGATTAAATGCCAACTCTAGACAGTGAACAAATAAATCAGGTTTATATATTTTAATACGACCATTTATCTAGCATAAAAAATTCGGGTACAGGGTACCACGGAACTTTTACTAATCACATCGGACTCGCTTCGCTCATCCTAAAAATATAAAACTCGTTAAATGTATGCTGCAACACCTTTCGGGTTTGCTTCGCTCGTCCTCAGATATTAAATAAATTCGTTTTATCCTCAGCGGTCTCCTAGAACAGCAC
The DNA here is from genome assembly GCA_018340805.1 of Microvelia longipes. NCBI lineage: Eukaryota > Metazoa > Arthropoda > Insecta > Hemiptera > Veliidae > Microvelia > Microvelia longipes. Next base: position 18,498,406 of record JACMZG010001911.1, read on the forward strand.
TGCCCCCGCTCAATTCAGCCTAACTTTTATTATCCAACAAAAATCATTGATATACTTGTCATATTGAAACGAAACTTGGTGTACTTATTTATAACGTAATAGTATATACTTGTACTGAATTTCAACTCGATTGCGTTATCTACCGATTTTGACAATTTTTTAAAAAACATACACGAATCATTCGATATAAAATTTAAGATAATGCTGATAATGAGATGAAATTTAGCACATATGTCAGTCTTATTCATGGCTACATGTGTGCCAAATTTCAATTGGATTGCATTGTAACTTTTTGCTGCGTCATTACTGCGGGTTAAAGATGTCATAAAAAACTATTTTCGAAATAGCAAAACTGCAGCAGTAGACTGATTTTTGTACAAAGTTTCAACTCTCTAGAAAAAATACACTGGGCGCTAGATGATAACTCATCTAGTGCCCAGTGTATTTTTTCTAGATACAAACGTACAGATACAACACCTTGCAAAACCACTCAGGAGGCCTTAAAAACATCTGAAACGGAATTCCGGTGACATTCTGGTTTCGGATTTTTCGCAAACACAATACTATAAATATATGAGGAAGTAAATAAGGAAAAGTAAAAAAAAGAGTGTATGTTTGTCACCATTGTAGCTCCTAGCGTATATATACTGGAGAGTTGAAACTTGGTAAAAAAATCAGAATATAGGTCTAGTGTTGAGATTTAACACGCATATAAGACATATATAAGAGCAATATATATGTACCAAGTTTCATCTTATTATCCGTATTGGTTTAAGTTTTATCGAATGACTTATATTAAGTAAAAAAAAACCGATAAAAATGTATCGTCCCTACCAGGATTTGAACCTAGGTACCCTGAGTTTGAGTGCTCATATTGACTCCAGACCACTGCCATTTAACTCAGAGGCCCAAAAAACATGGAAAACGACACACTACTCGAAATTTAATTTTCATCGACCGTAATTTTGGTTTTCGATAATTTTTTGTGTGGTTTTTTCGACTTTTTGGTAAGTTAGAGTGATCGTATTGACTTCGGACCGGTGTCATTCGATTCAGCGCCCAAAAATACATAGAAAACGACATCCTAGTCAAAATTTATTTTTTATCGACCAAAATTTTGGTTTTCGATAATTTTTTGTGTGGTTTTTTCGACTTTTTGGTAAGTTAGAGTGATCGTATTGACTTCGGACCGGTTTCATTCGATTCAGCGCCCAAAATACATATAAAACAACATCCTAGTCAAAATTTATTTTTTATCGACCAAAATTTTGGTTTTCGGTAATGTACAATAGTTTTATCGACTTTTTGGTCACTTAGTGGCAAGATCGACTTCGGACCGGTTTCATTTGGTTCAATGTCTCAAAAAATATAAATATTCACCTTTTTTGCGGCAAAAAATATTAACCCTGAATTTTGATTTTGAATCCCCCCCGATTTTGTCGAACCCTATTGGAAACCTGGTTTTCAATAGGGTTCGTGTCCTGCCGAAGGTTGATTACTGTACTAAGTTTAATTTAAAAACATTAGTCCGTTTAAAAGATAGAGTTTTATTAAACAATGTATTCTTTAAAGATCCCTTAAGAAGCCTTTAAAAAAGAATTAAGATATACGCTATCCCAGCAAATTTCAAAATAATTGCTCACAATAATTTTGAAATTTACCGTAAAGTCGCTTGGTCAAAACCACAACGCTAATTGCTGCAACGCTAAACAATATAGTTTAGCGATATTGTTTATATAATATTCTTTGGTGATTGTTTTAAATATATAAATATGTATAAATTTTTAAATATATATAATTTTAAATGTATAAGTATATATAAATATTTATATATAAGTATATATAAATTTTTAATGTATAAGTAATACAAATTTTTAAATATATAAATACCTTTGCAGTTGTTGATGGATGAGAAGTATCTGCATCTTCCATACGAAGCAACATTTATATTGATTTATAAACATCAAATTATTACATTTATATATTTACATCACATTATCTCTACACTATCGACATTTTATTGATTAATTTGAAATTTCTAAAGTAAACTAATTTTTACTTTGTAAATTCGCTGATATTTTACTAATAAATTATTAAGTGTTCAACTCTTATTTAATAACAATTTTAAAAAATCAAGAGGTTTATTCAAGTTAAATATTTTTTGCCACACCAGATATATCTGTTGAGAAATGTTTTAAAGGTATTTGTAATTTCCTTAAGTTTCATTCGTACATACTAAACTAAACCTATTAAAAGTAAAGGCATTTAAATAGGAAAGGATTTGTACTGAGAAGAAGTCTTCGTTGATGATGTTTTCCTGTCTGGCCTCCCCTCTTCACGTAATGCCCTTCTCAAGGTGCTGTGAGTCAGTCTTTGATCGATCTAAAGTTGCTTCATAAAACCTTATAAATGTCTAACCATATTAATATTAAGAAGTAAAATAATTGTAAGAACTCTAACATCATTTACAAATCGAAGCATTTCTTAATAATATTTAAATTGTAAGATTTGAATTAGGCATAAGTTTATGGATTGGAAATGAATACGAGGTATAATAGATTGCTTTTAGATTCACCTTATCATAAGGTTGTATAAAATAGGTTTGAATGAAAAGGTTTATGAATGAAGAGAAATGGAAAAGAAATTTATGTGACGTATAATAGTTCAGGGGCATGCTTTTGTACATGAAATATGTGTCCAAATCTTTTCCGACATAAAAATAGGTTCCTTAAATATTTTTGTATAAGTTCCTTAGTAGGTTTTTCGAAAAAAAGTATTTATTTTATTCGAAATATGTTACATTTCGAATAAAATAAATACTTTTTTCGAATGCAATAAAATATTTTGCTGTCCTAAAATTAGGATAGCAAGGTATTTTATTGCACTTCTCATATTAATTCGCTATTGTGAACTGTATTTGGACATCATAATATTTTACAGAAACAATAGGCATTTGTAAAACGATTATAATATAGCACACGTTTATAATCAGTTTACAGCGTGATAAACTAGTGTTTAGGAACCAATGAGGTTGCTCTGATATGAAATCATGAGTGTGGTTAAACATCCAGGACTAAACTCATTGGCTCCCTTATATTATTTTCCCACGCTGTCAACTGATTATAACCGTGTGTTATACTATAAATCATTTAATTACATTTTATTATAAAATTTCACAATTAGGAACTATTTTACTGTATTTCTCATATTATTCACTTTGTGAGCAGTATTTTAATATCAAAATATTTCTCATAGCAAGTCGCGTGAACAACGTTTTGATATTCAAATATTTTATAGAAAAAACAGGTATCTTGTAACACGTTTAAAACCGATTAAATCACTTAAGTGGAAAACTAACATGATTTTTATAAAGTCATTTTTTGAAAGTCGTGGTTGGTCATGATTGGTACCTAACATTCGGTAATGGATTTAGGGATTTAGGGTTTATTTATTTTTTATATTGGAAGTTTTTAAACAAGTTGTTTCAAACATAAAAAAACTGTAATTTTAAAGTACGTTAGGTATCTACCAAATTAGTAAATACACATTTTAAACAGATTTTAAAATTTCTTTCAGGAAAAATGACTATGACGTCACAAAGAGCGCTGTACAAGTTAGACACGAGTTTATAAATAGCCCTGTGTCGAGTATGAACTACACTATGACATCAGAGAAGGATATCAATTGTTTATTTTCTCTACCAGCATTAGTATTTGTGGAGCTCCTCAGTATCTTGACCCTCATCTTTCTCAGATCAGTTAGTTATTGCTTACCCGTTCCCATTAGAAAGGAAAGTATTGAAATAGTAAATCATAATGTTTTAATGCCTACAGGTTCGAAAAACAGAATACTAAAATTAGTGTCTCAATTCACGTCTAAAGAGACGTTTCCTTAAAAAGGCTGTTAATTTGCAATTTTATATATATATATTATATATATATATATATATATATATATATATATATATATATTATATATATGTGTGTGTGTGTGTGTGTGTGTGTGTGTGTGTGTGTGAACATATGTGCCTGTGAATATAAGGCATCAGTATTTATGCTAACCATTGAAACCACGAAGGTCTTGGGTTCGCATCTTCGGTTACACAGTCTGTCTATAGAGGATAAAGCAAAATCAAGGATGTTGAATAAAGGGGATGACGCACTAAGTCGAATTGCCATTCAACAAAGTGACCCCATCGAAAATCAAAACATAGAGATGAATGCAACACGAAACACACGTCAAAAACCAACTGCACATGCTTGGTACAAACTGCGCATGCTTATGATCCTTATAACAGCGCAGGTCTTAAAATTTAGAGGCAAACTTATAACCTAAGGGGAGGTAAGTTTGCTCCTATTTCTCTATCTCATAAACTTCCATGGGGTCAGAAATGTTCCTTAATGCGTCATCCCCTTTATTCAACATCCTTGAGCAAAATATTGCTCAAAACACACGGTGTCAATTCACGAATATAAACCAAAATCCAATAATGATAAATAAAAGAGTCTCTCCACTTAATTACTTTATTAAAAAACAAAGCCGGCTTTCAACCCCAAAAGGTCATCATCAGTGCCTAACAAACAAATAAATATAACATAATAATAAAACAACAAGTAAATAAAAAGTAAAAATACAAAACATACCAGTATACATAAAGAAGTCAACAAAAATAAAACTTAAACATACGTCAAAAAAAGTTTAAAAAATTAAAAAAGCAGTCTTAAAAAAAAAAAAAAAAAAAAAACCGGTGAGATGAAGGAAAGGAAATAGAAGATTATTTATTAGATCTTTTCATAGTTGAGACTGAATACAGACTAACGTCTTGAAGCGGGGGAGTTATTCTCACTAATTCCTTAATCAACTCCGAACACGCCCCTTTGCTATTAAGATTCAGGTCTCCCATGACCTGCCTGCTTCTGCAGATCTCAAATTTTTCTAGGGCATCCATCTTTTTTCCTTTATTAACGAAATGAATGAAACCTGCTTGGTGATCAGCATCATCATGTCCTTCTGTAATAAGATGTTGATAAAACCTGCTCGTATCATTACGCAGGTGCTCCAGAGCCCTGGTACGCAGGTTCCTACCTGTCTGTCCTATATACTGCGCTTTACAGCTACCACACTGGATCAGGTAGACACCACTCTTAAGTTCTGGGTCGACGGGATCTTTGAAACGACAGATATGAGACCTTAAGGTGTTTTGAGCACTATAACTGACTTCAAAGTTATTCCTACGTAGGACGGTAGCAAGTTTTTTTGACAGGATACCTAAGTAAGGTATTGAGCACCAAGTTCCTCCCTGCTTGCGATTAGTATCGACACCCATATCTTTTAGTAGTTTTTTACGATTTTTAGTCGCCACTAACTTACCAATCATACCCTTATCATAACCGTTATCAAGGGCTATACTAGAATGACACAACCGGGCGGATCGGAAAATTATTCTTATGAACTTTAGGTGCCCCATATAAACGAGGTGGCAAAGGGTTCATAACTTTAAGAGAGGGTCTGTAAAATCTATCAGGAAAGAAAGTACTTTTATTAATGCCTTGCCTAACTCTCTCTTGAAACTCCTCAGTAGGGTCTTTATCAAGAATAGTGAAATTGTGAGAAGTTAAAAAGTTCTTAACGTTATCTATATATTGGGACCTGTCCATCACCACTGTACAATTACCTTTATCAGCTTTAATAGTTATCAAATCATGCTGATTTAATTTACTCTTTATATTCTTTCTCTAATTTTCCGATCCGCCCGGTTGTGTCATTCTGTTCATCACCTACAGAAAAATTGTCTAAATACTTGAACAGTCATTTTTTAAATATTACTAATTTTAAAGCAGTTGATGCCGTTAAAAATTCTTTGGAATTTTTAAATATTTTTCAGTCTATTAGTTTACCTAAAAATTCTATACTTGTGTCCTTTGATGTCGTAGACCTCTTCACCAGTGTACCTAGGGATGCTAGCTTACCTTTGCTTAACCGTATTTTATCTAAGAGTTCATCTGATATTATACTTAATCAGGAATTAATTGACTTGATAAAAATATGTCTGGACCAAAATTACTTTGTTTTTGATGGCCAGTTTTACTCAGGTGGTAACGGTTTAGCTATGGGGGCGCCCCTTTCAGGCTTGGCTGCTGATGCTTTCATGTCACAGTTTTACAAGGAATTTGTTATTGACCGAGGCAACCCTTTCCGTAAGTACATTTACAAATGGCGTCGGTACGTTGATGACGTATTCTGCATATGGAAAGGCTCTATAAGTGATCTAAATAATTTTTTAGAGTATTTGAATACCTGCTACAAGTCTATTAAATTCACTTGTGAAATTGAAAAAGATAGAAAAATTAATTATTTAGACCTCACTATAACACGCGGGAAAGATAATACTTTGGGTTTTGAGATCTTTAGAAAGCCTACCGATACTGCTACTGTTATTCATGCGAATCTTTCAACCCCTGGTCACATAAATGGCTGCCTTTAACAGTATGGTACACCGTTTGATTCATTATCGCTCAAACAAGAAGCTTATGACAAGGAACTCTCCGTCATTAATAGTATAGCCCTTGATAACGGTTATGATAAGGGTATGATTGGTAAGTTAGTGGCGACTAAAAATCGTAAAAAACTACTAAAAGATATGGGTGTCGATACTAATCGCAAGCAGGGAGGAACTTGGTGCTCAATACCTTACTTAGGTATCCTGTCAAAAAAATTTGCTACCGTCCTACGTAGGAATAACTTTGAAGTCAGTTATAGTGCTCAAAACACCCTTAAGGTCTCATATCTGTGTTTCAAAGATCCCGTCGACCAGAACTTAAGAGTGTGTCTACCTGATCCAGTGTGGTAGCTGTAAAGCGCAGTATATAGGACAGACAGGTAGGAACCTGCGTACCAGGGCTCTGGAGCACCTGCGTAATGATACGAGCAGGTTTTATCAACATCTTATTACAGAAGGACATGATGATGCTGATCACCAAGCAGGTTTCATTCATTTCGTTAATAAAGGAAAAAAGATGGATGCCCTAGAAAAATTTGAGATCTGCAGAAGCAGGCAGGTCATGGGAGACCTGAATCTTAATAGCAAAGGGGCGTGTTCGGAGTTGATTAAGGAATTAGTGAGAATAACTCCCCCGCTTCAAGACGTTAGTCTGTATTCAGTCTCAACTATGAAAAGATCTAATAAATAATCTTCTATTTCCTTTCCTTCATCTCACCGGTATGTTTTTTTTTTTTTTTTTTTAAGACTGCTTTTTTAACTTTTTTAAACTTTTTTTGACGTATGTTTAAGTTTTATTTTTGTTTGACTTCTTTATGTATACTGGTATGTTTTGTATTTTTACTTTTTATTTACTTGTTGTTTTATTATTATGTTATATTTATTTGTTTGTTAGGCACTGATGATGACCTTTTGGGTTGAAAGCCGGCTTTGTTTTTTAATAAAGTAATTAAGTGGAGAGACTCTTTTATTTATCATTATACGATGAACTCCTCTAGCGCTACCGTTTTGAATGACAAAATCCAATGATTAAAATAAAAAAAAACCCTGAAATATTTTCATCACATGAAATCTTCATGTGATGAAGGTTAGTATGGCGACACTAGCGCATACATACGGTGTGCCCAATGAAACCAATTGCTCTATACTCTTAGATACGAGTGCCACTCCCCCCCCCGGTTGGTAAATTAAAAAGATACAACAATATTTCTATTTAAAAAATAAATAAATCATTTTTAAAAAAATAATAATCCACAGCTGGACAAGGGTAACCTAGAGATAACCACAGTACGTTTGGTGTAACCTACTGATAAGAATTCATTTTCTAAACAAAAGATTTTCCCCATGTATTAGCATAGGACAAATTTTTTAGGAGGTGTTTTTTAATATAATTTATTGTATTTAACTCTTGAAATGTTATGAAATCGAAAGTTGGACATCTATATTTACGTTAGGAAAGAAAACAAGTGTGGTTTGTTCGATTTTTCCGAATAAAATAGGTAGTGAATGTGACCTTTTTTTGTGCATTTTGGACTCTCCGTTTTTTGACTTTTTTTAATATAATTCATATTTATTTAACTCTTGGAATGTTCTGAAATCGAAAGTTGGACATCTATATATCGAAAAGAAACAAAATGAGTGAGGTTTAGTAGATTTTTCTGAAATAAATACGGTAGTAAAATCTAATGTTTTTGTTTACATTTTGCACTCGTTTGTTTCTGGTGTTTTTGTACTATTTTTGACTTCTTATTAAGATAATATCGTATATTTTTGGTTCAACGACAAAGGTAATTCGTTTATATGAAAGAAGTATGTATATCAGCATTTGTGGTATGGATATTAGTAACTTTGTTGATAAGTTGCTCGAGTCACTTCTGTACAGATGCCGTGCATAATTTAAGTGAATGTCAACATCTTCTATTCATTTGTATAATCTAGAAGACGTGCATGCTAGATTTTTTTTAATTAATAAAGGATGCATGGAGACATTGGCACAAGTTGAATCAACTTCATGCATAAATAATTACTGTTGTAAGATGTCAATGTCATTTACTCAATTTATGTTAAAAACCAATAATCTGTCAATATATACTGTGCAAGAGACACCTAGGAAATATAACAAGCAAAATGCAATACTACACCTGGGATTTGTTCCATCATTCGACATTTGTCTTCATTGATGCTCTACATAACGTCATGCCTCAAGTTTCGTCACGTTTAACTTATCAGGGTGCCGACGGAGCCTGAACTCACTGTAACCTTTGATTAAAATTCCAAAGAATATAATGTGAAGTATTTACTAGAGATGAGTGGTGCTCTCTTACCACCATCATGCTTGGTAAGCAAAACATGTATCATTTGATACTACCGAGTTTTGAAAAACATGAATACTCCACAATATAACTGATCGGAGACACCTAGGAAATTTTAACTTGCAAAATGCATGCTCAAATTATCTATGTTCAAAAAAGATATTGTAAGTCAACTTTTAATCAGAATCAAAACTTTAATCAGAACCGAATCGACTTTAATCAGATCAAGCGATTTGAATCAACTATCCCACTCGATTATCTGTTGAGTCGACTGTCGACTCATATAAAATCGTTTAAAAGTCAATTTGGCACATCACTATTGTATTTCTCATTAAAAGAATCTGTTTATCTACAATTTCTACCCCCCCCCCCCTCAGGCTTTGCCTTGTGGGTTACTTGTATACTTTTGTGTTAACTTTTTTGTATTCCTTTTTCTTTTTTTATGTATACTTGTAAATAAAGGAATTGTTCAAAAAACAAGACTCATGACTACTCAATTTTTTTCTACAATTTAAACAGACTCATGATTGATATCTGCCCTATTTTTCGCTATCATGCATACATAAAAATTGGAGGAATCGTCTCAAATTTCCTCTGAGACTTTTTTTATGTATTGCACATTTCTAACAATATAAAATTATCAAATTGAAATTTTAGATGCTACTAGAATTCATAGTGTTCTGCCACAAAAAGATTTAGACTGAAAAAAGGATCAGTCATACCTACTGTAATCAAATGCAGATAGCTTCTGTGGATACAGTAATTGTCATTTTGTAGTTTGTGATATTATAACCCTCTCAATAATTGAAGTCTTTATAAATAAACCTGGCAAAGAGGAAGGTGCCATGAACTATAAATGTGAATTACATTAGAAGTCATATCTCAAGTTTCATTAAATTTGCTATATACCGCAAAAGAAACACGGTATCTATTACCCTAAAATAATAATAATAATGCCCGTTTTAGAGCCTTGTAGCTCATCAGTGATAACCCCTGCGGGAACCACTACAGGTGGTAGTAGCAACCGTTACGCTCAAATTGTATTCAAAATTGGCGATAATATATTAAACAATAATCTTTCTATCAACTGAGAGCGTAACCTGGGATGGTGTCAAAGGTCAGTGTAAAGACTATCGCCTTAACAACCTCGGCCACGGAGGCAGTATTCTATTACACTATTTACACAATATTCAAATGCTGTAGTCTTTTGCTGGTTAAGTTTAAAATTGCATCAGCTATTTGAGGTAATGAGGTTTACAAGAAAATTCATTCATATATCCTGAGAAGTCTGGGAACCACACTGTGATGCCTCTCTCGATTCAAAAAACAAGAAAACTATTTTTAAACAACAAATAATTAATCACAAATTTGTATGCTGTCTGCCTTGACACTGATGGACACTCAGTCAGGTATGTTTTGACTGAACAAAGCTCAGCTAAGGTATATCAGATCTATAGATTAAGGTGGCCCAGGCACCTATATGACAAACCTCCCAAATTGGTGTAGGTGGTAGAGAATTTAGAATAAAATAAAAGAATCAATTTCACTAAATTTTATTATAATATAACATTTTAACAATGAAAGAAAGGTTTAATAACAAGTTTAAATCCTAATTAAGAATAAAATAGTTTGACTACAGTCGCACGAAGGTTGCAAACAGATGCTCGTGAAGGCTTCACCGTGATGAAACTTGACTTTCTTGAGGTGGGCAAGCTTCTCAGTTGTTGTGAGTCATAAAGTTTGACATTACAATATCATTTTATGAACATAGATAATTTGTACATTGCATTTTGCAGTTAAATTTTAGGTGTCTCTCGATCAGTTAATATTGTGGGAGTATCATGTTTTTCAAAACTCGGTAGTATCAAATGATACATGTTTTGCTTACCAAGCATGATGGTGGTAAGAGACACCACTCATCTCTAGTAAATACTTCACATTATATTCTTTGGAATTTAATCAAAGGTTACAGTGAGTTCAGGCTCCGTCGGCACCTGATAAGTTAAATGTGACGAAACTTGAGGCATGACGTTATGTAGAGCCATCAATGAAGACAAATGTCGAATGATGGAACAATCCCAGGTGTAGTATTGCATTTGCTTGTTATATTTTCCTAGGTGTCTCTTGCACAGTTATATATTGACAGATTATATTTGGTTTTTAACATAAATTGAGTAATGACATTGACATCTTAACAACAGTAATTATTTATGCATGAAGTTGTTCAATTGTGCAATGTCTCCATGCAATCCTTTATTAATTAAAAAATCTAGCATGCACGTCTTCTAGATTATACAAATGAATAGAAGATGTTGACAATTTCACTTAAATTATGCACGGCATCAATGTACAGAAAGTGACTCGAGCAACTTATCAACAAAGTTACTAATATTCCATACCACAAAATGCTGATATACATACTTCTTTCAATATAAACGATTACCTTTGTCGTTGAAACATAATATACGATATTATCTTATAAGAAGTCAAAAATAGTACAAAACACCAGAAACAAACGAGTGCAAAATGTAAACAAAAACATTAGATTTTACTACGTATTTATTTCAGAAAATCTACTAAACCTCACTCATTTTGTTTCTTTTCGATAATATAGATGTCCAACTTTCGATTTCAGAACATTCCAAGAGTTAAATAATATGAATTATATTAAAAAAAGTCAAAAAACGGAGAGTCCAAAATGCACAAAAAAGGTCACATTTCACTACCGTATTTTATTCGGAAAAATCGGAACAAACCACACTTGTTTTCTTTCCTAACGTAAATATAGATTCCAACTTTCGATTTCATAACATTTCAAGAGTTAAATACAATAAATTATATTTAAAAAACACCTCCTAAAAATTTTGTCCTATGCTAATACATGGGGAAAATCTTTTGTTTAGAAAATGAATCTTATCACAATGTTCTTCTCGTTCTTCTTTGGGTTTCTTCGTTTTCTTTTTGTTCTTCTTAGAAGAATTGCCAACTATGAAAGCTGAAGTCCAGCTGTCTATTCGATTATCAAAATAGTAGTAGTGTCTTATGGAGTCACTACTACAAACTAAAGTGAATTAACTAAGCATTTATAAATATTATTTCATTAACAATTTCTCAATAAGACAGTTACGGCTTGTCTTATTATCATAAACCACACTATTTAATCATTTGTCAATGTGGTATAATAATTAAGTGGAATAGAATCAAACAGTATCCTCCACTCCTAATTACTCCTTCCAATTTTTTTCAAATTCGATTAATCGATGTTTTTTACTCGATATTTATACAAAATGGCTGACGGTAGTAAAATGAACAGGATGTCGTATTTTGTTAAACAATGTGAAGTGTAAATTTAGTAATAAAACGTTCTCACACTGTTAGTGAACTCTCGGACAGTTTTAATGAACCAATTATAGTACCACTAATAATACAATAACTCTATCCAATATTAAGCCCAACTAAATCATAAATGTTATTAAGTCGTTGGTTTTTCACGAATTTGTATTGAATTTCGTCCAATCTTTGTTTAATTGTGGATAATATTTATCTTGTCTGTATGTTGCGAGTCTAACATGTCTTCACTTTATGAATTAGTCAGTAACAATTACATCAGTTTAAAATCAATATGAGATTGCCAATTTGTTCATTTCATGGTAGAGGAAGGATTGATAATGTTTGTCCATGCAGTTTGGTAGAACATCGTAAAAGTTACTGAAAGATTGATTTAAGTAAAACCTCTTGAAAATGAGAACTATTGCTAAGTTGAAAAGAATCTGTATAGTGTAATGGGGTCCTGGGTTAGACGATACACAGATTGTTGGTGGGACACACCAAAGGCCTTAAGTCTACCTTAATTTGAACTCCTTAGACCTGAGGCTCATTGTTAAATTCATTCCGTCTAAAGTAATGTAAGCATGAGGGGGTTGGCGTAGCAGACACGTGTTTCTGACTCCCCACCTTGACAGGACTATGAGAAGGGTGGGAGTGAGAACACTGTCCTCTACCCTTGATTTTAGTTCCTCCGAATATCTGCATTGCAGCACCACGAAGTCCTGCCTTTGGGTCGAAGCATCTTTTCCTTATTTTTAAATAGAACTTAGGGATAAAAGTTTAATTTATAATATTTAAGTTTTTGAACAATTTTTACATCATAGAGGAATATATATACTTCAATCGGTGACTTACAATTCTTTTTGGTTTTCATATATTTTAAAGAAAAGAAATGTACAAGCGTAAATGGTACTAATTAATTACACTGGCAAGCTGCTCCACTTGTACGCTATAGGTGAGCCAGTTGGCCATTGCTTGAGCGTTAATGACAAAGCGTTGTAGTACTTGTGGCACTGAACCCTACGGCGTAGTTGTTGAACTTGACTAAAAGTGGTCCATCGCACCCATGGGGAAAAGGGTGAAAAGTTTATCATCACTTTAACCTGTGTATTGAAACTTGACAACCAAGTATATTGGTTAAATAAATGAAGTTCAATTTATGTTTCCACATTAAAAGTCAATACATAATTATGTTTTTACTTTCTCGTTTCCCCCCCTAAGGCATTATCATCATGTCTCCAATTTTCAATATTCTTTTAATTTTAACATTTTTTCAAGCCTTGATTTAAAGAAGATGATATTAAAACACTATACACTTGTGATTTACCTTGTGGAACCATAAGGTATAAATTTGAGAATTTTGAATAAAATCTATGATGTAGTAAGATTTCCTTAGGACTCAGTAGCTGTAGGACATTAAGGAGCCTATCGTGTTCCTTGCGTAAAGTCATGTTACAAAGGACTTGTATCATATAATGAATTGTTCTTGCTCAAGGAGTCTCTTGATATTTTAGAGGTATAAATCAATGTGAAGTATATTGCCTCATAGCATCTAATTAATTTTTCTGGCATCTATTAAAAGTGGCATTCAGCCGGCAAAGATCAGTGCAAGCACTACACGTGGAAACTTAATGCAACAGATAATTTTTGATAGAAGGGGAACATAATTCTGGATATTTGTTGATAGAAAATGACAAACAAGTTGTTGCAGACACATTGTCTGTCCAATTACACCTATGGTGGAACATAAATTTATTGATTCAATTACAAATGATTGTATATGAAGGAATTCCGCAACTGTAACATACTTCATAAATGATAATTTCCTATTACCAGTTGCCTTTCAATAGTTTACTTTAAACCTCAGGGGTAAAGTTTTTGTCTTCTGTACATGGCTTGACTATTTGTAATAAATTTCCACAATTATGATTAGTGGTATTTTTCATTTGGTCACAAAGATTACCAGCAATCATAACTGTATATGTATCACCTATGATAATATATATTATATATATATTATATATATTATAATTTATAATAACGTTTAAATGTTTAAAAAAGAATCTTGACTGTACATGTATCATTTATGATACATTTTTGACTATACAAACACACTATATATATATATATATATATAATATATATCTATATATATATATATATATCATATAACATATATATATATATATACATATATATATATATATTATATAAATACTATATATATATATATATTATATATATATTATATTATATATATATATATTATATATATATATATATATATATATATATATAATATATATATATATATAAATATATATATTTGTTGTGAATATGTATTGAAATCTATTATTTATACGACTATAGTTTGTAAATGTTTTATATAAAAGCTTTTTTCAAGGACTGCAGTTTCAATACATTGTGTATAATTATTACGGAAATCCATTAATCCTCTTCATTAAAACTCTATTATAGTATTAACATCGCTGCCAGCATGGGAAATATAGTTGAGAACCAAGAGGTTGGCCTAATATGAAAATTGGGCATGGTTTAATATACCAGTATAGCTGTTGAATTTACAGCATTAGTTGCTCCTTAATTATTTTACTTGTTTGAGAAAAAAAATAATTAGCTCGTCCGATTTTTACCCTTATCTGGTTTCCATGTAGATTGGTTCTGCATGCTTTTAATATTAAGCTACTAAATATTCTTATTCGGTGAAGCGCCTTATTAAACATTTATAAGAATTCATAAATATCTTCATTGGCCAAGTCACATGCCCTATCCAACAATTAATAATAAATATTAATAGTATAAATATACATATTATTATGTGTACGACAAATTTTACAGGGTCCGCTTTTAATTTTTATTAACAAACAGTACATACAGAACAACAGCATGTATATTTTAATGGTATGGAAGGGTGATAAAGAACGTAAGGAACACAGAATATCATAGTACAAATTGAAATATATTTATTCAACAATGTATGTTGTAATAATTAACAACTATTTTGCACTTTAAGTACAAAATCATAAATTTATTCCAACTTGTAAATCCAATGACCTGATTGTCTACCTTGTGAAACAGATAAGGGGTCTAATCAAATCCATATTTAGGAAACAACTGCTTTAATTCCTCTTTCAGGTGGTATCAATTTGAAGAGCATACATTAAATGAGCTCCAATTTAATTATATACTAATAATTAAACCCTGTTATATATATATATAATAATATATCATATATATATATATAATATATATATAATATATATATATATATATTATATATAATAATATATATATACATATAGGCTAACTGGTGTGATGCATGAAGCTAAAAGTCAAAAGATTTAAGTTCTTGAGGAAAAAGATTTATCATTTTTCAATCTCGAGGAAATGTGAAAGGAAGTAGGTTTCAGTACAATCTCAAACTGAATGTTAGAGAGACAAGAACCTTATTGCCTGCATTGTTTCATAAATTTTAGGGCCCAGAATAACTTGAAAAAAGAAAACCATAAGTAGAGAGTAGGAGGCAAGAATCTTTTAACATTTTACAACCACATATTATGGGCCAAGTTAATACTCATATTGAATAATATTATCTAGTGTCATCATATTACATGCATGATAGGACACCCTTTTTTCCCACCTCAAAAAGCCTGATTGAGGTGGAGTAGTACTATGTAGGATGTAGGAATTATTTGATAAGAAAGAAAACTTCAGAGAATTCTTAACAATACTTCCTGTAGCAAGATACACACTATAATATAATCCCTGCAAAAGGATACAGGATGATATGTCGCTCTATCAGCTTCAGTGATAGAGGCAAAAAATATCTGTACAAGTCTCGCTTATCTTTTTATGTGTGCTTCTTCAAAGATATGACATGTCTCATTACACAAAAAATAGCACCTCAAAGTATATCTGCCAAAGAGATTTGACGCAAATGCCCATTTATGAGATTCCTAACATATGAGTATTGCAACTATTTGCGAGTAGGATTTAAATTCATTATTGATAGTAAAACATTTCCTGGTAATAAATTTCGTAATGTAATTAAAGGTAAGTAAGTTATTATATAGAACAAAGAGTATTCTATATGGGAATAATATTTTTAGAGTATAGTAAAGTATAATTCTAACTTAATAATAATAACTTATTCTATACTCTTTAGACGTTTCCTTGATCATACGTATAAGAAAGAATCAGGTAATGTCGATACTTGCTGTTGCAAGTATCGGCGGTACTGATCTTTCATTGCCTCTTCAACTTGCAGTAAATATACTTCTTTTTTTCACCATACATATTATTCAAGACAGGGAAATCTGATGTTTCAAACACCTTTTAAGACATCTGTAAAACTAATTATTGGAAAATGAGAGAGGAATTCTTCATTGCCGTTATTACAAGTTAGAAACCATAGATTAGTGTTTAAAATTGACCTCCATATTAAACATCGTAAACTAACATAATTAAAATGCACTTTTACTTGAGTGCTATTCAATCATATGGTGGTTTCATTGTATAAGTCATTACTGCCTAAATATTATTATCGTCATTATGCTCACAATATTATTTCCACGAATATGAACCAAATATTGTTGGTTTCATGTGGGGCAACCTGAATATATAATATTCCCTAAAAGAAACTTTTAATTGTTTTGCTTACACCGTTGAGAGAGTTTACTGCCTCCTACATGCTTTGTTCTAGATCTATCTTAACCTTATCAGATTACATCCTTGTAATTTGAAGAATAAATGCAATGATGTATGAAAGACAACTTCCTCTCATGACAGGCATCCTAGAGAGGGAAGTTCTTCTCTCCACGCAGCTCAAGCAATACAAAAAGTTTTTGCCTCTATTTTTTGTCATTGGTGAAACATGTCTATGGTTGCTCCTAATGATGGTGACTGGAAGATCTTAAATCACCTTGGTGGCATGTTAGAGTTCCATAGAAATCCCTAAGAGCAATAAGTCGCCTTCAATTCCGGTTTATCGGCTTGAAATGCAGCATGGGACTCTTGACCACAATTTTTTTGGCACACATTTGGCCTCATAAATATACTTACTGCAATATACTTAACCTCGACATTTATTGGAAACATGGAGATAACTGCCCCTATCCTTAGCCATAGCTTTTTGTAATAGTATTCATATAGAATTAACCAGAGGCGGTACCAACCTTGTGGGATCGAATATTGTTTTCCTTACCTTGGAAGTGGAAGGCCCGCAGCCACTCTAGTCCTTACTAAGTTCTCACTCAATGGTACATTGCCTCCATTCTAAAAAAAAAATTATTACGAATTCAAACAAATTATATTGTGTTCATTTCTAGTAATAAGTATTTGCATAGCCGATCATAAGGGAATATATATATCATATATATATATATATATTCTTTTGCTTGGTAATTTAGATTAATTAAAGGCAATACTCTGAATTATGCATTATGTTGATGTAGCATTGAAATAGAGTAAAGAAGGAGTAAAATTGTTTTCCAATGGATTTCACTTCATTTTCCGTGGCAGAGTCAGACTCTTTATAAGTATATTACTTGTACATTTGGACTCTACTGTATGATATGTATTAGAATACTATTCTATCCCAACAACAAGGTAACATGAAGTGTCATAAAAGTTTACTCCACATTGTTATCAATGTTTATAGTATAGCACACGTTAACCATCAGTTGAAGCATGGGAAATAATGAGAGGGAGCCAATGAGATTACTCCTAGATTTAAATTACACCCAAAATTTCACGTATTGGTTCCTTAAAACTAATTTTCCTACAAGCTGTCAACTGTTTTTTTAACTGTGTGCCTATGTTTTTAGATGCCTATATATGAATAATACCTCAACAAGGGTATATTCCCTAAGTTCTGTATGATTTCTCAACATTTCATGAAAACCCGATTGAAACTGCTTTGCATAACCTGACACTGCTAATATCATCAACAAAGTAATTAATTATAAGTGCCACTTACCCTTTGCTGAGACTGTAAATAAAACCGGCCTTTTAAACCTTTATAGTTTTACGTATTTCATTGCAAAAACTGAACACAGCAGCTCCGCCCTCATGCTCACCATTATCTCATTTAGGTTACCGTTTTTTTAGAACATGGGTAGCACCGTAAAGAAAGCTAATAGAAATAGAGTCAAAAAAAAAATAATTCAAGCAGTTTTTGATTGTGAAAATTGTTGAAAACAACAAGATCAAAGTTCAATAGAATTAAGAGTAAAATAAGAACAAACGTTTCACACTTTTTTGGATTCTTACATCGCGATAATTATTATAAACAAGGTAAACAAGGAATAAAAAACAACATAACCTTCATCAATGACAGGCAATCAAAACATTTTCATACTCACCCGATACGAGTGTCGCTAAAAGTAGCCTAGCGTCAAACTTTTCTTCGTTTGAACAGTTTTCGATATAAGTCGCAAAGCCAGAACATACGTGAGTGAGATTACTTGTTATTCCATTCTAAACTATAATAATAATACATTTTTAATGTAATATATTTTTTCAATCTTATGTTCATTCTTTTTTTTCCTGTATTAATGTAGGTATTATTTTTTTTAACTTATTTCAATGTAATTTTATTAACACAATGTGCTGTTTCAGGTTTAAAATATTTTTGTAAAATAGCTCACGCCGTTTTAAATAAATAAATAAATCAAATAAAAATAAATATAAAATCAAGAACATAACCGACTTACAGTGTTGTACAGAGTAGGGATTTTTTTCGTTTACTTAAAGAAGGGATTTTTTTTGTTTTTAAAAAAAGAGGTTGAAAGCATTGAGATTTGGGCGGCTGTCAACTGATTATAGTGCTGTTTAATTTTGTTTTAGTCAATGATAAGTTATTGGACGCGTTTTTAAGTTCTATTAAGTGAGTTTCACGAGCTTTGATACTTTCACTAAACATCCCAGGTTTATCAGATACAAGGAAAAAATATAATAAAAATAGTCAAGAGGAGAGAAGAAAACAGTGGAGTCACAGTAACAGTAAGTTCGTTGTTTATCTATTTAGTTTATATTTCATGTTTAGAGATATATTACCTAAGGCGTATATAAAGGCGGCATACCCATCTTAATACAAATGTTTTAGTTGGATCATAAATGCTGCATTTGAGCGTGTCATGGCCTGGATGGGTGACTACTGGGAATGAATTGGATTAATTCTGTCCTCAGGACGAGCCGAAGCGAGTCTGAGACAAGCTGCAGTATAATATTTTACGACTTGTACGCTCTAAGAGACGAGTGAAGGGAATACGAAAGTAGGAAGAATGAGNTCATGCTCACATAATGTTATACAACCGACACCTGTAGATCCTGAAGAAACAACGTCATT
>JACMZG010001911.1:18518909-18541409 GCA_018340805.1 Microvelia longipes
GATAACCACAGTACGGTTTTGGTGTAACCTACCTGAATAAGAACCATTTTCTAAACACAAGATTTTCCCATGTATTAGCATAGGACAACATTTTTTAGGAAGGTTTTTTAATATAATTTAATTGGTATTTAACTCTTGAAATGTTATACAATCGAATTGACATCTAATTTACGTTAAGAAAGAAAACAAGTGTGGTTTGTTCGTTTTTTCCGAATAAATACGGTAGTGAAATGTGACCTTTTTTTGTGCATTTTGGACTCTCCGTTTTTGACTTTTTTTAAAATATAATTCATATTATAACTCTTGGAATGTTCTGAAAATCGAAAGTGGACATCTATATTATCGAAAAGAAACAAAATGAGTGAGGTTTAGTAGATTTTTCTGAAATAAAATACGGGTATAAAATCTATGTTTTTTGTTTACATTTTGCACTCGTTTGTTTCTGGTGTTTTTGTACTATTTTTGACTTCTTATTAAGAATAATATCGTATATTATTGTTTCCAGACAAAGGTAAATTCGTTTATATTGAAGAAGTATGTATATCAGCATTTTGTGGTATGGAAATATTAAGTAACTTTGTTGATAAGTTGCCTCGAGTCACTTCTGTCATTGAATGCCGTGCATATTTAAGTGAATGTCACCTCTTCTAATATTCATTTGTATAATCTAGAAGACGTGCATGCTAGATTTTTTTTTTAATTAATGAAGGATGCAGGAGACATTGGCACAAGTTGAATCACCTTCATGCATAAATAATTACTGTTGTAAGATGTTGTCCAATTGGGTCATTTACGTCCATTTATGTTAAAAACCAAATAATCTGTTCAATATATAAACTGTGCAAGCGACACCTAGGAAATATAACAAGCAAAATGCAATACTACACCTGGGATTCTGTCCATCAATTCGACATTTGTCTTCATTGATGGCTTACATAACGTCATGCCCTCAAGTTTCGTCACGTTTTAACTTATCAGGGTGCCGACGGAGCCCTGAACTCACTGTAACTTTGATTAAAATTCCACAGAATATAATGTGAAGTATTTACTAGAGATGAAAGTGGTGCTCTCTTACCACCATCATGCTTGGTAAGCAAAACATGTTACATTTGATACTACCGAGTTTTGAAAAAATGAATACTCCCACAATATACTGATCGAGAGACACTAGGAATTAAACTTGCAAAATGCAATGCTAACAAATTATCTATTGGTTCAAAAAATGATATTGTAATGTCAAACTTTAATCAGAATAAACTTTTAAATCAGAACCGAATCGACTTTAATCAGATCAATGCGATTTGAATCAACTATCACTCGATTATCTGTGAGTCGACTGTCGACTCATCATAAATCGGTTTAAAAGTCAACTTTGGCACATCACTATTGTATTCTCTCATTCAAAGATCTGTTTATCTACAATTTCTCTACCCCCTCAGGCTTTGCCTTGTGGGTTACTTGTATACTTTTTGTGTTAACTTTTTTTGTATTCCTTTTCTTTTTTTAATATTATATTTGTAAATAAAGGAATTGTTCAAAAAACACAGATTCATGACTACTCAATTTTTTTTAACAATTTAAACAGACTCATGATTGATATTGCCCTATTTTTCGCTTATCATGCATACATAAAATTGGAGGAATCGTTAGAAATTTCCTCTGAGACTTTTTTATGTATTGCAACATTTCTACAATATAACATTATCAAATTGAAATTTAGATGCTTACCTAGAATTATAAGTGTTTCCTGCACAAAAAGATTTAGACTGGAAAAAAGGATCATCATCCTACTGTAATCAAATGCCAGATGAGCTTCCTGTGGATACAGTAAATTGTCATCTTTTGTAGTTTGTTGATATTATAACTCTCAATAATTGAAGTTTTTATAAATAAAACCTGGCAAGGGAAGGTGCCATGAACTATTAAATGTGAATTCATTAGAAGTCATATCTCAAGTTTCATTAAATTTGCTAAACCCGCAAATAGAAAACGGTATTCTATTAACCCTAAATAATAATAATAAATGCCCTGTTTAAAAGAAAAAGCCTTGTAGCTCATCAGTGATAACCCCTGCGGGAAACCACTACAGGTGGTAGTAGCAAACCGTAACGCTCAAATTGTATTCAAAAATTGGCGAATAATATTTAAACCCATAATCTTCTATCAACTGAGAGCGTAACCTGGGATGGTGTCAAAGTCAGTGTAAGACTATCGTCCTTAACAACCCTCAGGCCACCGGAGGCAGTATTCTATTACACTATTAACCTATTCAAATTGCTGTCGTCTTTTTGCTGGTTAAGTTTAAAATTGCATCACTATTTGAAGGTAATGAGGTTTACAAGAAAATTTCATTCATATATCCTGAAAGTCTGGGAACCACAACATGTGATGCTCTCTCCGTTCAAAACAAAA
Source organism: Microvelia longipes (assembly GCA_018340805.1). Classification (NCBI taxonomy): domain Eukaryota; kingdom Metazoa; phylum Arthropoda; class Insecta; order Hemiptera; family Veliidae; genus Microvelia; species Microvelia longipes. Next base: position 18,521,322 of record JACMZG010001911.1, read on the forward strand.
AACTATTTTTAACAACAATAATTATCACCAAATTTGTATGGCTGTCCTTGCCTTGACACTGATGGACACCTCAGTCAGGTATTGTGTTTTGACTGAACAAGCTCAAAGCTAAGGTATATCAGATCTTATAGATTTAGGGTGCCCAGGCACCTACATGCACAAACCCTCCCCAAATTGGTGTAGTGGTAGAGAATTAGAATAACATAAAAGAATCAATTTCACTAAATTTTTATTATAATATAACGATTTTTAACAAGAAAGAAAGGTTTTAATACAAGTTTAAATCCTAATTAGAATAAAATAGTTTGACAACAGTCGCACAGAAGGTTGCAAACAGATGCTCGTGAAGGCTTCACCGTGATGAACCTTGATTTCTTAGGTGGGCATAGCTTCCTCAGTTTGTTGTGAGTCATAAAGTTTTGACATTACAATATCATTTTATGAAACATAGATAATTTGTAAGCATGATTTTGCAAGTTAAATTTCCTAGGTGTCTCTCGATCAGTTATATTGGTGGGAGTATTTCATGTTTTTCAAAACCGGTAGGGTTCAAATGAATACATGTTTTGCTTACCAAGCATGATGGTGGTAAGAGAGCACCATCAATCTCTAGTAAATACTTCACATTATATTCTGGAATTTTAAATCAAAAGGTACAGTGAGTTCAGGCCTCCGCGGCAACCTGATAAGTTAAATGTGACGAAACTTGAGGCTGACGTTATGTAGAGCCATCAATGAAGACAAATTGTCGAATGCTGGAACAAATCCCAGGTTGTAGTATTGCATTTTGCTTGTTATATTTCCTAGGTGTCTCTTGCACAGTTACATATTGACAGATTATTTGGTTTTTAACATAAATGAGTAAATGACATTGACATCTTACAACAGTAATTATTTTATGCTAATTGATTCAACTTTGTGCCAATGTCTCCATGCATCCTTTATTAATTAACAAAAATCTAGCATGCACGTCTTCTAAGATTATACAAAATGAATAGAATGTTGACATTTCACTTAAATTATGCACGGCATCAATGTACAGAAGTGAACTCGAGCAACTTATCAACAAAGTTACTAATCTTCCATACCACAAATGCGATATACATACTTTTTCAATATAAACGAATTACCCTTTGTCGTTGAAACCATAATAATACGATATTATCTTAATAAGAGTCAAAATAGTACAAAAACACCAGAAACAAACGAGTGCAAAATGTAAAACAAAACAATTAGATTTACTACGTATTTTTTCAGAAAACCTCTACTAAACTCACTCATTTGTTTCTTTTCGATAAATAGAATGTCCAACTTTCGAATTTCAGAACATTCCAAGAGTTAAATAATATGATTATATTAAAAAGTCAAAAAAACGGAGAGTCCAAAATGCAACAAAAAAAGGTCACATTTCACTACGTATTTTATTCGGAAAATCGAACAAACCACACTTGTTTTCCTTCCTAACGTAAATATAGATGTCCAACTTTCGATTTTCATCCATTTCAAGAGTTAAATACAATAATTATATTAAAAAACACCTCCTAAAAAATTTTGTCCTAGCTAACATGGGAAAATCTTTTGTTTAGAAAATGAATTCTATCACAACTGTCTTCTCGTCTTCTTTGGGTTTCTTCGTTTTCTTTTTTTCCTTCTTAAGAAAGAATTGCCAACTATGAAGCTGAAGTTCCAGCTTCTATTACGATATCAAAATAGTGTAGTGCTTATGGAAGTCACTACTAGCAAACCTAAAGTAAACCATTAACTAAGCATTTATAAATATTATTTTCCATTAAACTTTCTATAATAAGAAAGTTACGGGCTGTCTTATTATCAATAACAACACTATTTAATCATTGTCATCGTGTATAAATAATTATAGTGGAATAGAATAACAAGTGATTCACTCCCTGAAATTTACTCCTCCATTTTCAATTCGATTAATCGAGTTTACTCCCGATATTATACAAAATGGCTCGACCGGTATTAAAATGACAGGGATGTCGTATTTTGTAAAAATGTGAGTGTAATTAGTAAATAAAAACGTTCTAATGTTGTGAACTTCGGACTATTTTTAATGACCAAATTATGTAATAATAAATACAATACTCTATTCCAATATTAACACCAATAAATATAAATGTTCTTAGTCGTGTTTTTCAATACGAATTTGTATTGAATTTTCGTCCAATCTTTGTATTAATTGTGGAAAATAAGTTTATCTTGTCTGTATGTTGCAAGAGTCTAACATGTCTTATTTATGAATTAGTCAGTACAATTACATAGTTTTAAAATCAATATAGATGCAATTTGTCATTTCATGGTAGAAAGGGAAGGATTGATAATGGTTTGTCCATTGCAGTTTGGTAGAACACGTAAAAGTTACTGAAGATTGTATTAAGTAAAACCTCTTGAAAATGAGAACTATTGCTAAGTTGAAAAGAAATCTGTATAGTGTAATGGGTCCATGGGTTAGACAGATACTACAGATTGTTGGTAGGACACCAAGGCCTTAAATCTACCTTAATTTGAACTCCTAGACCTGAGGCTCATTGTTAAATTCATTCCGTCTAAAGTTAATGTAAGCATGAGGGGTTGGCGGGTAGAGACAGTGTTCTGACTCCCCACCTTGACAGGAGCTATGAGAAGGGTGAGAGTGAGAAACTGTCTCTACCCTTGAATTTAGTTCCTCCGAATATCTGCATTGCAGCACCACAAGTCCTGCCTTTGGTCGAAGCATCTTTCCTTATTTTTAAATTAGAACTTAGGATAAAAGTTTAATTTTATAAGTTTTTGAAAATTTACATCATAGAGGAATATATAGTACTTCATCGGTGACTTACATCATTTTTGGTTTTCCATATATTTTAAAAGAAAAATGTGAAAAGCGTAAATGGACTAATTAATTTACACTGGCAAGCTGCGTCACTTGTCCCTATAGGTGAGCCAGTTGGCCATTGCTGAGCGTTAATGACCAAAGCGGTTTGTAAGTACTTGTGGCACTGACCTACGGCGTAGTTGTTGAACTTGACTAAAAGCTGGTCCATCGCACCCATGGGGAAAGGGTGAAAGTTTATCATCACTTTAACTCTGTGTATTGAAACTTGACACCAAGTAATTGGTGCCAAATAAATGAAGTCAATTTATGTTCACATTAAAAGTAAATACATATTATGTTTTACTTCGTTCTAAGAGCATTAATCATCATGTCCTCATTTCAATTTCTTTTTTAATTTTTAACATTTTTCAAGCCTTGATTTTAAAGAGAATGATATTAAAACACTATACACTTGTGATTTAACTTGTGGAACATAGGTATAATTTGAGAATTTTGAATAAAATCTATGATGTATAAGATTTCTTAGGATACAGTAGTGTAGGACATTTAAGGAGCCTATCGTGTTCTTGAGTAAAGTCATGTTACAAGGACTTGATCATTATATGAATTTGTTCTTGCTCAGGAGTCTCTTGATATTTTAGAGGTATAAAATCATGGTGAAGTATATTGCCTCCATAGCATTAATTAATTTTTCTGCATCATTAAAAGTGGGCATTCAGCGCAAGATCAGTGCAAGCACTTACACGTGGATAAATTATGCACACAGATAATTTTTGATAGAAGGGGAACATAATTCTGGATTATTTGTTGATAGAAAATGACAAACAAGTTGTGCAGACACATTGGTCTGTCAATATACACTATGGTGGAACATAATTTATTGATTTCAATTCCAAAATATATGTAATATGAGGAATTCCGGCAACTGTAACATACTTCATAAATGATTAATTTCTTATTACCAGTTGCCTTCAATAGTTACTTTAAACCTCAGGGGTAAATTTTGTCTTCTGTACATGGCTTGACTATTTGGATAATAATTTCCAATTATGATAGTGTATTTTCATTTGGTACAAAAGATCTACCAGCAATCATAACTGTATATGTATCACCTATGATATATATATATATATATATTATATATAATATATAATTATTAATTAAATATGTTTTAAAAATGTTTTAAAAAGAATCTTGACTGTACATGTATCATTTATGATACATTTATGACTATACAACACACTCATATATATAATATATATTATATATATATAATATATATATAATATATATATAACATATATATATATATATTACATAATATTATATATAATATATAATATATATATATATATATATATATATATATATATATTATATATATATATATATAAATATATATATTATATATAATATATATATATATATATATAATATAATATATATTGTGTGAGTATGTATCTGAAATCTATTATTTATACGACTATAGTTGTAAATGTTTTATATATAAAGCTTTTTCAAGGACTGCAGTCTGTCAATACATTGTGTATAATTATTACCGACAATCCATTAATCCTCTTCATTAAAATCTATTATAGTATTACATCAGCTGCCAGCATGGGGAAATATAGTTGGGAACCCAATGAGGTTGGCCTAATATCAAATCTGGCATGGTTTAATATACCAGTACTAGCTGTTGGAATTTACAGCCATTAGTTGCTCTTAATTATTTACTTGTTGAGAAAAAAAATAATTAGCTCGTCCGATTTTTCCCATTATCTGGTTTCCATGTAGATTGTTCTTGCATTGCCTTTAATATTAACTACTAAATATTCTTATTGGTAAGGCCTTATTAAACATTTATAAGAATCTCATAAATATCTTTCATTGCCAAGTCACATGCCCTATCAACAATTACTAATACATATTAATATGTATTAATAACATATTATTATGTGTACGACAATTTTACAGGGTCAGCTTTTAATTTTATTAACAACAGTACATACAGAAACCAGCATGTATATTTTTAATGGTATTGGAAGGTGATAAAGAAGTAAGGAACACAGATATCATAGTACAATGTGAAATATAATTAATTCAAACAATGTATGTGTAATAAATTAACAACTATTTTGCACTTTAGTACAAAATCATAAATTTATTCCAACTTGTAAATCCATGATGATTGTCTACGCTGTGAAACAGGATAAGTGGGTATTCCAATCCATATTAGGAAACACTGCTTTTAATTTCCTCTTCAAGGTGGTATCATTTGAAGAGCATACATTAAATGAGCTCCAATTTAATTATATACAATAATTAAACCTGTATATATATAATAAATTATATATCTATATATATATCTCTATATATATATATATATATATAATTATATATATATATATATATAATAAATATATATACAATAGGCTGAATGTGTGATGCATGAAGCTAAAGTCAAAAGATTAGTTCTTGAGGAAAGATTATCAAATTTCATCTCGAGGAACCAAAAGTGAAAGGGAAGTAGTTTCAGTACAATCACAACCAACTGATGTTAGAGAACAAGACCTTATTGCCTGCATTGTTTCATAAATTTAGGGCCAGATAACTGAAAAAGAAACCATAAGTGAGAGTAGGAAGCAGAATATTTTAACATTTTACAACCACATATTATGGCCAAGTTAATACCATTATTGAATAATATTATCTAGTGTACATCATACATGCAATGAGGACAACTTTTCCACCTCAAAAAGCCTTGATTGAGGTGGAAGTATCTATGTAGGAGTAGGAATTATTTGATAAGAAAGAAAACTCAGAGAATCTTACACAATATTTTCCTGTACAAGATACACACTATATATATAATCCTGCAAAGATACAGGATGATATGTCGGCTCTATCAGCTTCAGTGAAGAGGCAGCACAAAAATATCTGTACAAGTCTCGCTTATCCTTTTTATGTGTGCTTCTTCAAAGATGATACATGTCTCATTACACAAAAATAGCACTCAGTAATCTGCAAAGAATTTGGAGCAAATGCCCCATTTATGAGATTCCTACATATGAGTATTGCAACTATTTGCCGAGTAGGATTTAAATTCATTATTGATAGTAATACATTTCCGTAATAATTCGTAATGTAATTAAAGTAAGTAAGTTATTATTATAGAACAAAGAGTATTCTATATGAATAAATATTTTAGAGTATAGTAAGTATATTCTACTTAATAATATAACTTTCTATACTTCTTTAGGACGTTTCCTTGATTCATACGTATTAATGAAAGAACAGGTAATGTCGATACTTGCTGTTGCAAGTATCGGCGGTACCTGATTCTTTCATTGCCTCTTCAACTTGCAGAAATATAACTTCTTTTATTCACCATACATATTACTTCAAAGACAGGGAATCTGATGTATTCAACACCTTTTAAGACATCTGTAAACACTATATTATTGGACAATTGAGAGAGGAATTCTTCATTGCCGTTATTAAGTTATAGAAACCATAGATTAGTGTTTAAAATTGACTCCATATTAAATCGTAAACTAACATAATTAAATGCACTTTTACTTGAGTGCTATTCATCATATGGTGGTTTCATTGTATAAGTCATTATGCCTACATATTATTATCGTCATTATGCATCACAATATTATTTCCACGAATATAACCAAATATTGTTGGTTTCATGGGGCAACCTGAATATATAATATTCCCTAAAAGAAACTTTAATTGTTTGCTTACACCGTTGAGAAGAGTTTACTTGCCTTCCTAACATGCTTTTGTTCTAGAGTCTATCTTAACCTTATCAGATACATCCTTGTATTTGATAAGATAAAATGCAATGATGTATGAAGACAACTTCTCTTCATGAACAGAGCATCCTAGAGAGGGAATTCCTTCTCTCCCACGAGCTCAAGCAATACAAAAAAAGTTTCTGCCTCTATTATTTTGTCATTGGTGACAACATGTCTAATGGTTGCTCCTATGATGGTGACTGGAGATCTTAAATCACCTGGTGGCATGTATAGAGTTCCATAGAAATCCTAAGAGCAATAAGTTTCGCCTCATTCCGGTTTATCGCTCTTGAATGCAGCATGGGACTCTTGACCCACAATTTTTTTGCACACATTTGCCTCATAAATATACTACTGCAATATACTTACCTCTGACATTTTATGGAAACATGGAGACAACTGCTCCTATCCTTAGCCATAGCTTTTTTGTAATAGTATTCATATAGATTACCAGAGCGGTAGCAACCTTGTGGGATCGAATATGTTTTCTTCCTTGAAGTGGAAGGCGCAGACCACTCTAGTCTTAACTAGTTCTCACTCAATGTACATTTGCCTCACATTCTAAAAAAAAATTATACGAATTACAAACAAATTATATGTGTCATTTCTAGTAATATTTTGCATAGCCGATCATAGGATATATATATATATTATATATATATATCTTTGCTTGGTAATTTAGATTATTTAAAGGCAATACTCTGAATTATGCATTATGTTGATGTAGCATTGAAATAGATGATAAGAAGGAGTAAAATTGTTTAACCCAATGGATTCAGCTTCATTTTCAGTGGCAGAGTCAGACTCTTTATAAGTATATTACTTGTATTTGACTCTAACTGTATGATATGTATTATGAATATATCTATCCCAACAAAAGGTAACATGAAGTGTCAAAAGTTTACTTCACATTGTATAATGTTTATAGTATAGCACACGGTTAAAATCAGTTGACAGCATGGGAAAATAATGAGAGGGAGCCATGAGATTACTCCTAGATGTTAAATTACACCAAAATTTCACGGTATTGGTTCCTTAAAACTATTTCCTACACTGTCAACTGTTTTTAACTGTGTGCTATGTTTTAGATGCATATGAAATACCTCAACAAGGGTATATCCTCTAGTTCTGTATGAATTTCTCAACATTTCAATGAAAACCGATTGAACTGCTTTGCATTACCTGAACACTGACTATATCATCACAAAGTAATTAATTATAGTGCCACTTACCTTTGCTGAGACTGTAAATAAAACCGGCCTTTTAAACCTTAGAGTTTTACGTATTTCATTGCAAAACTGAACACAGCACCTCCGCCCTCTGATCACCATTTTACTATAGGTTACCGTTTTTAGAATTGGTACACCGTAAAGAAAGTAATAGAATAGAGTCAAAAAAAAATTCACATGTTTTTGATTGTGAAAATTGTTGAAAACAACAGATCAAAGTCAATAGAATTAAGAGTAAATAGACAAACGTTTCACACTTTTTTTGGATTCTTACACGCGATAATTATTATAAACACAGGTAACAAGGAATAAAAAAACAACATAACCTCATCATGACAGGCAAACAGACATTTCATAACCTCACCGATTACGAGTGTCGCTAAAGTAGCCCTAGCGGTCAAACTTTTCTTCGTTTGACAGTTTTCGATATATCGCAGCCCGAAATACGTGAGTGAGATTATTGTTATTCTATTCTACTATATAATAATACATTTTTATGTATATATTTTTTTCAATCTTATGTTCATCTTTTTTTCCTGTATTAATTGTAAGGTATTATTTTTTTTAAACTTATTTCAATGTATTTTATTAAATGTGCTGTGTTCAGGTTTTAAATATTTTTGTAAAATAGCTCACGCCGTTTTTAAATAAATAAATAAATCAAATAAAAATAAATTATAAAATTCAAAACATAACCTGACTTACAGTGTTGTCAGAGTAGGGATTTTTTTCGTTACTTAAAAGAAGGGATTTTTTTTGTTAAAAAAAGAGGGTTGAAAGCATTGAGATTTGGGCGGGCTGTCAACTGACTTTATAGTGCTGTTTAATTTTGATTTTAGTCATGGATAAGTTATTGGACGCGTTTTAAGTTCTATTAAAGTGAGTTTCGACGAGCTTGATACTTTCACTAAACATCCCAGGTTTTATCAGTACAAGGAAAAATATAATAAAAATAGTCAAGAGGAGAGAAGAAAACAGTGGAGTCACAGTAACAGTAAGTTCGTTGTTTATCTATTTAGTTTATATTTCATGTTTAGAGATATATTACTAAAGGCGTATATAAAGGCGGCATACCCATCTTAATACAATGATTTTAGTTGGATCATAAATGCTGCATTGAGCGTGGTCAGTGCCTGGATGGGTGACTACTGGGAATGAATTGGATACATTCTGTCTCAGGACGAGCGAAGCGAGTCTGAAGACAAGCTGCAGTATAAATTTTACGACTTGTACGCTCTAAGACGAGTGAAGGGAATACGAAGTAGGAAGAATGAGCTTACCGAATTCGTTGTGATGAGGAAAAGTTCCTAGGTACCCCGTACCCAATTTTTCAGAGATATTTAAACAGATAAAAATTAAATATGCAAGTGCTCTTTTTTTCAGTTTAATCAACTGCGTTTTTTTGTAAAATTTAAAATTTTTGTTTTCTTTTTAGAAAGAAAATTTCTTCTATCAATTTGAAGAGAGGTCTAAATGATGACCTGGAGAAAATTGAAAAAGAGCTTATGGAAGTCACTACTAGCAAACCTAAAGTAAGAATTAACTATGCATTTATAATTATTATTTTCATTACAACTTTCTCTAATAAGAAAGTCACGGCTGTCTTATTATCATAAACACACGATTTTAATCAGTTGTAATTTGTAAGTTGTAATTATTTCATTTGATACAACTGAGTTTTGCAAACATGAATAGTTGACACAATATAATTGTGTGAGAGATACCTAGGAATTGAAGCAAACAGGATGCAATGCTACATCTGGGAACTGTTCCATCATTTGACATCAAATAAAATATGTTTTGCTTGCCATGCATGATGGCGGTAAGAGAGCCGGCTCATCTCCGATAAATACTTCACACTATATTCTTCTGAATTTTAATTGAAGGTCAGAGTGATTTCAGGCTCTGTCGGCGCCCTTATGAGTTAGACATAACGAAACAGAGTGGGACATGACGTAATGTCGAGCCATCAATGATGACAAATGTCGAATGATGGACCAGTTCCCAGATGTAGCATTGCATTTTGCTTGTTACATTTCCTAGGTGTCTCTCGCACAAATATATTATTAATGAAAGATAATATTTTAAGATGGAAACGGAAGGTGTGACTGGCTGTGATATTATCTGTGATAATCTAACTTGACTCCAGTTTGTTTCTTTAAATACAAAATCTGTATGATTTTTAAACCATGAGGTGTTTGTACAGGAATTACATTCTACTATATAGTAATTAGAAAAATATATGTGACAGTTTATTCTTGATTCTTAACATGTGTCCGCCTCCGTGGTCTAGGTCGTTAAGCCATCAGTTATAAAACTGATCTTTGACACTACGGGGGTCTGGGGTTCGCATCCCAGGTTACTCTCTCAATTAATATAAGATTATTGTTCAAATCACCTATCCCCAACTTTAGATTACACTTTGAGCGTTACGGTTGCCACTACCACTAGAGGTGGTTCCCGCAGGGGTTATCCCTGATGGGCCGCAAGGCTCTAAACGGGTTATTATTATTATTATATTATTAACATGTGTCCAACTGAGTGTTAGAAATAGACTAGCTGAATGTAGGAGAGATGAGAACCACTTGTTTGATTGATCAACTCCCCCTGATGTAACAGAGTTTAGGAATGACTCGGGCTTGAATTACTCTCTTCTGTAATTTCAAAATAAAAATTGTTTTAGTATAATGAAAATATTTACGAATATACTTTTTATCGTTAATATTTACCGAAAGATGGTAAAGAATAGAAGATAGAATTAGAAGTCTCTCCTCAAAAATTAAATATCTTTAAGATCAAAGCATTTTCAACCTAACAAGCGTTCATCAACAGTGCTAGCTTTAGAATAAAGAATATTGCGATAAAGAGTCTTACTGATTAGATGTTAATGTTATAAGAGGCTAGTGCTATCATTAGTGCTAGTCTTTGAAAAAAGAGGATGATAGATGAGTTCTACAGATCAGATATTAACTTAACAAGAGGCCATCAGCAGTGCTAGCTGTAGAATAAAGAAGAGAGTGATAGATGACTTTTACAGATCATATATCAGTGTTGGTCTGAGTCTGTCTCCAATATATGACCTTTAAGTCTTAATATATAAAAAGTCGTACTTGTACTGAAATAAATATTGAAGCTTTGTAAAACAATTTGTAACAGATGAAAATATGTACCATAGACCTGACTATGTAAGTCTTATAAATCACTTTCTTCTTTATTCAACGGCTAGATTGTTCATGGCCTTATATTAGGTTGAAACCAATTTGCTATAAATGATATATATATTCTGTGAGACTTATTTATTCAAAATCTAGCACTAATGATGGCCTTATATTAGGTTGAAAGCACTTTGATATAAATGATATATATATATTCTGTGAGACTTCTTTATTCAAAATCTAGCACTGATGATGGCCTTATATTAGGTTGAAATCACTTTGCAATTAAAGATTTTTTGTAGTGACTTATTTAACAGCTAGCACTGATGATGGCCTATTAGTTTTTAAGCACTTTTCTATTAAAAATGTATATTTTTTGGAGTGACTTCTTTATTAAACAGCTTTATTTATTTATTATTTCTACAATACAATGGAAATAATTGACACAAAAATATAAAATCTACATAAAATAAATATGCAAATATATAAAATTATTTATTAATTCAAACAAAATACAATTTCACACAGAATACTTTTAGTTTTAACAATATCAACTTCAATGCCTAATCAAACACCAATGATGGCCTTTTATTTGGTTGAGAACACTTTGCTATTAAAGACATATATTTCCTGTAGTAAGACTTTTTCTTATTATTTTGTTGTGATGAACTTCATTAAATTTTGCCTTTTTTCTTTAAAGACTAATAGTTTACTACTCTGTAAAGCACCAATAAGAAAAGAATAATAATACATCTGAGAACTTATTTACTTGTAATGAATTAAACAATTACTATATCGATACCATTAAAGCCATTGAAGTCGATCAGAAAACCATAAACCAGTTTAAAAACTCAAAACTTAATAAGGTTAAAAATGTAATCAAACAATTCAACTATGTTGATTCAGAACAAATAAAAACTCAGTTTGAAAAAATAAAATGGAATATTGGTTTAAATGATTTCTTATTTGTTACAAGTTTTTCCAGATTCATGTTATTAACTCTTCTCTTTTATCTGTTTCTGTACCAACTTTATGGAAAAATGTTCATATAGCACCAATTCCTTAGAAATCAAATGTTACTGATATTAATGATACCAGGCCCTTGATGATATTAATTAAGGGTTGTTATTAATGATAGTTTTTGAGTCTTAAACTTTGCCTAAAGCCAGGTTAATTTTGGGTTAGGGATCTTTTACGAGTACCTGAGATTACACAGGCTCGGAACCATCATCTTAACATCCTTTTTGAAAGAAGGCACATTTAAAGATATCTATTACCATAAAGATTCTTAAGGCTCCAACCAGAATTGAACCCAAACTGTCTAGAAGAAGGCAAACACAATAACCATTACACCATAGCACCTTCCCTCCCAATCTGTGCTTTATAAATCTTAAATTAAGTTTGAAGAATAGCAAATAGAATCAAAACCAGGGAATCGAAAGCAAAGGACACACACACTGCATCTACTTAGTTAGAATATAGTGAGACTTACTCTTGATAATTTGTTTTTATTTTATATATTTACTCTTAAACAACATTTTTATTTTATTTTTTTATGATTATTATTTTATTATATTTTTACTTTTCCTCATTTATAACAAGGGTGTATAGAAAAAATTTTCTGTTTGCAAAAAAACCCAAAACTATTTCACCTGAATTTTCTATTTTAGATGTTTTTAAGACCATCTGAGTTGTTTTTACAAATTTGTCAGTATGTCTATCTATATATGTGTGTGTTATCATCATAGCTTTTAGTGTATTTATGCTAGAGAGTTGAAACTTGAAACAAAATTCTATCTGTAGGTTTAGTTGTGCTCTCCAGAAAATAATTTGTATATGAGGTAGTAATGACTTAGCAAAAAAATTCTGGAAATAAAAATAAAATAATAAAAATTTTAAAATAATAAATAATAAAAAAGGAAATATATTTTGATCTATTTGAAATATGGCAAATTATTTTATTTTTGATATTTTTTACAAATCATTTTTTTTATTGAAATGTTTTTATTTTATTTTTTTTTATTTTTATTTTTTTTTCGGAAGGTCAAAAAAAAAAAATGGAAAAAGCTGATGCCGCCGGAGTGTGAGGACTGACAGGCATTCCACTACCACTAGGAATTGCCCCACTACTCTCACAAAAACCGCGCGATCTAATTGCCGACAATAAGCCTAAATCTATTGAGCAATAGACCCGCTGACTGAGGTAGACCAGTCACGGAGCCCGCCATTTCGGCCGCCTCCAAAAAAAAAGACCTTTGACATAGATACTGACCCCACAGTTGTCAGGGGCATTAGCATCCGTCCCTACAATCCCAGCTCTGACACTTCATCACCTGTGAATATGATGGGTGTTTTTATTTTATTATTATTATGTTTAGTATTTTATCGATACATATTATTTTATATTGCTGTAATTTTTTCTCTTTTAGAATTGATTAATTTTATTATGCTTATTTTTTGTAACTGGTATGAAATACCATGTTAATAAACACATATCAAGGTAAAGCAATTTAGATAAATATCATACCTCTAATACCAACAAAATTTTATAAAAATCATTTGTTTCTTAAACTATTTTCTACTAAAAACAAAATAATTATTAAGTAATAAATTTACAAATTATAAAAGTAAGTCTAACTACAGTCTGTAAGCCTCCTCACCACGTCACGGTCAGATGCTTCAAAATAATATCAGTGAAATTTATATTTTTTTACATTGACTTTGCTTACAAAAAGTTAAATGATATCATATTGCTGAATTAGAACAACCTGTTGATTCCTTTGCAAACATTTATTGATTTAGGTTAACAAATAATATGTTTCTATAGTATATCTAGTAGTTTTTAACACCCAGAGCCATATTACAGTAAGAAAGGTATGGTTGCCAACACCTTTTAACAGACAAAAAGTTTCCTAGTTCTAAACTTGGCAACACTGAATAGTAATTTTTTTGTTTAAAATGCATTTGTTTAAAAAAGTGACATTAGTCTCTATAAGTTTGTTAAGCCATTAGTAGTCCTTAACTTCATCAGTAAAAGGTAACGGCCTGTAACATTATCTCTATGACGTCCCCTCAACTAGGGCAATTAATTTTGACATAGTTGGTAGTATGTATTAACTTTATAATTACTGGCGGAACCTAATAGAGACCAGAGATCTCCCGCAATCTGTTAGTCAAAAATTAATAGACATACTGTAAATTTAATTGTTAAAATTATTTATGTTTTCACTGATATTATTTTACAGTTTATTTAAAAATAGATAATTTTTTATTTAATCATGTAAAATACATGGTATTATGTAAAAAAATTATCCAAATTAAATAAACACTCTGAGGAGGTCCATTCACACCGCAATGATTAAATAGGGACTTTTTTGAAAAAAAAATTTAATCATCGCTTATAATAAAAAGAACAAATAGTTGGTAAATATTTTTTACCAAGAATATTATGTAAAAATATGATAAAAAAATCCACTACCAATCTATTTATACTTTTTATTCTCCATTCATCTCACAACATGGGATATTACACTTACACTCAACTATCATGAATCTACTAAAGAACAAATTAATATCAAAATAAATAGGACAGTTAGGTATTAGTGATAATAATATTTATAATAAATATTCTTAGCACTAAAACCAAATTAAATACGAAAGTCAGAATTATATTGAAAAAAAATTGGAACTTGTGATTTTTATATATTCAAGTCCTGGTCTTAAAAAAATTATCTAACATACCAATAACTAAAGCATTATTCAAACATATTTAATGACAAATTTACTGTCATTAATTCTTTGATGTGCCATATGTAGAAATAAACTTATTCTAATAAAAATATCTATTGTTATTTCTAATTTTCAAGACTCAACATTAAAAATAAAATATAAAATGCAAATAACCCAAGAAGAGAAATAAATGTTAAAATTTAATCCTTTGATGATGTTAGTAACTAACTATTGTAAGGCATGAAAAATTTAGTGATGAAATCATTTAAAATTTATAAATTATTTCTGATTGATCCTAGGTGTCAGTGATAATAAAATAAAGTACTGGAGTGTTTATCATAATAATCATCAATAATGCAAAACAATTTTTTTATAATAACTTAATAACCTGTGTATCAGAAAAATGAATAACCCCTGGATACCTGCTAAAAAATAATTATGCCTCATAATAAGAAGCCCACTTATCTTTTTCAGAAATGTAATCAATCTAACAGGATCCGTTTTAATATTTATGACGAATGATTCGAAAACTGCCTTCCTCCCGTGATTTTTCTTCCAGGATACTTGTAGACTGAATTCAGCAACTCTGCCCCCATACACTGACTCTAACCCCAAAAACACTGACTCTAATTCATACATTTATAATATGCAAAGTCATTTCTAAATTTTTCTCTCGCTACACAAATCGCAGACGCAGTTTCATCATAGTTATGTTTAAAGTTTTTCTGAAAATGCTTATCAAAAAAATAATATTATTTTACTCATAAGTTCATGATACTATATGAATTACACGAGTCCAACAGAGTTTTCTGTTTTCCCTCTAAACTTTTTGTAACAGTACTTTTGTCTTAAAAAGTTCTAAACCTAATTTATTTGACAGAGATCGTCTCTTTGTTTATGTGATATCCTCTGATTCTTTTTATTTTTATTATAAGAGATTGTTCCAATCAATGATATGATGTCCTTGTTAATTTAATGTTAATAATGAATATCACCTTTATCAAACACTAAGTTATAAAAGAGAACTTGGCAATACCTTTTAAAACATGGATAGAAAATATAAAGTATAAAATAACCAAATAAAAATAAATTAAAGAATAAACAGTGGTTTGATTTTGATTAAAAATTGATTCTACCCCCAGAAAAACACTGACTCTAACCCAACAACACTGACTCTAACCCACAACACTGACTCTAACCCAAAACACTGACTCTACCAACAAAAAGTGGCATCAGCATTCTTCTTCTCCCTGCTGCTTCAGCAATACCTCATTGTAAACTGACTTCAGCAACTCTGCCCCCATGCACTGACTCTAATATCAAAACATATAATTTACCCCTAAAAAAGTTTAATAACACAGACAAGCTTTTTATCTAAAACATAGGTATTGCACATATGGATATTATTTAAAGTAAAAATAAAACATTAATCGTAAAAAGTAGGATGTGAATAAGCAACAAAGAATGAGAAAATAATTATGATACATAATGAAGACTTAATTAGTTATATTTTAATAAGATCTTGGTCCCTAGCCTACCTAACCAAAATAACTAACTAAACCTAACTGTGTGAGCTCGTCCCTAACTGACCTAGTCCCAACTGGGTGTCCCTATCTATGCAAGCAAGCCTTAACCACCCTATCCTACGACTCTAACTGATTTAGGTCTTATTAAAATATAACATTGAACTTAAAAAAATAATATTTATAGATTCGAACTCTACAAAGATTATAAAAACTGGCTTTATTAAAACCAAAAAAAAAACATGGCAAGAATTATTTTATTATTCATGTAGCTTGGCTGTGTTATAAATTTATAAAGTTGATTTTACCCCCCTAAAACTGACTCTAACCACAAACACTGACTCTAACCCGCAAACACTGACTCTAACCCAAAAACACTGACTCTACCCCTCCCCCCGCAATACTATAGCCTATTCTACCCTGCCGCCACATCATCAACCCGGCTGCCACATCAACAACCGCAACCCTGCTGCACATCAAACCCGGCTGCCACATCATCAACCGGCTGCCACATCATCCAACCCTGCTGCCTCAGCTACTTCTGCCCCCATACACTGACTCTAACCACCCCGAAAACCCCAAGACCATTGTTATTCTTAATTACTTCATTTATACTGGCTATGATTTACTTCATATTATTTACCCATGTCATTCTGTTATTGCCAAGTTATCTTAAATATTTTTAGTATTCTTAGTAACATCCATTAAGAAATGTTAATAATAAAAAGAACAAACATTGAAGTAAAGAAAAATCTTTGATAAGAAAAATAAAACCTGAAATCCAGAAATATAAACAATAGAGAAGAACTAAATAAAATAAATTAGTTTTATAAATAACTTCAAAAGATAAAAATAGTGCTTACAAAAATCACAAGACAAAAACAGATTCATGTTGAAATAATGTAAAACAGATAGAACAGGAATCATTAAAAGAAGTAAAACAAGATAAATAAGAGGTTAAACATTTATCTAACTATAAACTGAATTAAAATGAACAACAGCTTACGTCTGCGGGACTCGTGAAGATTTAGAAACGATTTAGAAATCGTACATATTATTATAATGTAATAAAAAGTGATTCTATCCCGCAAACACTGACTCTAACCCACAAACACTGACTCTAACCAGCAAACACTGACTCTAACCCGCAAACACTGACTCTAACCCCAAAACACTGATTTTACCCCTCCCCCCACAAAAAGCCAGCTCCCGGCTGCCACATCAACAACCCTGCTGCCACATCATCAACCCGGCTGCCACATCAACAACCCAGCCAACCCTGCTGCTACATCATCAACCCCCGGCTGCCACATCAACAACCCGGCTGCCACATCATCAACCCTGCTGCATTCATCCTCTCAGGTGTAAATATTAAAACAACTCTACATATCATGATAAGGACCATAATATGAGGAGTGATCCGTTGTTAGATTGAAAAAGATTATGAAGAAGTAAGAAAAGGCCCCTTACCAACGGTCTTGGGTGCAGTTCATCTCAGTTAAAGATGAAGGCTACGCAGTTTTTTTAATACAAAGGAGAATAAGTCAAAAACTATTAGGCATGATTAATGAAAATCATGATAAACTTATACTAAATATTATTATCAAAGGCACACTAATTCTGATCAAGCATAAAAATTTTAAATTTTAAACAATTTCCTAAACATTTCTTGAATTAAAAACGTATCATTAATAACATCGGGTTAAATTAAAAGATCTACCCTCTCCCTATAATCAGTTAATTATATTTTAGATTTCATTTGCAATCTGAGTTCTTGTTAGGAAAATTAGAATATCGACAGATAAATTCAAAAGAATAACTGAAATACCTACAAATAGTACATGAAAAATTTAAAAACTTACATTTGTGATCAAAGACGTTTTAATTATGATTTAGACTGAGTTCTTGAGTAAAAACCTGAATATTAATCAGAAGCATTTAACGTGAAATTGCTACTTGATATAGTTCTGACTTTTATATTTAATTTAATGCTTAATAACTACTCACACTCGCAAAACCCCATTGCCAAATATTTGGCTATTTAGGCCACTACATCAGCTTCAACAGCCCCTTAAACCCTATTCCCTAATTTTTGGCAATTGGGCCCATTTAACATCAGCTTCAACCGCCCCCTTAACCCTGTTCCCTAATTTTTGGCAATTTAAACCATAATATTACACCACATTCAGCAGCCCCCTAAACCCTGTTCCCTACTTTGGCAATTTCAGCCATAATATTAAATCAGCTTCAACAGCCCCCTAAACCCCATATTCCCTAGCCCCATACTAAGTAAGTAAGTATAATATTAAAATATAAAATGATACTTAGAACAAATAGATGACAGATCAAGAGGCTGACTTCTCCCTCTATGTTTTTTCCGAATTCAGCTTATCTACTAGTCTTCCGAAGCTTCAGAGACCCAGCATCTGGAAGATAAAATTAAACAATTAATCGCTCGATGAGGCGAAATAACTTTTTGTTTTTAAAGAATCTAATAATTACTCTTATACAATATCATTTATTAAAAAAAAACAACTTTAACTTAGATTTTTTTGTTAATCTAACCACAAGTTATTTTGCCTTCATCAAGCGTTTTCTGAAACAGCGTACAAGAAAATTTTAAAAAAATAGGAATTTTGGTCATATGATAAATCAGCTTTGAAAGCTCCTTTTATTCCCAAATTATTGTTGATTGATTAGCCATATTTCATCAGCTTCAATAGCCCCCTAAATCCAATTCCCTAATTATTGCCAATTTTAAGCAAATTATCAGCTTCAACTGCCCCCTAAACCACCCCATTCTTTGATTAAACTTTTTATTGTTATGAATAACACAATAAATAAAGAAAAATGATACTCATTGGATACAGATTTGACTCATTTGTTTCTTCGATGTCTCTTCAAATAATCATCTCGTGTCTTCCAAAGCTTTGAAGTCATATAAAGAGAGATATTCCAGCATCTGAAAAATATAAAAGAAACTATTAATCACTAGATGGGGCAAAATAACAAGTGGTTTTTTAAAATGACCCCAAAAAAATTTTTTTTCTATATTTATTTCAAAATAAAGAGAAATTACTGTGATATTAGTTGGTCATTTACAGCCACCAGTTATTTTGCCCCATCTGGTGTTTTTCTGAAGAAGTAGAGAAGGCAAAATTTATTTTTCTTCTTACCCATACAAGTAATTTACAGCGTGGCCATTGTAAATTACTTGTATGTACAGTTTTTACTGTGGCCAATAAAAACTAATTTGAAGAAAAATAAATTTAACATAAGAATAACAAATAAGCACTGTTTTATAGTGCTCCATTGAGAGTTATTCTTATAAAGAATTGGTTAGTAAAGTAAAAATACAAAAATAATAACATACCTTATTATATTAATTGGTTTTAACAATTTTATTACTTTCTAATGAAATTGTTAAAACCAATTCCTAATGTGTGGGGTGAAGGATTAGTAGTGTTGTATTCATCCGTACATGCGTTATAAGACTTCAATCGACTATCAAACTTAATATCTTCCTTAGTTAAGGACCTCGGAATATCAATAATAAAGCCTAATTTTTAAAGACCTCGGGACGATTGCTTCAGCAAGCGCCTGCCTTTAAAATATTAGACCTTCAAATTGATATTTGCCTTAAACTATAGAGAAATTTGTTTAATGTCAAATGAAATCCTATTGATAAAAAAGCATAAAAATAATATCGAATTATATCAGATATTATTGGTTGCTTATTCATCAAATTTTAAACTTAAGATTCAGCAAAGTTTATAGAAAGTACCTGAAAATGGACCTAAACCCCCCACC